>JAOPHQ010001144.1:0-336783 GCA_030340625.1 Merluccius polli | reverse complement strand
CCCAGTAGTTGTGATGCCTAAACCTAACCCAGTAGTTGTGATGCCTAAACCTAACCCAGTAGTTGTGATGCCTAAACCTAACCCAGTAGTTGCCTAAACCTAACCCAGTAGTTGTGTTGCTTAAACCTAACCCAGTAGTTGTGATGCCTAAACCTAACCAAGTAGTTGTGTTGTCTAAACATCAAGGGCGTTATCATCTCTTTAATATTGAGGGAGACGTTGATTGTTGACCGGGGGGGGGGGGGGGGGGGGGGGGTGCAGGCGGAACATTTGAGCGGGGGGGGTGCTGGCGGAACATTTAGGTTGCGCGATTGTTGAGCGGGGGGGGGGGGGGGGGGGGGGGGTGCAGGTGGAACATTTGAGCGGGGGGGTGCTGGCGGAACATTTAGGTTGCGCGATTGTTGAGCGGGGGGGGGGGGGGGGGGGGAATATTGGGGGGGACAATCACCACCTATCCGAACCTTGAGGGGGACATGTCCCCCCCCGTCCCCCCCACGAAATACGCCTATGCTAAACATAACCCAGTAGTTGTGTTGCCTAAACCTAACCCAGTAGTTGTGTTGCCTAAACCTAACCCAGTAGTTGTGTTGCCTAAACCTAACCCAGTAGTTGTGTTGCCTAAACCTAACCCAGTTGTGTTGCCTAAACCTAACCCAGTAGTGTTGCCTAAACCTAACCCAGTAGTTGTGTTGCCTAAACCTGTAACCTGTAATAATAATAATACATAGAATTTCTATTGTGCCTTTCAATGACCCAAGGACGCATACAAGAGGGCGAAGAGACAAACGGGGGGGGGGGGGGGGGGGGTGACAACAAGGGCAAGGGGATGGGGTGGAATACGGGGGGGGGGGGGGGGGACAGGACAGCAGTTATGGGTAGGAGAGATCGTAGGCTTGGGAGAAGAGGAAGGTTTTCAGACGGGATTTGAATGTGAGGAGTGAGGGTGAGTCGCGGACAGGTTGGGGGAGAGGTTTCCAGAGTCGGGGTGCTGTGCGGCAGAAGGCTCTGTCGCCGAAGGATTTGAGTTTAGATCTGGGTAGTGTGAGGGAGAGAGTGGAGGAGGATCGGAGGGCACGGGTGGGGCGGTGGGGGACGAGGAGGTCAGACAGGTAGGGGGGGGGGGCTAGGTGGTGGAGGGCTTTAAAGGTGAGGAGGAGTATCTTGAAAGTGATGCGCTGTTTGATGGGGAGCCAGTGGAGAGAGTGGAGAATGGGAGTGATGTGTTCACGGGACCGGGTGTGGGTAAGGAGGCGGGCAGCAGAGTTCTGGACCAGTTGTAGTCTATGGAGGGAGTGAGAGGTGATGCCAGTGAGGAGGGAGTTGCAGTAGTCGAGACGGGAGGAGATGAAGGCGTGGATGAGGGATTCAGCAGCAGGGGGGGAGAGGCAGTGTCTGATTTTAGCGATGCGGCGGAGGTGGAAGTAAGAGGTCTTGACGATGGAGCTGACGTGGGGATCAAAGGATAGGGTGGGGTCCAGGATAACGCCGAGATTGCGTGCCAGGGGGGAGGGTGTGATGGTCGAGGTGCCGATGGTGAGTGAGATGGGTCCGGTTTTGTTGAGGGTGGATTTGGTGCCTATGAGGAGGAGCTCTGTTTTATCGCTGTTGAGTTGGAGGAAGTTGTGGGCCAGCCATGATTTTATTGTAGCGACGGAGGTTTCGATGTGGGTGAGGGGAGGGTTTTGGGTGGATTTGGTGCTGATGTATATCTGGGTGCCGTCGGCGTAACAGTGGAAGTCCAGGTTGAGTGAGCGGATGATGTGACCAAGGGGGAAGAGGTAACAGATGAAGAGGAGGGGTCCGAGGACTGAGCCTTGCGGGACCCCCTGCGTGACTGGGGAGAGGGTGGATGTGTGACCAGAGAGGGAGACGAACTGTTGCCTGTTGGTGAGGTAGGAGGTGAGCCAGTCGAGTGCAGTGCCCTCAACACCCTGTTGGCGCAGCCTGTGAAGGAGGATGGAGTGGTTCACAGTGTCAAAGGCTGCGCTGAGGTCGAGGAGTAACAGGATGTTGAGGGCACCTGAGTCAGCAGAGGTGAGGAGATGGTTTATGACTTTGACAAGGGCGGTTTCGGTGCTGTGGAGTGGGCGGAATCCAGACTGGAGGGGTTCGTAGAGGTTATTGGACTGGAGATGGGTGTGGAGTTGGGTGGCGACGATGCGTTCAAGGGTTTTGGAGAGGAACGGGAGGTTGGAGATGGGGCGGTAGTTGGAGAGGTTGGCTGGGTCAAGGGTGGGCTTTTTGAGGATGGGGGTGATGGAGGCGAGTTTGTAGGCAGTGGGAAAGTGACCAAGGGATAGAGACTGGTTGAAGAGGGTGGTGAGGTGAGGGAGGAGGACAGGGAGGAGGCCTTGGTTAGGGTTGTTGGGAGGGGGTCAAGAGAGCAGGTTGTTGTCTTGGATGTGGTGATGATGTCGAGGATGTGGGAGGAGTCGACAGGGGAGAAGTCGGTGAGAGGAGGGAAGGGGGGGAGGTCAGGGAAGGGGGGTAGGTATGGTGAGGGAGGAGAGGTGGGGGAGGAGGAGTTGCTGACGGTGGCAGTCAGGGAGCTGTTGATTTGGGAGATTTTGTTGTTGAAGGCGAGGAGGAAGGAGTTGCAGAGGTCGGGGGAGGAGGGTGGGATGATGGCCGGTGGCTGGAGCAGCTTGTTGACGGTGTAACTGTAATCAGTTTCTGAGAGCCACGCCCCCTCCTATATCTCTCTACACAAAGAGCCACCCCCCCTCCTATCTCTCCCCTACAGAGAAATCCACCACCCACACCTCCATAATCTTTCCATGTCTACTTGCACTCATTCTGCTGACCACACTCAGCTCAGTGGCCAAATTCTGTTGATCCTGACTCATGTATTTTTAATGTAAGCCTCTGCAAATGGAGATTTACATTTGACATTGAATGTTGTAGTGCCATGCTTGAAGGCTTATACATACTGTTTGGCATATCTGGGTCCCTTTCAGTAAAAAGCTGGAGATGACCAGGTTACATGTCAAATCTGCCCTCTTAACCCATAATTATTTCTGCCTCAACTGTTTATAATGTTATCATTTACTGTATGCAGATATATTTTACATTTTAGTATTCATATTTTAAAAAAAGTTTTATGTCTTTTTCATTATTGCTGTCTCGTACTTTCCTCCAGGAGACCCTAATTTCCCATCTGGGATTAATAAAGTACATCTTATTTTATCTACCTGATGAAGTTAAACAATTCTCTAAAGTGCTCTTTAAAAAAGGCATGGAGTGAAATGATGAGCCACTAAAAGCCTCCTCACTCGATGTCTATGTGCTATTAATCTTCTCTGAGGAGCTACATTTCTCTGGGCACTTTGTCTTTTGAGTCCAGAGCAGGGCCGTGCAGAGACCCTTTGAGGGGCAGGGGCTCAAAATCAAAAATGGGAGGATTTCTATTGCGGGGGGGGGGGGGGGGGGGGGGGTGCTACCGGAGGATTTCTGTTGCGCGATTGTTGAGCGGGGGGGGGGTGGTGGTGGGGGGGGGGTGCTACCGGAGGATTTCTGTTGCGCGATTGTTGAGCGGGGGGGGGGGGGTGCTACCGGAGGATTTCTGTTGCGCGATTGTTGACATTTTTATTGATTCACATTTTAATGTTTAATTGTTCATGTGTAATTTTACAACGCATAGAAAATTTAAATGACCGCTCAAAAGGGCACTTTGGTCCTTCAGAGGGAAAAGGGCAGGGGCTCGGGCACCCATAGCCCCCCCCCCTCTGCACGTGCCTGGTCCAGAGACCGTAGCTTCAAACTCGGGTTCACAATAATAATAGCTTGTATTTATTTATTGTATTATTTTTAGTACCCAAGTAGCAAAACACACCCAACTGATATATACGAAAGAACAAAGCTTGACAACCTCACAAACTTTAAAGGCTAAAAGCCTTGCTGAGAAGAAAAGGAAATGTCCATAGTGGCTTTTTAAAGAGATGAGGAGGAGTTCCTAAGGGGGGAGTTAGGGTTGGATGATGATGGGAGAGGGGGGGGGGTGTACTGCCTGAGCCTGATGGATTCCATCCAGATGTTTTCAGGGACTCTGACTACGACCCCATTACTGGGATCAAAACGTTGGGTGATGAAGACGCAAATTAGGGTCTCTGCCACAGAACCAATTACTGAAATATGTATTTGGACTCAAAACTCCATCTTTAATCGCAGTTTCCTGATTTAGTCCATGTTCTTGCCGGACCCCAATACTCAATAGAGGTGAAAAGTACAAAAAAGTAGAAGTACTGTTACTTTGATGAAATTTTACTTTAGTAGAAGTAAAATTACTGGTGTAAAAATCTACTTGCGTAAGACTACAAAGTAGCTAATTTAAAATGTAAAAGTTACGTAATTCATTTTTTTTTGGGGGGGGGGGGGGGGGGGGGGTTATATCATCATATTATCACCATGCAATAAAAAAGAACAAAAACATATATAAAGCTCAAACTAGGTTCTTTTTTTTTTATTAATCCTCAACTTCAACCAAATCCAATGGGGTTTCAGTTGGATTGAGGTCTGCAGAAGTGTTTTCCAACTCATCCGTCTCCATCTCCTTTGTGATTAAGCAGCAGCTTAATCACAACGTTAGCTGCAGTTAGCTACTACTACTATCCCATAAACCCGGAGGGTCGTTGGGGCACCACAGACGATCTGTTGACCAGCTCTCTCCATCCCTCTCTGTCCTCGGCAGCTCTCATTGCCTCACTGAGTTTCAAGTGAGTCCATTCTCCGATGTTATCTTCCCATCTTTTCTTTTGTCTCCCTCGTCTCCTTCCACCTTGTACGGTTCCTTGCAAGATGGTCTTTGCAAGGCCTGAGGATCTGGTGATGTGTCCGTACCACCTCTGTTTCCGTTTTTTTAACAGTGGTAAGCAGGTCATCACGTGAGCCGATGGCTTTGCTGATCTTTTGCCGAACTTCCTCGTTTGTGACATGTTGGGTGTAGGAGATACCATGAGTCTCCTGTAGCATCTCATCTCCATGCTCTGTATTCTCTTCTGTAGCTCAGCTGTAAGGGTCCAAGTTTCGCAAGCATATAGGAAGATTGAGTTAACAAGTGAGCGCATCAGTCTCACCTTTGATGCCAGACTGATGTTTTTGTCTTTCCATATGGGCTTGAGTTTTGCCAGAGCAGCAATTGTTTGAGCAATTCTAGCAAGGACTTCCTGTTTGGATCCTTCATTGGACACGATTGCTCCGAGGTATTTGAAGCTGGATACCGTGTCCAGTGCCTGTCTGTTGACTTTGATGTCTGAGAGGATGCCCCTGTTGTTGTTGGTCATCATTTTGGTTTTTTCAGCATGGATTTCCATTCCATAGGCTCGGGAAGTGGTGTCAAGCCTTTCAACTAGGCTGGCAAGTTCTTTTTCTTCTCCAGCTAGTCCATCAATGTCATCCGCAAAACGGAGGTTGGTAATTGGTCTGCCTCCTATGCTGACAGTTCCTCATGATCTGCTAGGGCATCCGTCATGATACGTTCCAGACAAATATTAAAGAGAATGGGGGAGAGAAGGCATCCTTGGCGCACTCCAGTTGTTGTCCTGAACCAGTCTCCGATAACTCCATTGTAGAGAACTGTGCTGGTAGCTTTGTTGTACAGGTGTTGTATGACTCTGACAAGGTTAGGGCTGATATTGTACTTCCTCATGGTTGCCCACAGTGCCGCATGCCATACCCGGTCGAAGGCTTTTTTGATGTCTACAAACACGTAGTAAAGGTGTTGTTGATGCTGCAGATATCTCTCACAGATAATTCTTAGGTTGAATATCTGTTCTGTGGTGCTCCGCCCTGCCCTAAATCCAGCCTGTTCTTCAGCTATGATCAGTTCAGCTTGGGGTTTTAACCTATTCAGTATTATTTGCAGCAGGACTTTGCTGGGATGGCTAATGAGACTGATGGTGCGGTGGTTTTGGCACAGTTCGAGATTGACTTTCTTCGGAAGTGTGATGATGAGTGACTGGGTCCATGATGTAGGCCAATCACCACTCTGCCAGATTTTGTTGCACAGGATGGTGAGAGTGTCAATCATGGCTTCTCCCCCTGCTTGTATGAGCTCTGCTGTGATGTTGTCCACTCCGGCTGTCTTTCCTTTTTTCAGTGTTCGGACTGCTGTCTCCACTTCTTCACGGAGGATGGGGAGCTTGTCCTCTTCCTCCATGGAATGAGGGCATGCCAGGACTGTGGGATCTCCACTTGCCGTGTGGTTGTATAGTTCAGAGCAGTATTCTGTCCGTTAGGCATTCACCAGTCTTACTCTGGATTGTAGAGACTCTGGTCTGTTTTGCTCTTGTTAGCTCCTTGACAGTTTGATATGCCATCTTGGTGTTGTTGTTGGTAATCAGGCTGTTCTCTATTTCTCTGCACTTTCCCTCAATCCAGTTCTGTTTTGCTGAATGCATGCCTTTCTTGATGCTCCTGTTGACTTCTCTGTACGCATCAGATCCTTCAGGTGAGTTCTTACTTTTCTTCAAGGCTCTTCGCTTGTCACACAAGTCAAGCAGTTCATTGGTGACCCAAGGTTTTTTCTTTGGGCGGAGTTTGCCAAGGATCTCAGTGGCTGTTTCGGTTATGACTGTGTTCAGCGTGGTTGTCATGTGGTTGACATCAACTTCTTCTGCACCTAGGATGAGCAGTGGTGCAAACCTCCCTCCTAGCTTTGCCTTAAAGGCTTCTGCCACCTCAGGGTCTCGCAGTTTGTCCAGATCAAACTTCATTCTAGTGCACTTGGAGCTTTTGATCTTCTTTAAGCGTAGGCGAAAGGACACCAGGACAAGGTTGTGATCGCTCCCAATGTCTGCTTTTGGAAAGCTGCGTGTCCTACTGGTGTTAACGCTTGAGCGAAAGCGCTTCTTGATCATGATGTAATCGATCTGATTGTGGTACTCTCCACTGGGGCTGTGCCAGGTCCATCGCCTGGAGGCCTTATGGGGGCCAAGTGTGTTCGCCAGCAGCAGGTTGTTGTACCTGGCAAACTTCAAAAGCCTTAGGCCTCTATCGTTGGTCTCAATGTTGCCATATGGACCACATGCTTCTTTCCAGTTGGTGTAGGCATCCTCTCCAACCTTTGCATTCCAGTCTCCTTGTACTATCATGATGTCTTTCTTTGGAGTTTGATCTAGAACTGCTTGTAGTTGTTCATAAAACTCTTCCACATCACTGTCCTCATAGGTGGATGTCGGGGCATAGGCCTGGATGATGGTGATGTTGAATGGGGTTGCTCTCAAATGAATGGTAATGAGTCTGCTTGAGACTGGTCGGCAGCCCATGACAGTGTCGTTAATGTTTTTGTGAACAAGGAAGCCAACACCATGCTGGTGTTTGTCTTCCTTGCCGCTGAAATAGAGCTTGTGGCCTGCATCGGTTGATGTTTCACCGAATCCTCTCCAGCGTAGCTCGCTGATGCCTAGTATATTCCAGCGGTATTGATCCATTTCGTGGGTTAGCTCATCGAGTTTCCAATCAGCAGTTAGTGTTCTTACATTCCAGGTTCCCACAACTATGTTGTCTCTAGTGCGGAATCTGCAGAGTTTCCCAGTAGTACATTTTTCACCTCCGTCCTGGTGGCCAACGGTAAGCGCGGGCCTTGGTGACCCGGGCGACGACCGAGCCGGTATGGGTAAAGCTGTGGTTGGCATCATATGGTGTGTCTTGGGCAATTAAACCTGGCGGCGCCCATCCCTCTCCAGGTTGGATGCAGTTTAACGTCATACCCAGGATGAAGCAGCATTGGCCCTAGCAGTTAGCTAGGGCCAATGGATTGGACAGTTTCTGGCCTGCAGGCGAAGTTCATAGAAAACTTGGGGAAACTTTGGATTTATTTGACTCTGAAAAGGAAGCGATTTAAAATGTAAATTACGTCAAACTAAATATACTTCACTAAAAGTAAAATTACTGATTTTTTAACTGAAAAGCTACTCAGTTACAGTAACAAGAGTAATTGTAAAAAAAAATTCCACCTCTGCCAATACTCATTGGTGCATACCGGTATATATATGTTAAATATAGACGCATATGGGAAATATATGTGTGTGTGTATATACGTATATATATATATATATATATATATATATATATACTGTATATATATATATATATATATATATATATATATATATATATATATATATATATGTAAAATATGTAAAATATGTTTTTATCATTTTAATTAGGCCTGCTGTACTCTATCAGGGCTATTCATATAATGCTTTCACTTGCTTGTTTTGTTTCCACTTTGGCAGCCTCAAACCTTCCCTCCCTTTATTTATTTTTGCCATGGACCAGTTTCCTATTTACTTTCTTTATAGTCCCTCCCCCAGTCACATTTATTTCCCCACAGGAATGAATGCCAGGCTTCCATAAAAACAAATGGCTTCTGTAAAACGGTCTATTAAAGTCTATTAGAATGCACTCTGTTGATGTTCATCTCTGTCCTAACCACCAAGCCTCTCCCATACTGACAACAGACAATAAAAAGAGAGGGGAAAAAATGCTGTAAGAGAGAAAAGAACAAGTTCAGCTTGAAGTATAATGTTTAGTACACCAGGCCATATCTTGTGAAACAGGAGTGTGTGTGTGTGTGTGGGGGGGGGGGGGGGGTAGGTGCTATAGGTAAGATTTAAGAGCCATTATTTGAGAGTAATTTGTTAGAAATGGCAGTGCTATCCATCAGCTATTAGTGAGTGAAATGCGCTGTGAGAATATGTTTTGAGTTGTCTGCGCCTGCCTCTGTTTGAGCCAATTTAGATGTTAGACCACTCCCGGCTAATTTCTGACCAATCAGGGCATCTCTTGTGTGATTGGTTCTGGAAATCCATCTTGCCTGTCAATCACAGGTTTGTGAAATGCAACACTTCTCAATGGTGAAGAAACGCGGGGAGGGAGGAAGCAGAGAGGAAGGGGCCTTTTATGTTTTTGTTTCAAAATATTGCTCTCTCTCTCTCTCTCTCTCTCTCTCTTTATCTATTGAATCGTACAGTATTAATGCTGCTGTATATACAGAGAGACAATGGGCCGGGTCTTGTGGATGCTACACAGCTTCTATTATATCTTAATCACTAACAAGGACCTAACAGAAAATAAATCCCAGCTTTCACGTGCTAATGTTCACATTACATTTACATTTAGGGCATTTAGCAGGCGATTTTGCCCAAAGCAACTTACGATAACTACATTTGTCAGTAGAAAGCAAAACAACAATGTATCACTGTCGGTACAGCAGGGATTTCAATAGAACAAGTTTCTAAGTGCACCATAATTGCTAGGCTTAGCTATCCTTTCTGGTATACAGTTTGGATAGCTCAGGTAAGATGCTAAGTACTATTAATTGCCAGGATGTACGAGCATACAAAAAGAGCATAAGAGGTTATATTGTATGCCTCCCTCTATGGGTCATGCAGGGAGGCTGTGCAGAGTGGGAAGCTGGTGAGCGACTCTGCTGTCCTGACAGTGGCAGGGAGCTTCCACCACAGCGGCACCAAAACAGATGAGTTGTGACTCGGCTGAGCGACCTCTGCGTCCCCTTAGCGCTTGGCAGTATCAGCCGGACAGCTGAGGTAGTTGAACGTGTGAGTGCTGCAGCATTGCCTTATAGCTGATGCTACAGGAGCCAGTGGAGGTCACGGAAGAGGACTCTTCTCTCGCTAACCCTAATGTCACAGGTTACAATTTTCACAACCACTGGATTCCTGTGGGGGAAATAACTGACGAAACTGCTGTAAAACCATGTGGACAGACTCACTTACACACTAGAGATGCGCAGGTTGAGTAATTGGCCCACGTGACCCGACTATAACCGCGGTTGTACACGGATGCGGATCAGCATTATTTTGATAGTAATAATATGCAGGTGATTTGCGGGTGGGTTAGTTAAAATCAGCTTATTTTTTGTGCAATTAATTGGAAAATGCAATATTAATATTGTGTTATATTATTAATATTAGCTCAGAGACTTAATGTAAACTATGTTATGCCTAGGCCTATTTAGAAATACAATATTTCCATGTTTCAGTGGCCATCATTCAGCAACTACACGACAGTGTGGTCCGTGCAGTGCGAAAAAAATGTGTGAATACAACATCGAAAAACGTATTCTTTAATCCAAATGGACTCACGTGCATGCTGAAAACGTTGGTAACAAGTTAGGCATATTCTCAAATTAACAGCTTAATTGAATGGCTTAAAAGTATGGTTGTCCGCAAATCTCCTTCACATGAAATGAAAATAATTACACACAATGCAGCAACGCGCCATTTCAACTAATAATGTAGGCCTAATAGCCTGATATTAGGCCTACATTTGACTTATTTCATCACTTATTTCATCACCTTCTCTTTCATCTTTTGAAGAAAAGGTGAATAACTATGTTTGTTTTAGCCTTAGTGAAATCCTAAATGGCCAGTGGGGGGGGCACCATTTTATAGTAGAGGGTGGAGAAGCGGGCGCGGGTGTAATTTCCTTCCATTTACAAATGGCGGTTTTAAGTAGCGGGTGTCGGGTGTAGTTACAGCAATATGCGGATTCGGGTGACAAAATACCTTAACCGTGTGTCACTACTAGAGACCGCCAGTGTAGCAGAATCAGGACAAACAGTGAGAAAGACACAAAAGGTTAAACAACTAAATAACTGTGTATGAGCCAAATGTTTTCAGTTTTTTTACCCCTCATTAAATCCTTGAGGCTAATAAAGGTTCAAGTTGAGCTTTTGTTTACACTGGGAAAGAACTATTGCTTTACCTGGCCAAGGGCCGCACTATTTACTTGAAACTAAAAGTGAGGTTTGCTTCATGTATTAACCATGCATTGTTAAAGAACTGCACTGAGAAAGATTGACTTTTTGAGATCATTCTGTGAGAAGCTCTGTAGATGCCACTAAGATGAGCACACAACAGCTAAGGAAAATAATTTATATGCACACATCACTTCCTGCAAAAATCAATTTGTTAAAACATTTATTAAAAATATAATAAAATATAATACTGTTATAATACATCTGTTTCCATCATAGAATTGGATACTCATTTGGTTTCAATTCCAGTTTGGAAAAACATAAAAATAGTAGGTAACTAAAGTCTTTTTTTGTTTGTTTCTTGTTTGTTGGCTGTAAATGCTGTACTCTTTGGCTTGGAACTATTCTCCAACCCTGGACACAGAGAGTGTTCTGCTCACTGGCAAATACAAATTTAGACCTTCTCCAGGTTCCCCAGGGTGCTCAGCACAGTGGGTGTGCTTCCTCCTGCTGTGTCTCTTGCTAAAATCTCCCCCTTACTTCTTACTCGTCCAATCACAAGACAAGAAAACAGTTCTCTGTCTGTTGTTGATTCCCTCCCAACATAAAGAAAAATGATCTTGTTGAAATGGATGAATAGGCTTTCTAAATTTGGAACACAAGTATGTATGAATTTAATAACTATTGTGTTTAACAACAAGCGACTGGAACTTGTTCAAGTACAGAGTGTTTGGCAAGTCATATCTACTTTATATACCGGTATATATATATATATATATATATATATATATATATATATATATATATATATATATATATATATATATATGTGTGTGTGTGTGTGTGTGTGTGTGTGTGTGTGTGTGTGTGTGTGTGTGTGTGCGTGTTTCCAATATCTTGACTAAAATAATGTGTTGTTAGATTAGATGTTATTGTTATTGCATAGTAAAGCAATCCACTCCACTTAGTAGAGACGAGAAATTATTGGTTATGAGATACCTAACTTAAAAATGGCCAGTTTCCAAGTCATGAGGTACATCTATACTCAGTAGTTCCTGCAGAACGGTAATAGAAATAATAAGAGGCCCGGCGGACATCTTAAAGGTCATCCCTGTCTATGTTTAATATAAAAACCGTTCAGCTGATGATATAAAATAACAATGGCAACAGTACATCCCCTGAATAGCACATCAAATAGACATTTTCTTGTCAATTACTTTCTGTTATTATTGCTTTTCTTGTCAACATTGTCTTTGGTAGCAGCAAACTATTATCCAAAGTGTTTTAGTTGTATGTCAGGTAAAAATATTAATTAGCCCTACTTAGACTCACTGAGGATCGCAGGAATGCCAAATAATATATCCGTAACCCTCACACCAAATACTTCACTCAACCTGCATACAACATATCCATCAGTAATGCACCAATTTTATTTCTTTTTATTCTTGGAGAAAGAAAAATTCACACAAACCCCAAGGTGATATTTTTTAGCTTACCATTGCTGCCAGTTGGTGCTGGTGCCCCTCTATTTCCCTGCCAATTCCATCCCAGTTTACCCCATCTCGATGTTTACCCCGCAGAACCCCAGCCACAAAGAGCAATTTGTGTGTCCTTTATTGATGGTAGATTATCCCAATTACCCTGTTAAATGATTCAAGCCTTCTGTCTAAAACGACCCTGTTTGTCACGCAGCCCATTTTGTTGTCTGGCCACTCTGTTGTGTTTTCAATCTAATATTAGAGCACTAGAAGTTGGGCAAAATATTCAAGGGAATATTTACTCTTGCTCTTACTTGCATCTTGGAATTTGTATTTGTATTTGTTCCTTACGCTACAAAAAAAAAAGCTTAGCTTGCTTGCTATTGAAATTTTTAACCTTTGAAATACTGTCTTCCATAGTTCGGAGAAAAAATGCTCCTTGGGTACTCATGTTTGCTCTAATGCCACTTTGAAGTCCGGAGATCTGTTATGCATGCCTCAGTGAGCACACACACACTTTACCCACCTTCTGACCTCCCTGCCTGTCTGACTACTGCTGTGTCGGGGTAAAACAAGATGTATGCAGGGTATCTTGCAGAAAGGTAAAGTCAGCATTATAATGCATTCCAAAACTGCGAAAAATAAATCAAATGCAGAACATTGTCTTTTCCTCATGTGGATGTTTTTCAAATACAGAAACACATTATAAGGTTTATTGAAAACATACTAAAGTATTAAGACAGTACTGGTGTTGTCACATGTTCACCCCTCATAGTGAATTCTGTATGTAGATCACTGTTTACTGTAGTATTGAATGTTGCATGAGGGATAAACACACAAATTATTGAATCATATTATAATTTCATGTTATTGTGAATGACAGACAGCTCAGAAAGCACTCTCTGGCACATATTTATTTAGTATTATGTATTTTTTTTTTTTTTAAAAGTAAGTAAATAAAGTAAAAACATAGTTTTCTCTGAGGAACCTCTCACTCCGATGTTCAAATTTGTGTGTCACATTTGACACATTTTGAGCATAAATACATCATCTTCCTGCACAAATGGAGCCTGAAAACGACAATTTTAAATTTCAGATGTATTCCCACCATTTTTTTAATAAGAATATAATATATACAGTATATATACATTCTTAAGTAGGCAATTATTTTGTATTATCATTATTACAAAGCAAGGAATTGATGCAAATAAATATGTGTATACTGTACAGTACTGTTACTGTTTTTTGTCTTTTTTATGATGTAAAATGTGTGAGTAACTACTATTATTAACTCATGTTTTAAAAGGTCCTATATAAGGCTTATTAATATTTGTATTATTATTATTTAAAAAAATTAAAAAAATAGGCAGGGTAGGCAGACAGGCGGGGTTCGGTACACAGCAGGGTTCGTAGATGTTCAGGGGTTCGTGCAGTCATCAGGGTTCTCCTAGTTCACTCTCTCCTCCTGAGTGAACTCTCTCCTCCTTTTAGCCGCTTCCCTCATCAGGGGATCAGTGTCAGGTGTTTTCCTCCTCAAACATGTATTCCATTCGGTAATCAGACCTCCATATATGGTCTGGTTTCCTGTGTGTGGAGAAGAGAGAACGTAGCGCTCTGTGGCCACTAGGTGCCAGGGTGCGACATAAAATACATCCACCACTTTCCCACATTCCCTCTTCCATACCTGTGCCCGGCGGGCGCCACCCCCCCCCCCCCTCAGAGCTCCGATCTCGTGGGCGGGGTGGTCCAGCAGCTCAGGGCGTCCCGCCGGGACAAGGCCTCCGCGTTCCCATGGGCGGCTCCCGACCTGTGAGTGAGAATGAGAAGGGTTGCAGGGCCAGGAACCAGCGGGTGACCCGGGCGTTGGTGTCCTTATTGCATGCCATCCACACCAGCGGGGCGTTGTTGGTGACCAGGGTGAACTGCCGTCCTAGCAGATAATACTTAAACTTTTCAATGGCCCACTTTATGGCCAGACATTCTTTTTCGACTGTTGAGTAGTTTTTCTCTCTGGGTAACAGTTTGCGACTAATGAATGTGATTGGATACTTCCGGGGTCCACTTCACCTGGTCCGGCTGCTGGTTCCGGGTGAGTTCGGAGAGGGGGCCTGCGAGAGAGGAGAAGTGGGGGATGAAACGGCGGTAATAACTGACTAAGCCCAGAAACACTCTGTGGCGTTGTAGATGCCACGGGGTTCACCACCAGGGAATTCTCACAGCCAGTTTAGTCTGATATGCTTTATTGGTCCAATATACAATGATGCGCACACCGGTATCGTTCCAATATACAATGATGCGCACACCGGCGTCGCCGCGGGCCCAGCTCTGGCTCCGCCGTCGACCCGTGTGCTCGGGTCCGGGTCCCTGGGTCCAGCACGCTACTGTGTTTATAAAGGGAGAGAGTGATTAGCGCAATGGAACCCAGGTGTGCCAATCACTCTCACCTGGCGCGGCTCTCCCGAGCCCTCTCCACAGCTCCCCCTTGCGGCTGATGCACCACGCCCCCCCACATACCTCCACCGCCTGATTTAGGCCGGGGACCCATCCGGCCTAACCCACTCCCCCCCCCATCCCCATGGGAACGGGACAGGAAGTCGGCCACAGCCATCTGCGCCCCCGGCCTATGGATCACCCGGAAGTTAAATGGCTGCAGTGCCAGATACCACCGGGTGATCCGGTTGTTAGCGTTCTTCATGCGGTGGAGCCACTGGAGGGGAGCGTGGTCCGAGCAGAGGGTGAATCGGCGTCCCAGCAGGTAATACCGCAGGGCATCGACCGCCCACCGGATGGTCAGGCACTCCCTTTCCACGGTGCTGTACCTGGCCTCCCTTTCGGACAGCTTCCGGCTGATGTACAACACCGGGCGGTCGACGCCCCGTACCCGCTGGGACAGGACGGCCCCCAGCCCCCTGCCCGATGCATCCACCTGCACGACAAAAGGGAGAGAGAAGTTAGGTGTGTGGAGGAGGGGCTCCCCACAGAGGGCCTGCTTTACCCTCTCAAGCGACTCCTGGCACTGCTCCGTCCACTGGACCGGATCTGAGGCACCCTTTCGGGTGAGGTCGGTCAAGGGGCTGGTCAGCTCTGTGAAGTCTGGAATAAATCGCCGGTAATAGCCGGCCAGCCCCAGAAACCGCCGCACCTCTTTTTTCGTCTTGGGCCTTGGGCAGGCTGCAATCGCTGCCGTCTTATCTACCTGCGGACGCACCTGCCCGCCGCCCAAGTGGTACCCCAGATACCGTACCTCCCTCCGTCCAACTGCACACTTCTTTGGATTGGCCGTGAGCCCCGCCTGCCTCAGGGACTCGAGTACCGCCGCCACCTGCTGCACATGCTCCGCCCAGGTGCCGCTATGGATGATTACGTCATCCAGATAGGCGGCAGCATATGCAGCATGTGGACGCAGCACTCTGTCCATGAGGCGTTGAAATGTGGCTGGGGCCCCAAACAATCCAAACGGAAGTGTGACAAATTGGTACAAACCGTACGGAGTGGAGAAGGCCGTTTTCTCCTTAGACTCTGGAGATAAGGGAATCTGCCAGTAGCCTTTGGTTAAATCCAGCGTCATAAAAAAACGAGCCGTGCCCAGGCGATCCAGGAGTTCGTCCACCCGGGGCATAGGATAGGCATCAAACCGTGAAACCTCATTCACCTTGCGATAGTCCACACAGAACCGGATAGACCCATCCTTCTTGCCCACAAGAACGATGGGGCTACACCAGGCACTGTTGGACTCTTCTATTACCCCCATCTCCACCATAGCTTTCAATTCTGCCTGAACCACTTTTCTCTTGTGCTCAGGTAACCGATAGGGCCGTGAACGCATCGTCACACCCGGGTGAGTCTCAACCCGGTGTTGAATAAGGCTTGTGCGTCCCGGCCGGGGGGAGAATACATCTGCATAACGTTGCTGCAACCTGGCTATGTCTGCTCTCTGGGACAGTAAGAGCTGGTCCCCACAAAGGAGCGAGGCAGGATTGGTCGATTTTGGTACCTCCGGCCCCAACTCATCTCTTTCTGCAATTGTCGTCACCAGAGAAACAGGCTCCGCCTCTCTCCATGCCTTAAGGAGGTTGAGGTGATAAATTTGTGTCACCCCTCCCCTGTCCGAACGCACAATCTCATAGTCAACGTCACCCACTCGCCGTGTGACCACAAAGGGTCCTTGCCACTTGGCGAGTAATTTGGAGGTAGCCGAAGGGAGCAATACAAGCACTTTATCTCCCTGTGAAAATTGTCTTAGCCTAGCTCCTATTGTCTCATCTATTCTCCCGTGATAACTGTCCTAGTGTGTGGAGTTTTGCTCTCAGGTCCAGGACGTATTGCACCTCGTTCTTACTCGGGCTCGGACCCTCCTCCCAGCTTTCCTTAACCAGGTCCAAAACCCCACGTGGTGTCCTGCCAAACAGTAGTTCAAAGGGAGAAAATCCTGTGGAGGCCTGGGGTACCTCGCGCACTGCAAACAACAGAGGGTCTATCCACCTATCCCAATTCCGACTATCCTCGTGCACAAACTTATGGATCATGGACTTCAAAGTCTTATTCAGGCGCTCCACGAGGCCGTCCGTTTGGGGGTGGTATACACTGGTTCGAATTGACTTGATGCCCAATAATCCGTATAGTTCTCCCAGTGTGCGTGACATAAATTGTGTGCCCTGATCAGTCAGGATCTCTTTCGGGATCCCGACTCGGGAGATAACTTGAAACAGTGCCTGCGCCACACTCTTTGCAGAGATGGTGCGCAGCGGCACTGCCTCCGGATATCGCGTTGCGTAATCCACGAGAACTAACACAAAGCGATATCTGCGTGTGCTCCGGTAAAATGGCCCGATGAGGTCCATCCCGATGCGCTCGAACGGCACCTCCATTAGAGGTAATGGCCGCAGCGGCGCTCTCGGGATGGCCGGGTGGTTAACCAATTGGCATTCGGGACAAGACGCGCACCAGCGGCGCACGTCCGCCCAAATGCCTGGCCAATAGAATCGGGCCATTACCCGGTTCAGTGTCTTCTCACACCCCATATGTCCAGCCATTGGGTTATAATGAGCCGCCTGGAAAACTATTTCCCGGCGGCTCTTCGGTACCACCAACTGTGTCGTTATTTCCTCTGTCTGAGTGTCACGACTCACTCTGTATAGTCTGTCCCTACGCAATGAAAAATGTGGATACGTTAACGCTGCGTCAGGGCGCACCATGTGACCATCAATTCGTATCACTTGGTCAAAGGCAAAGCGTAGAGTATCGTCACGAGACTGCTCGAGTGGAAAATCCTCCATGGAGTCGAACACGGGAACCCGCGGAGCCTCCTGTGAAGGCCCCGCCAGCTCCCCCTCCCCGTCTGCAGCGTCGGACGACCTCGCGTCACCGCTGAGCACAGCGCACGTATCCCCTGTCCCTGACGGCCGTGAACGCACCCCCGCACACTGTCCCACTAACCTATCGAACCCTGGCCAATCAGTACCCAGAATCAGGGGATGCGTCAGGCGGGAGCTAACCGCTGCCTTTACACTATGCTTTTCCCCCTTAAACTGAATTTCCACCAGTACTACAGGGTATGTGTGAATATCCCCATGCACACACCTAATATCCACACCTCCCGCCTCTATCAAAGCCCCGGGCCGAATCAGGTTCTGATGAACGATAGACTGCATGCAGCCTGAGTCCACCATCGCCTGATGTGTACCCCCCTGAATCCTTACCGGAACGCTGTACGTCCCCCCTGGACCGGGGGAGGGTGCTGGAGGGCCGACAACCCGGATCACCTGGCCCACCTCCATGAGGGGGCACTCCCCTCGAAAGTGCCCGAGCTGCCCACACCTCCAGCACTCCTGCCCTGCCGCCTGAGGAGCCCTCTGTGGGTCGAGAACCGCGCCTGTAGCGGCTGGACCCTGGGGAGGGAAAGAAAGAGGAGGAGGATTAGTGCGGGGGAGAGGGGCGGGCCGATTATTATTATAGAAGGCGCGGGGTCTGGGGGTTGGTCGAGTGTGTGTCCAGTGCGGGGGACCCGACGTGGGGCCTCTGCGGGGCGCCGGCGTGGGCCCTCCCGGGGGAACCGGCCGGCCCTCCTGTGCCCGGCCCCGGGAGAGGACGGCCAGATGGTCCTCCGCCAGGGTGATGGCCCCGGCTAGGTCCGCCGGGCGGTGGCACATCACCCAGTCCGAGGTGGCGGCTGGGAGCCCCTCCATGAACTGCTCCAAGACGATCTTCTGCAGCATCCTCGCCTCGCCAGCGGACCCCCCTGGTTGTAGCCACCTGGTCGCTGCGTCCTTTATTTGCTGGCCGAAGATAAACGGTCGTCCTCCTCCGACAGCCCCAGCCGGTCGAGTACCGCCCTCTTCACCTCCCCGTACTGTCCTCGGGAGGGGGCGGGCAGTCCCAGCGCCGCCGTTTGCGCGTCCCCTGACAGCAGGGGAAGCAGCCGCACGGCCCACTCCTCCACCGGCCAGCCGCATGCCGCTGCCGTGGCCTCAAACATTTCGAGGAACGACTGCGGGTCGTCGTGGGCCGCCATTTTGTGTACTGTCATGCCGGTGAACGAGGGGGGCGGCGCCGCTGCCCCTGCTCGACTCACCATTGCCGACAGCAGCTGGGTCTGCCTCTCCGCTTGGCCCTGGAGGGCCGCCAGCTGCTGTCGGTTCAGGACCGCCTGGTCCCGGCTCATCGCCGCCACCTCCGTGAGCATCTGGGCCAGCGTGTTCATCGGTTGCTGTGGATCCATCCTAGTAGCTCCACGTTGGGTGCCAGTTGTGGCGTTGTAGATGCCACGGGGTTCACCACCAGGGAATTCTCACAGCCAGTTTAGTCTGATATGCTTTATTGGTCCAATATACAATGATGCGCACACCGGTATCGTTCCAATATACAATGATGCGCACACCGGTATCGTTCCAATATACAATGATGCGCACACCGGCGTCGCCGCGGGCCCAGCTCTGGCTCCGCCGTCGACCCGTGTGCTCGGGTCCAGGTCCCTGGGTCCAGCACGCTACTGTGTTTATAAAGGGAGAGAGTGATTAGCGCAATGGAACCCAGGTGTGCCAATCACTCTCACCTGGCGCGGCTCTCCCGAGCCCTCTCCACAGTTCCCCCTTGCGGCTGATGCACCACGCCCCCCCCCACACACTCGTACCTGTCGTTTGGTCTGGGGCCGGGGCCACCCGTGGATCGCCTCGACCTTCCCTACCTGGGGTTTCACACAACCCCGCCCGATGGTGAATCCCAGGTAGTTGGCATCTTGAAGGCCGAGGCGACACTTTTTGGGGTTGGCGGTGAGCCCCGCCTCCTGCAGAGCTTGGAGTACCGCATCCAGCTGGGCCAGGTGGACCCCCCAATCCTCCCCGTGGATGACGATATCGTCCAGGTACGCCGGCGCATACTTTTGGTGGGGCCGGAGTATCTGTTCCATCAGCCGTTGGAAGGTGGCTTCTCCCTGGCTTCGGGGCACCTGCCAGTACCCTTTAGTTAGGTCAAGGGTTGAAATGAATTGGGCTGTGCCCAACCTCTCAATGAGCTCGTCCACTCGGGGCATGGGATAAGCATCAAATTGGGAGATACTGTTCAATTGGCGGAAGTCATTACAAAACCGGACCGTTCTGTCTGGCTTGGGCACGAGAACGATGGGGCTACACCACTCGCTCCTTGACTCTTCTATAATCCCAGCTTCTAACATATTTTAAACTTCCTCTTTAATGGCCTCCTTTCTAGCCTCTGGGATGCAATAGGGCCGCAGCTTTACCTTCTTTCCAGGCGTTGTGAGGATGGGATGCTCGATGAGGGTGGTGTAACCCGGCTCGGTGGAGAATACCGTTCGGTGTTGCTGGAGCAGCTCGTTGGGGTCCTGTTTTTGGCGAGGGGTGAGCTGCTCTCCCATGGGGACTGCTTCTGACTCCTTTGCTTGGGGTTCCTGGGGAAGAGAGAGAGAGAGCAGGGCCTCGTGGGCCACCCACTTCTTGAGGAGATTGATGTGATACATCTTGGTCTCTGTCGTCTGCCTGTCCGCCGCACTTGGTAATTTACTTTGCCTACCCGTTCGATCACCTCATATGGCCCCTGCCACCGGGCCAGGAATTTACACTGTACGGTGGGGACTAGAACCAGCACCTTATCACCCACCTGGAATTCCCGCGGTTGGGTTCCCCTGTTGTAGACCCGGGCCTGCGCAGTCTGGGCCTTGGCCATGTGTTCCCTCACGAGGGGCCAGAGGGCAGCCATCCGTTCCCGGAGCCCCTCAACATGCTTGATCATTGTTCTATGGGGAGAGGGTTGCTGCTCCCACCTAGTGATGGCTCGTTCGCGAACGAATCAGTTCGAACGAACGACTCTTTAAAGTGAACGAACTGACCTCGTTCGCCGCTCATTCAACTCGTTCGTCGTCGTTCGTCTCGTTCGCCGAGTCTCTGACGCGCTGCTGATTCGCGACGCTGATTCGCGAGTCATTCCCTGACTGTGATTGACTCGAGGACTGAGACGTCACGACTCACGAGAGCCAGCCAATCGTATTTAAATATCAGTGAAATGGTAAATGCATGCTGTCTTTGTATTTTCTGTGTCATGCCAGATTAATAATATATTTGAATGTCTCGTCAATCTGTCTCGTTCTTTCATGCTTCCTTCTCACGCACGCAACCCGGCCGGGACCGCCACCTTGGTGGATCTTGGTCTTGAGTGGGGGTGGCCAATGGCCATCTTCACAATAGTAAATAAAATATGCCCAGAATAAACACAACTGTACATCATTAACTTTAAAACTCATCATTGCTAAATCAAGTCTATTATCTTGCTGATATATTAAACATCCAATAATCTACTACGCCCCCCCCGCATCCCGCTGCGTTTGGTTTGTCTAACTTTACCTTGAATTGGGGGAATGGGGCATTTTGATCCTGACATGTCATTATGCATACATTAAATAAATCTGTTGAACTCAAATTAAATACATATGTTAACATATTCAACCAGACAGACACAATGTTGTATTTGCTATTATTCACACATTTATTAACACCATCAACCCCCCTCCCCCAGTTGGTTTGTCAGAGTTGAACTGTAACTTGATCTCTGAATGGTAACTTAACTGCATTCGTGATTCGTTTGAATGTTGTGAACGAGGGAGGAGCCGAGTCGGTCAGACTCGGCTGGCATTCGCCGTTCGCGAATGAGAACGAGGGGCGGAGGGAGGAGCTGAGTCTGAACGACTCAGTGAATGATTCACCGCTACCGGAAACACGACTGAACGAACGAACGAATGACTCTTTATGGCGAACTGAACGACGCGAACTGATTCGCGCAACGAATCATGAAATCCATCACTACTCCCACCCCTCTTTGGCCAGATCCAGAAGTCCTCGGGGTCTCCGCCCGTACAGCAACTCGAACGGGGAGAAACCTGTAGATGCTTGGGGCACTTCACGAATTGAAAACATTAGAAATGGGAGAAGCTGATCCCAGTTCCTCCCGTCAATCTCCATCACTTTCCTTAACATGCGCTTTAATGTCTGATTAAACCTTTCCACCAGGCCGTCGGTCTGGGGGTGATACACCGATGTGCGTAATAGTTTAATGCGCAAGAGTTTACACATGTCCCGCATTATTTTGTACGTAAAAGGGGTACCTTGGTCCGTGGGGATCTCCTCCGGGATGCCGATACGTGTGAACATAAGCACCAGCTCCTTAGCGATGCCCTTTGAGGCCATGGTGCGGAGGGGTATGGCTTCCGGGTACTGGGTGGCATAGTCCAGCACCACAAGGATGTATTGGAACCCGCTGCTACTCTTCGGTAGTGGTCGCACCAAGTCCATCACTATCTGGCTGAACGGGGTTGTAATAATGGGTAGGGGAATTAACGGGGCTCTTACGTGGGGCCGGGGTGCCACCATTTGGCAGTCGGCGCATTGCCGACAGTAGTCCTCCACCGCCTTCTTCACGCCGGGCCAGTAGAAGCGGGCAACCACCGGCTCGAGGGTCTTCTCCACTCCGAGGTGGGCGCCAAGCAGGTGACTGTGGGCTAACTGGAGGACAGAGGGGAAAAAGGGTCGGGGCACCAACAGCTGGTCCACCTGCTCCCCGGCCACCATTACTACCCGGTACAACAGTTGATTTTTGATAGTGAAGAATGGGTGTGTGAGGGGTCTTACCCCATTAATCGGCGTCCCGTCCACCATGGCCACCTGGCTCAGCGCGTTGGCAAGGTTGGGGTCCTCCAGTTGATCGGCCCCAAAATGTCCCGTTAATCTGGTCGGCATGGGTGGGGCGTCAGAGCCCAGGGGGAACATTTTGAGGAGGTCGTTGTCCTTGTCGGCAGGGGAGGGGGGTCTGTCCTCAGGGAATGCAACGTGTGCCTCCTCTTCTGCCCTCTCGGCAGCGGCACTGGCTGCGCCTTCTGAGAGGGGTTCTGTGGAACCCTCCGGATCCACTTCCTGGAAGCCACACAAGGGGTGCTGCGGCGGGGCTTCCGGCTGTGGTGCAGCCTTTGGGCTCCGTCCCGGACCGCCAGGGATCGCCAGAGGGTGGGGAACAGGGCCGCGTCACGCCCTATCAGCACCTCCACAGGGAGGTCCGGGACGAGGCCAACCGTCCCCTGGAACACCCCCTTAGTGGTCTGAACTTCGACCCGGGCCGTGGGGTATTGCCGGGTCTCCCCGTGGATACAGGTTACAGCTATTTTGTTGGGGAGGTGGGGACCTAGGGCATACTCGGGTCTTGCCCGAGTGCTCATCTTTTTTTTTAATATATATTTTTTAAGAGGCCCCTGAGGCCCCGGGCTGAAGCCCAGGTAAGCCCATGCATTAAGGCGCCACTGCCCAGACCTACGACCGACGGGGGGGGGGTCGCCGGGCAGAGGACGCAGCCGTTCCGCAGCGCATACCTTCCTTGGTGGAAATCCGGTATAGACCCAGCTCCCAACCCAACTTTGAGAATAGATTAATGGCGATAAGAGTCGCACGATAAGAGTCTTGCGTTATCGCAGCGCGTTAATGCCGATAACGGCCCACCACTAATATATATATGCGACACTGTTCTGTGTGATCAGCCCCTTAATCAGTCAACACAGAATATGGTCAAAGGTTTACATTATTTGATTAGCCACATAAGTAATTGACATTCACTTCAGTGAGTAGTTTGCGAACACATTTTAGGATATTTTAGAGCATTTATAGCAGGTTTCTGTCTTAGTTTCTTTGTGTGTTCTGCTGCCAGTAAAATTATGTTGCCTGTTAAGAGTTGTTGAGTATTTTCCTGCTTTTGGGTTCACCCTGTTCCCGAGACCTGACAGAAAGGTCCACAGAGAATAGAAATAGGTTGGCACATTCATGTTGTGTGATAAAATGTTTGCAGTGATTTATGCATCCCAAATGCCCAATTTAGACCCCTTGTTTGACCTATTCCTAACAAATGCATGCACACATTAAAATACAAATATAAAATACATATAAAATACAACTAAAGAAATAATTTGCTTAGCAAACAAATTGAACATGAACATTTAATGAATCACGTTTGAACATGAACATTTAATGAATCACGTGAAACACAGCCAACACACACAAACACATATGAATACAACCAATTTGTGTTCTTATGTTTTGTTTTGCGAAATTCGTGATAAACAATAATTCTGTATGTAATAATACATTTTCCTGATCACATCTGTTTTCACTCCATTAGTATAATATTGTAAAAATAAACAAACAAACATGTACATGCACTTATATACATGAACGGCTCCAGTTACTTCATCAACGTTTTGCTGTCCTTGTTATTTTCTTTGCTTTCCCATTCCCTGTGGTTTTGTGCACATCAACATACACAACGTGAGTGTTTGTATCTATGCTGCATGAACAACAGCATGCCTGTGTGTCTTTGTTAGATTAGAATACTGGGAGTAAAATGTCGTAGGAGTCCTGTTTCAAAACGTTTTTGAAGACGTCATACCAGTAAATGTTAATGGACAATTTTATGTTTCATCACATATTGTTAACATCGCAATTGTATTTTCTTATAGGTGCTACTTGTGAAATCACAAATAGCTCAAACATATCATTGTCCAAAATGGAAAGATTAATAAATAATTTGGCTGTGTAAGGTAGACATTTGGCAAAGCCATTTTCTGTAATTTATTAACCATTTTGTACACGGAAAAAACACATTAAACAATGTGCTGACAGTGGCAGAAAGCAATCATGTTGCTATACTTTCAAGGAAACGCTGGGTAGGAATTAGACTGATCTGCTCATTTTGAATCACCATAAATGTACATCACCATAAATGTAAATCAAAGTGGTATTGGCAGCTCATACACAGCACAGACACTGTTTTGTGAGCATGGACTTTATTCGTATCCTGTCCCGTCTCTTACATCTCTCCTCAGCAGCCTCTTTCTTCCATGTAGCCACATTAGGGTACTGGACCGAATAACCGCTGTTACCTGAGCTCTTATTTAACGCATTTTGTAGTGTTTTACTAAATTGGTCGGCTATAACTTTAGTCACCTGGTGGGAAACGTAATAATCAATATCTCCTCTCCTCAAGTCTCTATCCATGTGTTAATATTATGATATAATATAATGTTGTGGAGGGGGGCGGCGTCTGGCCTGCAGGGGGAGTATGGAGCACCGGGTCTGCTGGGACGATTGGGTCTGATTGCCGACAGGTGTCCGCAATCAGGAAGTGTGTATTTATGTGTCTGCTCTGCCTTTCAGTGAAAAAGGCGAGCGCGACGGGCGCAAGCGAACAGGACGACAGGCCGAAAGGCAGAGAGCCTGGCCACCGTGTGTGCGGACCTGATTATATTTATTTCGTTTCATCATATGAGTTATGTGTTGTTCGCTTTGGTGCAAATAAAGCGAACCGGCTACCAGAACGCCAAACCTGTCTCCGCCCACTTCCTGAACCCGCTACAGTGGCGCCCAACGTGGGACAAGTGCGGCATTGGAACAGTCACCGTTGACAGCGCTACTCGGACACCTCGCGCAGATGTCCGAACGACAGGCGCAGGTCCAGCAGACGCAGAACGAGGTGCTCCTGGAGCTGGGCCAGTCTTTGACCGCCGATCGAGCGGTCCTCCAGGAGCTCCTCGCCTCCGGCGACCGTGGTCGGGAACCCAGAGCGGCAGGGGCGGTGGGCCACATCCACGTCCCCAAGATGGGGGAGACCGACGACGCGGAGGCCTTCCTGGAGACGTTCCGGGGGGTGGCCGAGGTCTCCGGGTGGCCACGCCAAGAGTGGGCTCATCGCCTCCTGCCGCTCCTGACGGGTGAGGCCCAGCTCGCGGCCCACAGTCTGCCGGCAGGGGCCCAGCAGGACTACGAGGCGGTCGACAGAGCCATCCGGGACCGGCTAGGCCTGAACCCGGAGGAACATCGCCGCCGGTTCCGGGCCCTCACGTTTGTGGAAGGCGATCGCCCCTTCACCTACGCCAGCAGCTGCGGGACCAGGCGAGGAGGTGGCTGGCCCCGGAGAGGAACAACCCCGAGGGAATCGTCGAGCAGGTGGCCCTCGAGAGGTTCGTCGAGGGGCTTCCAGCCAGAACGTCCACCTGGGTCCGGTACCACCGGCCCGAGAGCCTCTCGGCGGCCGTCAAGATCGCGGAGGGCCACCTGATTCCCCCCTCGACGGACAGACGACCACCAGCCCCAACCCCGAGCCCGCGGACCGGGGCGGCGGCCCTGCGGGGGTACAAACCCACCCCGCTACCAAGAGCGAGGTGGGGGGGGGGGCCCAGTCCAGAGCAGGCACAGGAATCACCTTCCCCCCCCATCCCGCAGACAGGCGCTCAGACGGCAAGGGAGGGGTGTAGTGGTGGATTTCCTCGTTCGTTTGCGCGAACTAGTTCGCGTCGTTCAGTTCGCCATGAAGAGTCGTTCGTTCGTTCGTTCGTGTTTCCGGTAGCGCTGAATCATTCACTGACTCGTTCAGTCGTTCAGTCGTTCACTTAGCTCCTCCCTCGTTCGCGAATCACGAACGACTTGGCTCAGGGCTGTCATTCGCGAACGGCGAATGCCAGCCGAGTCGGTCAGACTCGGCTCCTCCTCGTTCACACAACATTCAAACGAATCACGAATGCAGCTGAGTCGGTCTCGGACTCCCTCGTTCTTCTCATTTACTAACTAATCATGAAATCACGATTCACAATCGTGCAATGGTGCTTGATGGCGTTAATAAATGTGTTAATAGCAAATACAACATTGTGTCTGGTTGAATATGTTAACGTATGTATTTCATTTGAGTTCAACAGATTTATTTAATGTATGCATAATGACATGTCAGGATCAAAATGCCCCGTTCCCCCAATTCAAGGTAAAGTTAGACAAACCAAACGCAGCGGGATGTGTGTGTGTGTGTGTGTGTGTGTGTGTGGGGGGGGGGGGGGCGTAGTAGATTATTGGATGTATATCAGCAAGATAATAGACTTGATTTAGCAATGATGAGTTTTAAAGTTAATGATGTACAGTTGTGTTTATTCTGGGCATATTTTATTTACTATTGTGAAGATGGCCATTGGCCACCCCCACTCAAGACCAAGATCCACCAAGGTGGGGGTCCCGGCCGGGTTGCGTGCGTGAGAAGGAAGCATGAAAGAACGAGACAGATTGACGAGACATTCAAATATTTTATTAATCTGGCATGACACAGAAAATACAAAGACAGCATGTATTTACCATTTCACTGATATGTAAATGTAAAAGGCAATATTCAAATGTGAAAGTGGTATTGTTAATGTGTCAACCATTCGAAAGCGTCCTAGACTGTCACAGACAGACAAACAACATACATTGGCTGGCTCTCGTGATGACGAGTCGTGAGTGACGTCTCAGTCCTCGAGTCAATCAGTCAGCGAACGAGTCACGACTCGCGAATCAGCGGCGCCGCGAATCAGCGCGTCAGAGAGACTCAGCGAACAAGACGAACGAGACGAACGACGCGAACGACGGTGGCGAACGAGGTCAGTTCGTTCACTTTAAAGAGTCGTTCGTTCGAACTAGTTCGTTCGCGAACGACCCATCACTAGAGGGGTGTTGGCGGTGCGGACGGCCGGGACACCTTCGGAGGGACTGCCCGATGATGGAGGTGGGCCAGGTGGTCCGCGTCGCCGGTGCCCCGATCCCTCCCTACGGTCCCGGCGAGGCGTACCGTATCCCGGTGAGGATACAACGGGGTACGTACCAGGCGCTGTTGGATTCCGGTTGTATGCAGACCATGATCCATCAGCGCCTGGTGCGGTCCGAGGCATTGGTCGAGGCGTCGAGCGTTTTGGTGAGGTGTATACACGGGGATGTTCACACGTATCCCTTGGTCCCTATCGAAATTTGTTATGGGGGGAAAACGCATAGGGTCAAGGCGGCGGTTAGTCCGAGCCTCACGTACCCCCTGATTCTAGGGATAGATTGGGCTGGGTTTCCAGGGGCAGTTAGCGAGAGTGCGGGGGTACGGACACGACAGATAGGGACATGTAAGTCATGCGCTGTGTTCTGCGCCGATGCGAGGGTGTCCGACGCTGGTCAGGGATCGGGGGAGGAGGCGGGAAGTTCTCAACCCGAGGTCCGAGCGCCGACATTCCCACCGGTGGACGATTTCCCCCTTGAGCAGTCTCGTGACGCTACTCTACGCTCCGCCTTCGACCAAGTGATGTTTATTGATGGTCTTCGGGTACAGCCAGACGCAGTGCTGACTTACCCACACTTTGTGGTGATTAGGGACAGACTTTATCGGGTGAGTCGTGACACCCAGAGTGAGGAGGTTGTTACCCAATTGCTGGTACCCAGGAGCCGCCGGGAAATTATTTTCCAGGCGGCGCATTACAACCCAATGGCGGGCCATTTGGGGTACGACAAAACACTGAACCGGATAATGGCTCGGTTCTATTGGTCGGGGATTCGGGCGGAAGTGCGCAGCTGGTGCGCCTCCTGCCCCGAGTGCCAGTTGGTGAATCCCCCGGCCATCCCCAGGGCGCCCTTGCGGCCCCTTCCCCTGGTGGAGGTCCCATTCGATCGCGTGGGCATGGACATTATCGGGCCATTAGAACGTTCCGCACAAGGGTATCGATTTGTGTTAGTCCTGATCGACTACGCAACCCGATACCCAGAAGCAATTCCGTTGCGCAATATCTCCGCGAGGAGTGTTGCGCAGGCGTTTCACGTCATATCGCGGGTGGGAATCCCAAAGGAGATTCTCACTGACCAGGGCACCAATTTCATGTCACGCACGATTAAGGAACTTTACGGGTTGTTGAAGGTCAAGGCCATCCGCACGAGCGTCTATCACCCAGCCACAGACGGCTTGTGTGAGAGGTTTAACCGGACGTTAAAGTCCATGATCCGGAAGTTTGTACAGGAGGATGCTCGAAATTGGCATCAATGGCTAGACCCTCTGTTGTTTGCGGTGCGGGAAGTGCCTCAGGCTTCCACAGGGTTTTCCCCGTTCGAGTTGCTCTATGGGCGCAGGCCCAGGGGCGTCCTGGACCTCATTAAAGAAAACTGGGAGGAGGGGTCCAGCGACAGCAAAAACGAAATTCAGTACGTCATGGACTTGCGCGCAAAGCTCCACTCACTCGGGGTAATGTCACGTGAGCATTTGCGCCAAGCCCAGGAGAATCAGAAACGCCTATACGACAGAGGGACTAGATTACGCGATCTCACACCGGGGGACAAGGTCCTTGTTCTGTTGCCCACCTCTAACACCAAATTACTCCTTGTGCGCATGCGCGTTTCCTTCCGGGTTAGAGCAACGCCGGCGTCTGGTCTGTTGACTGCCGCTTCTGTCCCGGACCGTGTCCACCGTTTATTTTATTTTTATTTTCCGTTTTATTTTCCGTTCCCAGTGTCCTCGTCTTTCTGTTGTTTTCTCGATTCCGTGCGTCTCCACTTCATTCATGCTTTTGCACCGCTCCGCCCCATTCATCTGCTCTCGCTGCACGGACTATTAGCTACGTTAGCCGGCTAGCTAACAGCTAGCTTACCTCACCACATTGGACTTATCCGTCTCCCGGCCTTGATTACCGCTTGCTCCGGACCCGGGTGAGTGCGCTTGTGTGTCTGTGGTGGTGATTGTGTCCGGACTGACCCGCTGCGTCCCGCACCAACAACACCAGCCCCGCTGTTTGGTTAACCGGCCGGCGTTCTCGGGGGAGCCTCCACTCCCCGCTAGCTCGTCGGCCGTGGCCTAGCTGTTCGCCGACATGGAACAGCGGGGTTTTACGGCCGCCCGGGTTCGGTCTGGGGAAGCCCATACCACCCACCTCACCAACGTCGCCACCCGGTCCATTGCTGCTTCCACACATCTCACTGCCCACCAGCTTTTAGCCAAACAGCTCCTAGCCTCTGCCAACATACTACCCGGACTACTCTCAGCTGCTGTCACATTTCATCTCCTCTGCAGACCATCACTCCCACTACTCCAGGCTCCTACTCCACCAATATCTCCCACACTCAACTACACTGCTGCTGACCATCATCGTCTCAATAATAACCACCGTCTCCCTCCTGCTGCTGCCACCGCAGCCTCCAAAGCTGGGATCCTCCGCCGCTGCCGCTACATCCACCGTGGCTCTGGTCTCTCTCCCAACCGACGCTCCCCTGAGGGCTCACCCATCCCCTCACTCTGGTCTGCTTCTCGCCCCCCCCTCACCCCCACCTCCCGCACTGCCAAACCCAACAAACTCCGCCCCCTCCCTCCTGCTGCCCCATCCATCTCCCTCGCACTGCTGAATTGTCGCTCCCTCTCCAAAAAATCACCCATCATATCTGAGCTGCTACTGGACAATAACACTGACATACTCCTC
Source organism: Merluccius polli (assembly GCA_030340625.1). Lineage (NCBI taxonomy): Eukaryota > Metazoa > Chordata > Actinopteri > Gadiformes > Merlucciidae > Merluccius > Merluccius polli. Next base: position 306,809 of record JAOPHQ010001144.1, on the reverse strand, counting down.
CTCTGTGAAACACAGCCCCTGGACTTCTACGCTCTCAATCAAGCCACTCCCTCCAACTACAGCTACATCGCCAAACCCCGCCTCTCCGGGCGAGGGGAGGTGTTGCCGTTCTCCATAAACTATCTCTACCCATCACTGAACTGAATCTCAACCTCCCATCTATCTCATCCTTTGAATAACTCGCCTTCTCCCTCCCCAACTCTATTACCTCTGTTCTCATTTACCGTCCCCCAAAGCCACACCCGTCTTTTCTCTCAGAACTCTCGGAACTCCTCACCATTGCATCCTCTCTCTCCTCCCGCTTCCTACTCACCGGTGACTTCAACATCCACATCGATCAGCCCACTGCCCCACTGACGTCCGATTTCCTCTCTCTCCTGGACTGTTTCCATCTAACCCAACACATCAACTTCCCCACCCACACCAAAGGCCACACCCTCGACTTAGTCTGTTCCTCCTTCCTACCCATATCCAACCCCCATCCTCTCCCCTTCCCACTATCTGATCATCTCTGCATCCTCTTCTCCGCCCCTCTACCCTCACCTCATAATCCCAAAAAACGCACCATCTCCTACCGCAACATCAAGGCAGTCAACCCACTCACGCTCTCCCAGCTCATATTCTCCGCCTTTCCCCCTGACTCCGCCCCATCTTCTCCTGATGACTACGCCACCATGCTCAACACCATCCTCTCTGACGCCCTGGACTCCCTTGCCCCCTGGAAAACTTCATCTGTCTCATTCACCAACTCTGCCCCCTGGTACACCCTGGAACTCCGCATCATGAAGCAAACTGGCCATCAATTTGAACGCCTCTACACAAGAACCCGCCTCACCGTCCACGCTGAAGCCTTCAAACATCACATTTCCTCCTACCGTGACGCTCTCCATGCTGCCAAATCCGCCCACTTCTCATCCCTCATCAACAGCACCAACCGGAACCCCCGCACCCTTTTCTCCACCATCAACAAGCTGCTCCAGCCACCGGGCATCGTTGCCGCCCAACTCCACACCCATCTCCAGTCCAATAACCTCTATGAACCCCTCCAATCTGGATTCCACCCTCTTCACAGCACCGAAACCGCCCTTGTCAAAGTCACCAATGATCTCCGCACCTCTCCACCCTCTCCCCAGTCACGCAGGGGGTCCCTCAAGGCTCAGTCCTCGGACCCCTCCTATTCATCTGCTACCCCTTCCCTCTTGGTCACATCATCCGCACACTCAACCTCGACTTCCACTGTTACGCCGACGACACCCAGATATATATCAGCACCAAACCCACCCAAAACCCTCCCCTCACCCACATCGAATCCTGCATCTCTACAATAAAATCATGGCTGACCCACAACTTCCTCCAACTCAACAGCGACAAAACAGAGCTCCTCCTCATAGGCACCAAATCCACCCTCAACAAAACTGGACCCATCTCACTCACCATCGGCACCTCGACCATCACTCCCTCCCCCCTGGCACGCAATCTCGGGGTTAACCTGGACCCCACCCTATCCTTTGATCCCCACGTCAGCTCCATCGTCAAGACCTCCTACTTCCACCTCCGCCGCATCGCCAAAATCAGACACTGCCTCTCTCCCCCTGCTGCCGTATCCCTCATCCACGCCTTCATCTCCTCCCGTCTCGACTACTGCAACTCCCTCCTTACTGGCATCACCTCTCATTCCCTCCATAGACTCCAACTGGTCCAGAACTCTGCTGCCCGCCTCCTTACCCACACCCGGTCCTGTGAACACATCACTCCCATTCTCCACTCTCTCCACTGGCTCACCATCAAACGGCGCATCATTTTCAAGACACTCTTCCTCACCTTTAAAGCCCACCACCACCTGCCCCCCCCCCCTACCTGTCTGACCTCCTCATCCCCCACCACCCCACCCGTGCCCTCCGATCCTCCTCCACTCTCTCCCTCACATTACCCGGCCAGATCAAAACTCAAATCCTTCGGCGACAGAGCCTTCTCCCGCACAGCACCCCGACTCTGGAACTCTCTCCCCCAACCTGTCCGCGACTCACCCTCACTCCTCACATTCAAGTCCCGTCTGAAAAACTTCCTCTTTTCCCAAGCCTATGACCTCTCCTACCCATAACTGCTGTCCTGCCCCTCCCCCCATATTCCACTCCATCATCTTGCTTTTGTTGTTGCTCCCTCGCCCCCCCCCCCCGTTTGTCTCTTCACCCTCTTTGTATGCGTCCTTGGGTCACTGAAAGGCGCAATATAAATCCAATGTATTATTATTATTATTATTATTATTATTATTATTATTATTATTAACATGAAATGCAACACAATATGCAACAAATAGCAGTCATGGTTACAATTACAATTAGACAATTAGACAGAAACAAACACACACACTCACGCACCATGCACACCCCAAGAAGAACTACACCCACACCTGTGTTATAACAACAGTAAATAGCGATATATAACAGGAGCAGTCTGTTGTGAGGTGAGTGATGAGAGCATTTTTAAGTAAACCAAAATATTGCAGAGATTTCAGAGAAGTTGGTAGGTTGTTCCAGTCTCTCGGAGCCTTATAATTAAAAGGTTTTTTTCCTAGTTCCAGTGCAATTTTTGGGACATGAAAAGAGAGATGATTATTTTGTTATTAAGATAATAATTGGAATTGTATTGTGTGGGATGAGTAGTTCTTGTAAAAAATTCATACATTTGAAAAGAAACTGGTACCAGTGCATTTGTTGTCTATTTTCAGGAGAAAGCCATTGCAGTTGATTATACAGTGGTGAGTTCAAACGTGACAATTGAGAATAAATCGGAATAAATTATTAAATATGACATCAAAATTTGCCAAATCAGTTTTTAAATCATTTTGATATACTATGTCTCCATAATCAAGAACAGGCAATAACAACTGGGATACCAATTTATTTTTAACACTCATGGTTAACAGTTCTTTGATCTATACAAAACACCAATGGAACAGCAATTGTTTTGCGTAGATAATCAATGTGCTTTTTGTATGATAATATCCCCATAGCCTCCATAGCCCCAGAAATGTTACACATTCAACCTTAGTGAGTAGTGCACCATCAGACGTAAAGATAGAAAAATGATCTGTAGCAGATTTGAGCCTTTGCCTTGTACAAAACAGCATTATTCAGTCAAAAACAACATAATATGAATCATCTTATAACAAATATTAGCAACAGACTCCATATACTTCACATAAACACAGGTAGCCAGTGCTAATCTACTTTCAATTGTCATGTAATTTGTCTACTCCATTACGGTTATGGTTTAAGAGCTCAAATACTAGGCCTATCATTTTAATCTTTCCGACTATGCTAACTAGCTGGTATTTATTGAGAATTATGTTGTTAGGCCTATAAGCTATGGGTGTGCAGCAAGATAGCCAACTACATTGGATATAAAGTCAGTGTTAACAAAACTCTGTATGTAATCTCTTTCCGAAACTGGTTGAACAACCAGTTGTTGCATTTCATTCCTTTGCAGCTGTGGTGACCTTTTGTAATTGACCCAACAATAAGATTGTTATTAAAAGGTACAGGCAGTTATTTATTTTTTTACTACTAAATTACACAATAAAAGCAACACTCCTGGGGCTTCAAGTGCAATACTGCATCTGCATACTACTCTAGTCTGGACATCCCCTCCACACATACTATGCTGTTATTTTGTAGTGTGGCCATGAGATGAGCAGAACGTGCCACTCTAAGCGTGATGCCGTTGGGCAGCAGCACCGCTTGAAGACACATAACCATGGAGACAGTGGCCAGACAGAGGACAATGGAGGCCAGTAGGCCTGCTTTTTAATTTATTTTTGCTTTTTCAATCTGCTTATGATAATCAGTCTCAGAAAAGCATGCAAGAAATCTGTCAGACCAGTGGATTCAGTGAACTATGTAGGGGTTACAGGAGGAATAAGAGCATAGTAGAATACAGAAAGATTCAATCTGATTAAATCTGTTCTCATGTCAAATTGACAATGCCTGGGGCGGAAGCTGGGAATGTGCGGAGAGTGGCAAGAGAGAGAGAGGGAGGGACATCCCTTATATGTTTAGGATATTGCTTTGTCAAATTCTTCGTCAAAAAAATCTCTTCTCTTTGTCGTTGTTGTTGCTGTTGGTCTACTTCTCCTTTTCTTGGGGGACTGTTGCTGCTGGCAGGCAGCCAGGTCAGCAGCCTGCTGGAGGAGCTCCAAATGCAGTTGACCACTGGACGCCAATTGCTGGAGGCCCTACTGGCCAACCAGGCCCACCCGGCCCTACTGGCCAACCAGGCCCACCCGGCCCTACTGGCCAACCAGGCCCACCCGGCCCTACTGGCCAACCAGGCCCACCCGGCCCTACTGGCTAACCAGGCCCACCCGGCCCTACTGGCCAACCAGGCCCACCCGGCCCTACTGGCCAACCAGGCCCACCCGGCCCTACTGGCCAACCAGGCCCACCCGGCCCTACTGGCCAACCAAGCCCACCCGGCCCTATTGGCCAACCAGGCCCACCCGGCCCTACTGGCCAACCAGGCCCACCCGGCCCTACTGGCCAACCAGGCCCACCCGGCCCTACTGGCCAACCAGGCCCACCCGGCCCTACTGGCCAACCAGGCCCACCCGGCCCTACTGGCCAACCAGGCCCACCCGGCCCTATTGGCCAACCAGGCCCGACTAGTTCTACTGGCCAACCAGGCCCACCCAGCCAACCAGGCCTAGTCGGCCAACCAGGCCCACCCGGCCTTACTGGCCAACCAGGCCCACCCGGCCCTACTGGCCAACCAAGCCCACCCGGCCCTACTGGCCAACCAAGCCCACCCGGCCCTATTGGCCAACCAGGCCCGACTAGTTCTACTGGCCAACCAGGCCCACCCAGCCAACCAGGCCCAGCCGGCCAAACAGGCCCAGCCGGCCCACCAGGCCCACCCAGCGCTAGTGACCAACCAGGCCCACCCAGCCCTAGTGACCAACCAGGCCCCCGGCCCACCAGGCCCCCTAGTGGCCAAACAGGTCCACCACAGATTCAAAAGTAGAGAAAAGGCAGCATCAGCCAGTCTGTAAACATGGGTTTTGAAGAGAGAATTAAACGAAGATACTGATGTTGCTAGCTTAACAGACTCCTCAGGCAGGTCGTTCCGAGTCTAGGCACGGTCACCTTTCCTTTTCATTCATTCACTCTGGAGCGACCAGACTCATAGGGGATTAAAAGGTTACAAATGTATTCTGGAGCCAGGCTTGGTCCAACTTTAAAAGTTATCAGTCAAATCTCCTAAAACAGGTAAAAATTTGAGGAATGTGGTCTTTGCCTGGATCTGGTTCAAAGCTAGCTGGCATGTTTTGCACTTTTTGAAGTTTAAAGATGGACTTTTTACCAATGGAGGGGTAAAGGGAGTTGAAGTATAGTCCAAGTGTTGATGAGATGAGGGCATAGATACAAGACCTCCTACGGACCCAGAGCGAGATGGAGAGGGTGCTGCTGACCCGGGGCTGGCGTCTTTTCGAAAAGTATAGTTTGATTATGGTATAAGTCTTTCAAAACATATAATTTGGATATTGTGAGTCTTTTCAAAAAGTAGTTTGATTATGGTGTGAGTCTTTTCAAAAAGTATAATTTGGATATTGTGATCTTTTTCTCTGTTGTCTATTTGAATGGAGTCATCTAACTTTTCTTGAACCCTGGAAGCTTACGGTCGTAAACAAACTGAGCCGAGACAGTGGGTAGTGGGTAGTTGTATGCGGCTCGTCAAGGCCCTGTCGAGAATGACGTCTTCAACACCCCCAAGACGACAGTGTCTGAGTATTTGAAGAAGCAGAACAATGTCACTAAGTAATGGGTGAAGCAGGTACAAGGCCTACACAAGGGGTACAAGTTTATACAGTAGTTCACATTTAGTGTGGGGGAAGAGACATTACACCTTGGGCTGGAGAAACCAGACAGGCATCTGAAGGATAACAGATAAGGTGGTTGCTCTGCCCTCGCACATGTTGGCACACAGCAACACCAAAATATAATCAAGCATAATACATCATGACATTGACATACCATACCCAACTCCTAACAGATATGGTGTGAGTCTTTTCAAAAAGTATAGTTTGGATATGGTGTGTCTTTTCAAAGCAGTTTGCATATGGTGTGAGTCTTTTCAAAAATATGCAATGTGCCACTACAGTGCATTCATTTGTCCTTTGTTTGTAGATTTGTGGTGGGTCCAGTCTCTGCTGAAAGCACTGTGTTAACATTCTTGTAAACTAAATATTTGGTGACATACATTTAACTATGTGCCAGACCATAGATAACAGCTATTTCTTGGATGTGTTTGGCCATTTGGCAAACACATCTTGACTTGCAGGCTTGGGAACTTGGAAACTCCACTTCACATTGTATGACTGTACAAGCAGGGCCGGACTAACGCACAGGCTAGATATGGCTGCAGCCTAGGGGCCCCACCTGCCAGGGGGCCCCCGATTGGCCGAATCGGGGGCCCCTCCGCTAGCCCCGCGATCTGCTAGCGCCGCGATCCGCTAGCGCCTCGATCAGCTCGCCCCCCCCCCCCCCCCCCGCTCAACAAAAATCTCCGCTCCCCCCCCCCCCCCCCCCCCGCTCAACTAAAATCTCCGCTAGCACCCCCCCCCCCCCCAACATTTTTTTGGCCGTTCGGTCCTTCAAGTTGGAGGGGGGGGGGGACCTACATCGTCCAGCAGCCTAGGGGCCCCAGGCCTTCTTAATTCGGCCCTGTGTACAAGAACACACAGCATTTCTGCTCAGGGAGTCAATTGGGTTGCAATGCCATAGTATCAAACTGTGGAGGACTATTTGCTGTGTAAATTAGCAAGAGAAAGCGGATAAGAGGACAGTATGTAAATGTCCATATGAAATGAATATTATAATATTGTATATAATAATATTAATTATACAATATAATTCATATTATATTAATCGTTTTTGCAGCTTCCTGGTGACCTTTGTGGGTTCGGGGGTGTTTAGCATCTCACTATAAAACCAGCAGAATGGAACCACTTCCTCAAAAAGCACAGCACAACACACACTACACACATACAGCACAGCACGACACACACTACTACACACACAGCACAACACACACTACACACATACAGCACAGCACGACACACACTACTACACACACAGCACAACACACACTACACACATACAGCACAGCACGACACACACTACTACACACACAGCACAACACACACTACTACACAGTACTACACACACAGCACAGCACGACACACACTACTACATGCACACAGTACTACACACACAGCACACCACAACACACACTACACACACAGCACAACACACACTACTACACGCACACAGTACTACACACACAGCACAGCACGTCACACACTACTACACACACACACACACTACCAGGCGTGTAGGAACCGGGGGGGACGGGGGGGGCGCGTCCCCCCCAATGTTGACACCCACTAGCCCCGCCCCCGCAAAACATATATAAATTATAATAATATTTTTTTTTGTGCAAACAACCTCTGCAAAGTACACCGTTACAAACTATTCATGCAAAGTATATTTTCCCGCGAAGTCACGACATCAACCCCTCCACACGACCACACCCCCACCACAAACGTACTGTCTGTGTCTGACATTGCACTCCTGCTACGCATTCTACATCTCACATGAGCCGGCTTACTCATCATGGACGGTCCCCCTCATAAGAAGCGAGACATCCGTTCATTCTTTATGGTCCGTAATGTAAGTGTTCTACTGCAGGGTTCCCGTCATCTTATTAAACGTTAGGCTAATATTAAATCATAGACAGATGGATAACTTAAATAAACGTTTGCTCCTAAAGCCTGACGATAGCATTCACAGGACAGCGTCAGTCAGGGCAAGTGCAATGCTAACTGCATAGTTGGAGAGAAAAGTGTTTTTACGCTGCAAATATGCACTTATTCACCCAAGTCACAAAGAAAACAATGCAAATTAATAAATGAAGACGTTATAGTTATATTGGTGCATTGGTGCTTTACAGCATGATAGGCATTGCCTCACTTAATGTGCTACTGCATTTCAGAACCAGCAACGTGGTCAGCAGCAGCCCAACAGAAACATCGAGCATGTAACGGTAGACGATAACAGGTAGGCGCCTGCAGATACAGCGAGTAGGCAACACGTCTCTCGTAAACAGTTCCACATCTTAACCGATCTTACTGATCGGGCGGAAAATTGCAGTGTGTATCCCTTACCAAAGTATTACGCAGTCGGAGTAGTATAACAGAGCCGAGTCTAATAATAACGCGACCGTAAATTAACTCTAAGTGAATCATGTATGAATAAGTTAACGTTGTGTTGAACACCATGACAGGCATTGCATCAGCTTAATTTGCTTATTACATTTTAGAATCAGCAACGTGGTAAGCAGACCACCAGCAGTTTTGATCAGTTCAAGTCAGCTTGCTCTTGTCATGATTCGATTTGTGATAGAACTATCGTGCTACCCTGTAACCTGTTTTCTTTAGCTGATAACGGACAGATTGATGGCCTATAGATCTATTTGTTTATTCAGTTGCAAAAATGAACGTGGTGTAATGGGAGTTAAATACAGCTGTCAAATTGCCGCGTAATTGTTGCCATTTAAACAAACAGTTGCGTCTCATACATGCATTTTAATGATCTTAAACCATACAGTCAAGAGTAGGCCTACTCTTCTTTTGCTTCATAGTTGCCACTCACCAGTATGTTACTGTTAAAATTTGGTTACTTATTCGCACATTCACACGTTTCAGACATGGGTTACGTGTTCATTATGTGCAACTGTACGATCGCAAATATGCCCCACCACCCCCCCCCCCCCCCCCCACACACACACACAAAAATCGGTCCCCCCCAATGTCTGAGTCCTTCCTACGCGCCTGCACACTACTACACAGTTAGAAAACAGAAGCTGCTGCTAAATGCCCTTTTATTCACAATTACTTTTTGTCAGTTAACATGCACACTTAATACAAAGATAACATTTATCCCATGGTAAGCCAGCTGTGGCTTACGTTGTGGGTTTACATTTACAGCTTGACAAGCTATAGCATGGCAAAGTGAAGATTTACAGTAATACACACATACAAAATGCAACTAAAATGTACATTGAGTACATCTAGTGATTGCGAGTGCTTTACCAGTTAACTACCAGCTAGCACACGTGCATATTAACATTCATGTTATGAATTGCATTGTAAGCAGCTGCAGCACATAAAGTCATATCAAGACTTCAAGGCAGGAAAACAGAAAAAAACACAAAAGTGTATTCAGTCTCAAGTCACACGTTGCTCCTCTGACTCTGTTGGTTTGCTATAGCTGGCGGTGGGTTTCCACCCAACCAGAGACAGTCTGGCCGGTTTGTTGAAACAATGCAAACGTATTAGGAAATCATCATTTCCCTACTAAATACATGAGAGGGTTCATGGCGCTGTTCAGGCAGGCCAGGCCGCGTCCCACCTGGTGAGCCAGGTAGATGTCAGCATTGCCACGACACACCCCCCGCAGCATGGACATCCTGCTGAGCAGGTTGAGATTACGGAACACGTGAAAGGGAATGAAGCAAATCACGAACAGCATGGTCACGATGATCACCAGCTTCAGACAGCGCTGCTTCAGCAGCGCGTCCACGTTGGCGCTGGCGAGGACCAGCACCACGTGTCCGTAGCAGGCCAGCACGATGAGCAGCGGCACCGCGAAGCCCGTGACGGTCCACACCAGGCTGTAGGGCAGGTACCTGGCGATCAGCTCGTTGTCCGTGGTGTCGTAGCACGACGCCGACGAGTTTTTCGGGGTCTTGTCGAAGAAGGTATCTGGGAGGATCTGGATGACCACCAGCAGCCACACCGCCGCGCTGACGGCGACGGAGTGGCCGGTGCTGATCCTCCCCTTGACTTTCATGGGATGGACGATGCCAAGATACCTGTAGATGCTGATACACGTGAGGAAGCCGATGCTGCCGTAGAGGTTGAGGTTGAAGCAAAATCTGGTCACTTTACAGAAGGTGTGTCCGAAGGTCCACGTGCTGTTCTGCGCGTAATAGGCGACCAAAAACGGCAGCGTGAAAACGTACAGCAAGTCCGCTACTCCGAGGTTGAGCACAAACACGTTTATGTTGCCCATCTTCTTCCATCCCTTATACACACTTATTATACCCCAGAAATTGAAAATCGTGCCGAAGATGAAGACAATGACGTACACCGTCGGTAGGAAGATGTGCGTAAAACGCATATTTATCTCAGCGCACGAGGCGTTACTCCGGACGGGTCCGTTCTGCGACATGTTGGGTCCACCAGAGTTGGTATCAGTTCATTAAGTCCTTGACTTTAGCAGACATACTGTTGAGTAGTTACTCATCTGTTCCTTTTCAACTGCGAAATGTGAAACCAAAACAAGAAAACGCCCATTTCCTGACTAACAATTACGCTTATTATAACATAACTGTATTTATTTTTGTTGTAATACTTCTTTTTTTTTATAAAGAAATTAAAAAACAAATTGTTTAAAAAAATGGTACTGCATTACTTTCATACATTAGTTTCTCTTGTGGGCTTTTTTTCTCTGTTGTCTGTTTGGATGGAGTCATCCATCTTTCCTCCAACCCTGGAAGCTTCCAGGAAACAACGTGGGCCGAGACAGTGCTTACCGTGTGATCACAATGCTCCTTTATTCAGGTCATTGGCACATATTTATACAGTATCAAAAACATGTCAAGGCCCTGTCCAGAATCACATGCTCAACACCCCCAAGACGACAGTGTAGGTACAAGGCCTACACATTCACTGTGTGGGGAGACATTACACCTTGGGCTGGAAAAACCAGACAGGCGTCTGAAGGGTAACAGATAAGGTGGTTGCTCTGCCCTCGCACATGTAGTCTAAACATGAAGAATTGGCACACAGTTAGGTTACCAACGCACAAATATAATAAAGAATACCAAGTTCATATTCATATACCAGACACAACTAAGTTTCAAATACAGTTACGAGTTTTTAGCCAGAGAAAAATGGGGAGAAAAAAAGGGGAAATTGAAAGACAGATTTGATTAGTTTATTGTTTTTTTATTTTACTACTATGTCCGTTATATTATGATGTATATATTTTGAATGCCGTATATGCTATATTTAACTGTTTCTATCTAAAATGCTGTTAATCAGTGTCTAACGACTGGACTAAAACAGGCAGTGTGGACCCAAAAGCATGACATAGGGCAGGAGTAAAACGAATTGGTGATACTTCATTGGTTATATTTAACTGTTATTGGTTATACAGGCAGGGTAATAAACCAGGCAATCAGTCAGACAGGGTAACAGCACAGATATGGGACAGGCAGAGAGGTTGGTTCCAACAAGACAGGCAAAAAACTCAGACAGGATAAACAAGCAGGGTTGGTTGGTTGTATACAGGCAGGGTAATTAGACAAGCAGAGTAACATGTAGAGTAACAGAAGAATAAAACGCAGGACCGCTTGGAAGTAAACACACAAGACGATCTGGCAGAGAACACAGGGAACTGGACTGGTATTTATAATGGTCAACTATGAGGTGGTAATGAATGAGCTGCAAGCTGATGGCAATCAAGATGACGTCATGCATGGCAGGGGGGAGTGGCTTATCTGAAATGACAGGAGAGTGAATGACAAAACCGAAACAAAACCTGATAAAGTAAACTGAAATAAGTGATAATGTCTGTCAACAGTGATAATGATGATTCTGCATTGACATTGTTTTTGGGGGAGGACTTATTTTTTGTTTCTTTTTTATTTGTATTTCTTTCAAAATGTTAAACGGTCGCCACCGACAGCACCAGTCCATCTAGCTCTACCACCGTACAGTCTTCTCATCATGCTCATGATCCATGAAGGCACAGCCTGTGACTGGGGACAGTGCTGGTTACTGCAGGAGCAAGACCTGGGCTGGACGCCCCTCCAGCAGCCCTGGTTGGTGCTCCAGGTGAAACCACACTGAGGGTAGGTACAGCTGCTAGCACACCACCAATGGTGGTCCATTAACAATGCCTACCTTCGCTGTTTATTTATTTGCCTGTATCTACAAGCCAAATATGGGTAACAATGGGAGCAGGACCACCCCGGCAGGTAAGCTACGATGATGATGATGATGATGATGATGATGATGATGATGATGATGATGATGATGATGATGATGATGATGATGATGATGATGGGGAAGGGGTTGTTTAGGCTTTCGAACCACAAGCTGTGTTTGAACGTAAAGGAATGTATTTTGGGAGCCCTGTGCACCACATGGCATGCTGCCATCTTCTCACAGTGTGTCTTTTAGCAGAATCCTGGGACCAGGTCATGCACTTCCTATTGGTGAAAAAATATTTCTCTATTACCATAACCCCTTGTCATTTCGCATTGTTTCTTGTATACACAAAAGCCCCGGATATATTAGGACGTAGCATTGTGTTCACAATATTTCCTTCTGGTACATGCACACTAAATCACGCTGTGGAATTTAAAGTCACGATTTATGGCCACTCAGATAACACGTGTTGATTAACTTCTGATTACCACTAACAATGTGAACACTTTTCTACACTTCACTACACACAGCTTCCAATTTCATGGATACTGTCATGGTTATCGCAAACCCACTCCCCACCATCCCGGGGTTAGGGGCCGGGCGGGGCACTCCCCCCCCCCCCCCACCAAGCAGCGACAAAGCCAATCACAGGAGGGCCAACTGCCAGCCGAAGTCATTCTGACCTGACCTCGAGAGGGAAGGAGAAAGTAAATAAAGGCATTTTACTATTTGCCAGTATGAGAAGACGGACAAGTTGAGGCAAGCATGGGCAGTAACCATGGCCCGGCCTTGCCTGCTCAACTTATTGCTGAGTTATGTTCAACATACTGTAGCCATTTACTCACTGGCTTGCTACAACTTGTTCCAGAGTGACTTAATTGACCGCCAGTTCAAATTAAGCATGTTATAAATACAAGTATTAATGTAGCTGGCACCGTGCAATAGTTCAAATGCATCCTTCGATGTGTGAAGATTGGTGGTGTGTGAGGAGCTCTCTGCAGACCATTTGAAAGCGCAGCTGGAGATGGAGTAGACGCACACCGAGTCTCACTATTGACAATTTCACGTTTTAAGACCCCAAAAGTCACAACAAAGCGGTAGTATTCGAGTGATTTCGTCTCTTTTGATTGACACACCACCGAAATATGCCGACGTATGCAACCAGACAGAATGTGAAAGACCAGGGTGCTAAGGTCAGTCCCTCTGACCTTAGCAGGTGACGAGTTTAGCATGGCGGCCATTGCTAACCTCTTGGAAGAACACCGCCAAGCCATCTCCACTGATTTTAAAGCTTCTATTTCAACACTCGAAGCAAAGTTGGACCACGTCCACACTACAGTGTCAGACCACGCTCAGAAGATAACCTCTCTTGAAGCAAATGCTAACTCACAAGACAAGCGCCTGTTGACATTGGAGGCATCCTGTGCTACGCTAGCGGAGAGCAATGCTAAGCTCTTAGCCAAAGTTAGCGACCTTGAGTCCCGGAGTTGGCGAAACAATATCAGAGTGGTCGGCATACTTGAGTCAGTGGAGGGGCCGCGGCCCACAATCCTCTTTGCAGAGCTGCTCATGGAGGTTTTTGGTGAAGGCTTCCTGGAATCAACCGCCAGAATGTGACAGAGCTCATCGTACGCTATCCGAGAAACCGAAGCAGGGGCAGAGAGCACGGCCCGTCCTTATCAGGCTGCACAGGCACCAGGTGAAGGAGAGGATCATACGCGAGGCCCAAGCCAGGAGAGGCAAGCTACAATACTGCGGCTCCCCCATCTCCATTTACGAGGACTACGCTCCGGAGGTGGTAGAACAACGCCAGAAATACCGGGAGGTGATGTCGGAGCTTTACAACCTGGGCTTCAAGCCTGCATTGCTATTCCCTGCCAGGCTTGTCATCGTGATGAAGGATGGAGGTAGGAAGAGACTCTCTTCGGTCTCAGAGGCTAAAGGCTTCATAACATCCATCCGCATGGAAGAGATCTGGCGGCCGTGGGCGACTATTAATCCCACCACGGATGAGCCATTGTTGTGCTAACTGGACAACCGTGAGTTAATGTGATGCTAACTGTATAACTGCGTATTTTCCAGCCCTGGACGGGCCCGGAGTTAACTGGCAGACCGCGTCATTGGCAATAGTGGTCCTGTCTGTTTAGTATGAGAGTTGGTATTTTGACTGTGCAGACTTTTGAACATAATTCACCGACAGGACGAACAGTTCCAATCTGGTTTCCGCCCCCGTCATAGCACTGAAACGGCCGTCTTGAAAATCACGACCTTCTTACTGCAGCTGATTCTGGTTTACTCTCCATCCTCATCCTCCTTGACCTGAGTGCGGCCTTTGACACAATTTCCCACACCATCCTCCTCAATAGATTATCCTCCATCGGCATCGCTGGCATCCCCCTTGACTGGTTCCACTCCTATCTCTCAGACCGCACTCAGTTCGTCCAACTCAAATCCTTCCGTTCCCAACCCTCCCCGGTCTCCTCTGGTGTCCCCCAGGGCTCTGTCCTGGGTCCCCTCCTTTTCATTACTTACCTCCTTCCCCTTGGCCTTATTTTCCGTAAATTTAATATTCTTTTTCACTGCTTCGCGGATGACACCCAGCTCTACCTCTCCACCAAACCCAACTCCATCCTCCCTCCCTCCTCCCTGACAGATTGCCTTTCCGAACTACAAACATGGTTCACTTCTAACTTTCTCAAACTTAACAGTGATAAAACAGAAATCCTTCTAGTTGGTACTAAATCCAATCTATCCAAAGTTGACAGTTTTTCCCTCTCTATTGACAGCTCCATAGTTTCCCCCTCCCCCCAGGTGAAGAGTCTGGGTGTCATCCTCGATGGCTCACTCTCCTTCAAATCCCATATCAACACCACCACCCGCACCGCCTACTTCCATCTACGTAATATAAATCGCCTCCGTCCGTCCCTCACCCCCCACACCACCTCTATTCTTGTACATAGCCTTGTCACCTCCCGTATCGATTATTGTAACTCTCTCCTATTTGGTCTCCCCCAGAAATCCCTCCATAAGCTCCAACTGGTCCAGAACTCAGGTGCCCGTATCATCTCCCAAACCCCCTCTTTCCACCACATCACCCCCATCCTACAGCAACTCCACTGGCTTCCAATTAACCTCCGTATTAACTTTAAAATTCTCCTTCATACCTTCAAAGCCATTCATAACCTCGCCCCTCCCTATCTGTCCGACCTCCTTCACACTGCCACCTCCTCCCGCTCCCTCAGATCCTCCTCTTCCATCCACCTCACTGTCCCCTCTGCCCGGCTCACCACCATGGGGAGCAGAGCTTTCAGCCGCTCTGCTCCCAAACTCTGGAACTCACTCCCATCTGACATCCGAAATATTGACTCCCTCCCTCAGTTCAAATCCTCCCTCAAAACCCACCTTTTCAGGACAGCATTCTCCTTGTAGTTGCCATGATGTTTACTTGCACTTTTAATGGTTTTGTTACTTGTTTGCTCTTGTTTTCAACTGTAAAGCGTCCTTGAGTGACATGAAAGGCGCTTCGAAATAAAATGTATTATTATTAGGGGAGAGTGGGGTAAAGTGAGACACTGGGTAATGTGAGACACGCCCTGTATCTAGGCAACAGAACACATTTGTGCCCATGTGACCATTTTGTTTTCAAGCTCCTCCCATTTCCCCTTGCCCATAAAGGAGAGAAGCTCATTTTGCTGATATAAGCATGTTTTTTTCCAAAAAACATTTTTTTTGCATGTAAAAGTACATTTTCTTGCTGTCAACTTAATCAGCTGTTGTGCCAAAGCAAATTGATTCAGGTAGAAAAACTTATATCATACCTGTTGATGAACTACCAACATATAACATCATGTCATGATGTTAGCTGAAGGTTAGCCTGAATTGCTAAGAAAGGTCATTTTTTCTAAAAAGGTGGAGGTGGGGTGAAGTGAGACAAATGCTGTGGGGTAAAGTGATACAGTGTCTCACTTTACCCAGTGTCTCACTTTTTTGTTTTAAACATATTTTTAATGTAATTAATAATTACAGTAGGCCTAAGGAAGCTGCCTCAACCCAAGACGCCTGGAGGGACCACACGTAGAGAGCAGCTCTTCGTCTTCCCCTGCAGTCTTCAGGGCTGGAATATAGAGTAGTTGTAGACGCCTAATTGTAGAGAATGACTGATGCTCTAATTGTGGGTCGAGTCCCAGGCTGTTCTAGCTGGCTGTAAGGGTCCTGTGTTCTGACCCCCAGACTGTGTTCTGTTTGCTGAAATTGTTTTTATTGTATTATTATTATTATTATTATTATTATTATTATTATTATTATTATTATTATTATTATTGTTATTATTTTAAATGTGTGTGTGTGGGCTGTGTTCAATTGTACATAGGCTACTGGCATTTTTATATTAAGGCTTTTATATACAGTACATATACAAAATGAATATTTTGTAGTGTATGAGTTCAACACTACAAGGTGAAAAAATGTGCTTAATTGACCAATCCCCATGATTCTGTTACTTGTCCAACATTTGTTCTGGAATGTGAGGTTGTCAAGCTAGTTGTCAGGATTCTAACTGTTGAAACATATGTTGTTATGGTAGTTTCAGAGTGGAAAAAGTAAGTGGATCAGTTTACCCCATTGACTTTTCTGGTCTGTCTCACTTTACCCCTAAACTGGGGTAAAGTGAGACACAAGACCACTTTTTTTAAAAAACATCGTATTTTCACTGCCCTTCATCCTGAATACATTCTAATAATTTCCATTGCAAGAAAACATCCTGAATTAATGGGAAATGTGTAATTTTAACTGATATATCATTTCAGCTCGCTTGGAGGGGAACAAATGTAAAAAGTGTCTCACTTTACCCCACTCTCCCCTATTATTATTATTATTATTTTAATTCATTATCAGCACGTCAATTCAGCATCCGGTGTTTGCAAATATTTTTGAATTCCCTCTCTCTCATCTTACTTTGTTCCCGTTTATACTAAATATGAGAATTCAGATTATCTTTAGCTCACTTTCAAGCTCAGTACAGGAAACATGTCTACACGCAGATTGCAGATGGTTGTTACTGTACCCAGTAAACATTTCCTCGACCTGCGTCGAAGCGAACAAGTCCAGATGACGTCGAGTCACGACGTGACTTCATTTCGACATGAAAACATAATCTTAAATCTTAAAGGAAAACTTATTTTAGAGTGTTGTAACCGAATAAACACTCCCAGCAAACATTTCTGCATTCAACAAGTCTAAAATACGCCGGGTCACAACGTGACTTTATTTCGACCATATGCCGACATGAAAATATGCCTACGGAAATTGTGATTTCGAGGAAAGCTTGCTTGTCATTGTTTTAACTGAATAAACACTGTTTATATCGCTATTTAACTTAACAACGATGTAACTTTGGAACATTAGTGTGAACGGTAATGTTTACACATTGTGTTATTGAAAAGTGTTATTATTCAAAACGCAATATGCTAGGCTATCATGTGGCCAATATAGGTGCTAAAATGTTTTATTCCAGCATGCTGGAAAAATAGTTCCTAAATGGAACTTGAGTAAATGCATTTACTCAATAAATTCCATTTAGGAACTATTTTTCCTTGCGCACCAACACGTAATCCCAACAACCCTATCCCTTTGTCCTGCAACCCGTGCGCATCAATGCGCACCAGGTGGTATTAGTTGGCGGTCACAGTCAAGGTTGGCATTGCAAGCGTCGAAGTTCCAGATGAGTTCCGAAAAGACACTCTTATTTAAAATGAAAATGTATTTGTAAGGACATTATCCTTTTTTCATGTGCATGCTTAACTGTTTAAGTCTAAATGGCATAATTCTCACGGATAGCTGGCTTTCGTATTTGTAACGTTACATATGAACTGGGCTGGAAAGCTAGCATAGCATTAGCGTAGCCCCAAAGCGGGCCGCTGCTAATTCCCAGCGGGGGGTAGCAGCATACCGCTTCGGGGCTAACGTTAGCTGTGTGTTCTTATAAAGCACACAGCTAACACCTGCATAGTCGGGTGTCAAAGCACTTTTCTCGTGCATTAGTCCTGTGAATGTGTTTAATGTGAGGACCCATTATTTTCTATTTTTCCAGTCATTATTCAAAGAGGGAGGGTGATAGCTTCTGATGTTGCTAGATAAATGGACTTGATGTAGCCGACAGTTGGGCCGTGTTCCGATATCTGTACTTCCATGAGTACACTTAAACATATTGCACTATCCGCACTCAGTTCAGTTCTCTGAGCGCGGCTCAGTTCTCTGAGCGCGGCTCCGCCTCTTCCGCTACGTTGCTAAGATGGCTGCCGTTGAGTACGCAAAGTGTACCCAGAGCCCGTCTACGGAGAGCCTGTCCACTCCCTATTAAGTCCCATTGTACCAAATTCTGGTTGCAGTTCCACCAGAGCTCCACTGGGGGCGATCGCCTGTGAGTGCAGAATGAATGGGAGCAGATGGAGCTACACGGCTAAATGTGTCTCTTTCACCTGATTCTCATTGAAAAAACTCTGATTTGATTGTAGTTCTTACAAGTTCAACATAGGTTATAGATCGAAAGTTGAATGAACGAGTACTTATGTCCTTTCGATTTCTTACAGGACGTGTTGTTATTGCCCATAACACGCTAGCATTCTGCTAATGAACGCTGATTGGTCAGTGAAGGACTGATTACGACCAGAGATCTGCTTGATGGCATCTTGGCATCCGAAGCGGGACCAGAATGTTAAGGTGGACAATTTCGCCCAAGTTCTTTTTTTTTTAACACAGCAACTTCTTTTGGTTGCTGGCACTTTTATCTGCGTATCGTTATGTTTGTACTGCTGTGTTATCGATGCCTTGAGGGAAAGGGAGAGGCTTAAAGCCGTAAAGCAGTATCTCTGGTCGTAAGATGAGTATGACGTCATTGACATTTTAAAATACTTTTTTAAAGCAAATAAGTGACTCTAAAAAATCTAACACCCAGCAATGTGTAATTTCTTTGCATCCCCTTTCGAAAGCAACATTCAAATTACTAGACAAAAAATTATATCCTGAGAAAAGTGGAGTTTGAGGGGTATAGCTCCATAGACCGCCATTCATTCTGCACTCACCATGTGAGCGCCCTCACATGGAACCAGAGGGGAACTGCAACAGTTCAGAACCCGGAAGTAAACCGAGAGTGGAACTTCTCTCCTTATTAGACATTCTCTGGTGTACCCCGTAGCACACTCAGCATTTTGGCCATTGTGAGTACACATACGGGTCCTTTCAAGTACACTTCTTTTCGCCGCGATCATAATCGGAACACCCTACGTACTCAAACTAAGTATACTAAGTACGGGAAGTACGGATATCGGAACACGGCCCTGCTCTTTAGGCTGGGGGGGCAAGATGGCGCCTGCCCTACACCTTTTACAAGAAATCACTGGAAGGTGCATTATCAGATAGTGATTCTAAATTAGTGTATGGATTTAACAGATATAGTTTATATTCATTCAAATGTAATTATAGTCAGCTTACTGTTTTGAATATTTAAGTTAATGTTTTAATATGTGAGATTTGAAATTATGAAACATTTTATAAATGGCTGTATACAGTTTATGCATAAAATATTTATTTAAATGTCTGCTATTAAAGGTAGTATTCAATATGTTAATTCGGATTTAATTATCCAACTGTTTATCATAAATTGTTTTATTATAAACATGGTTAATAGGCTAAGCTACATGTAAAGCAGGGTCTCCAACCTGGAAGACCATCGACGCTACTGATGAAAGACACTGATGGCACCACTAAACACTTCTTTTGGGTGGGGGGGGTAGCGTTGCAGCGTTTTAAAACACCACACTATGGCTTCCAACTACTTGCGTGACTGGAGAAGACTGAAGCGGAGAGCAAATGATGAAGCACAAGACAGTGATGCAGAAGATGATGCTGCACAGGAATGTACCTCCTTGCACGAGTCTGAGGAGTCACTGGAAGTAACCACTTCACAGCAGGGAGAACCGTCCCTGGGACAGCAAGGGTTGTCAGATGATGCCTCAGAACTGCCTGGTACTTCAACTGATGAACAATTGATGGCTACAGGCAGTCATTCAGATTCTGACGAAGAGCAAACATTGGACTTTGAGCATGATGTCGTTGATTCAAGTCAGTCTGATGTAGATAATTTTTGAGACAAACGATGTAGATATTGAGACTGGAACTCTAGCTGGAGATTTGGCTCAATGGGCAACAGCCAACAATCAAACTTTAACGGCTGTTAATGGTTTGTTGACCATTCTGAGAAAACATGGCCACCGTCTTCCCAAAGACGCCCGGACACTTCTCCAAACTCCCAAAGATGTAGAATGCCAGTTCAAGTGCAATGGGCAGTATGCATATTATGGTCTTGAGTCAGGCATTCTCGACTATCTTAACAAAAATGCAACCTTCACAGGAGACATAGAATTGACGTTCAGCGTTGATGGGGTTCCTGTTTTTAAGTCCAGCAAAAATCATTTTTGGCCCATCTTGGCCATCTGTAATGATTCAGATCCATTTATTGTGGCGCTGTATTTTGGAAAGGGCAAACCCGAACCACTATCTGACTACGTACAAGACTTGATCAAGGATTTAGCTGGTTTGCTGGAAAAAGGAGTTGAACATCAGAACGTAGTTCACAAAGTGAGCATTAGGGCATTTATCTGTGATGCACCAGCTAGAGCTTTTCTAAAGTGCATTAAAGGCCACAACGCAAGCCAAGGTTGTGAGAGATGTGAAGCTACAGCAACACGCATAAGAGTGTAGGATGGTTTACACCTCGAAAGATGTTAGTCCCAGCAGAACAGATGAAATTTTCAGCCAATTTAAGTATTTGATCCATCAGAAAATGCCATCTCCTCTTCTTGATGTGGGGATTATGTGCATTAAGCAGTTTCCTCTGGATTACATGCATCTGGTGTGCCTTGGTGTTGTCAAACGCATTCTGGTCTTTCTTATTCGAGGACCCTCAAAGTGCAAACTGCTACGGAGGCAGCAGGAGGAATTATCGGAAAGGCTGCTTAGCCTTAAGGGAGCAATGCCGGGGGAATTTGCAAGGCAGCCCCGGGCTCTTGATGAAATTGACCGTTGGAAGGCAACAGAAGTTCGCCAGTTTCTCTTGTACATAGGGCCAGTAGTCTTGAGCAGTGTTCTTCCACAACCCCTCTACAGCCATTTCTTGACATTAACAGTTAGTATGTCTATTCTGCTAGAAAGTGACGCAGAGAAGAGAAATGAGTACTTGGATTATGCAAGGGATCTCATGATTCACTTTGTAGATGCAAGCAGTGACTTATATGGCCAGTTATTCTCCACTTACAATGTTCATTGTTTGAAACACTTGCACGAAGACGTCAGATTCTTCAAGTGCTCGTTGAATCATCTGTCATGTTTCCCTTTCGAGAACCATCTTCAGGTCATTAAGAAAATGGTTCGCAGCAGCCGCAACCCTGTAGTCCAGGTCACAAAAAGGGTTGCAGAGAAGGCAGAGACCCATCAACTGCATAAACGGCGAACACATACTCGTGTAATTTCTGCCAAACCACGAGACAGATGCTTCCTGCTTCGGAACGAGGACTTTGCCTTCGTCAAAGAGAAAAGGGGGGATGGAACAGTAGTGGTTGATGTTCTCAGCCCAGATGACACTGCTGATCTGTTCCTGAATCCCTGCAGTTCTAAACTCTTTAACATTGTTTATGTGGGGAGCTTTGAAAGAGCTAAGCGGAAACTCATGAAGATTGAAGATCTGGACAGGAAAGCGGTTTGCCTTCCCTATCAGGATGGCTTTGCCATCTTCCCTCTACTGCATGCAGTGGAGAAATAAAGTTTGCATTTGGTGGTATGTTAAAGGTCACACCGTTGTAATAAAGCATTTGACTGATGCTTACCTAACCCTAGCATTTATTCTTTTTTTTTATTATCCCCATTATTTCTGTAATTTATATTTTCCTTCCTTTCACTAACCCTTTCTGTACCACTAGGTAGCTTGTGGGCTCTCCCTAATGTAATTATTAGTGATAATATAATTACTGGAATGACTCTGGAGATAAATTGGTTTGGTGACTATTTAGTAATAATTGTTAGGATACTGGCACTGATGATGTGGTGGAGCACTCTAATTTTTCGCATTGCCTTGTCTATTGTTGTGCAAGCATGGATTGCGGGTGTTTAACAGCTTACTTGACTCGTATGGCATATGTTGTCTATGCTCACACTTTGTCTGTCAATAATATTTATATTTTTGTTTAGGCTAAATCATGGAATTTGTCCAAGCCGCATGGATAGAGCGAGGAAAACAACAACAAGGTGCTGTGCCAGTTACGTGGATTGATGAGGGGAAAAAAGTATTGAGATGGCCGAAGTGTGGTGCCACCACTGCCCTGAATAGGCAACTTCAACCTGATGAAAGTTGGAATGCTTTTCCCCTCATCAGATTTAAAAAAGAAAAGGGTAAGGACATTGTTTCTACATGTCTTCTCATGGACTCTTGTACTCAAATGCTGTTGTCTTTGTCCTACCTTTTGCCTGGCACACTGGACAATTGAAGAAATGCTACATAACACATCTCATAACATCTCAAGTCCCTCATCACCCCTCTAATTATTAATTTATCTTCGAGTCGTTTTTTCCTTTTGGTTGCTGTGTTATGTTTTAGGGAGGTGAACTCTCCTGTGCTTGCCTCAAAACGGTCTGATATTGTATATTTTTCCAGACGCTCCAGAGGTTGAGGTGAACACCCAGGTTTTATTTGATGAACCTGAGGTGGAGAAGCCAAAAAGGATAAGAAGGAAACGTCTTTTTAAAGACTTTGTTCAAGGTGAGCAATTTGTGTTTGGTATTTGTAGTATTGCTCTTCACTTATTATTGTTGATGACTGAGTAGCAATGCTTGTCATGTCTTTTAATAGTGCATGATCCATGTTTAAGGCAAATTTTAAATTTATCACGCTGTGATACATGCAGATATACCTTCTCCAGAATTGCCCCCAACAGTTTCTGGTAAGCATTAAAGTGGAACCCCCCCAAACCCCCTGTAATACTTGGCATAAGTCACATCATACTTCCAACTCCTAACATTTGTTCAGATGTATGTATATGATGAAAGATATCTTCTTCCACACAGAGAACAAAAATCTTAAGCCCTTGCCACAACCGCCCAAGAAATATAAGCGGAAGGTGACCGACATGGCAGGTAACAGTTTAATGTGGGTTGACATGGAGAGCATTGTTAAGGTTAAGTTAAAGTTTAGCTTTGGTAGATTTAGATAATAAAGCAAAGCAAAGCCTGCAAATGTACTTCAGGCGGACAACTCCAGTCACATTGCATGCAAGTGATACACACACTACTCATACACATCTTATCAAGTGCCCCCCTCTCAACAAGGCAGGCAAGGTCTATTTAGGCTTCCAATACCTGCTAACGCAGTTTCACATTGCCATGTTGCCGCTACTCTGCTCAGACGGATAGTTGTTGATGGTTACTGCTGCACAGATTGCTGCTGCTTACCATACATCACCTTACCCCCCTCCACCTGTAGGGTCTGAGTAAGGTTTCCGGGGGGGGGGTGTCACTCGCTGCTCTCTTATGCTAGACGGGTATGTGCTGCAGGGACTGACAGGATCAGTGCCTACACACCAAACTAAACTCTGTATATATTTGCATTCATTGTCAATATTGTATTTACGCGAGTAGGCAGACTGAACTAAGAGATATTATTTATTGTGATGGGATTTTAATAATAATAATAATACATTTTATTTGTATAGCGCTTTTCAAGACACCCAAAGACGCTTTACATAAGTACACATACATATAGTGTGCTTTACATGAGTACACATACATATAGTGTGCACATACACATAACACAAAAGAATGGGGAGCAATACAGCAGAGACACAAGGACTTTTAATTGGAATGCACTATATGATCTACATTTTACCAAAATGTTTTGTGCTGCAAGGCGTGCTAATTGACATTGTGTATCCCAGGTCAAAGGCAAGTTTTGCTTGTTTGTTTTTGGGTTGAGCTCACTTAAG
This sequence comes from Merluccius polli, assembly GCA_030340625.1. NCBI lineage: Eukaryota > Metazoa > Chordata > Actinopteri > Gadiformes > Merlucciidae > Merluccius > Merluccius polli. The sequence continues at coordinate 282,728 of JAOPHQ010001144.1, read as the reverse complement.
CACATAACCTAGTGATGTGTGTGCTACGGTGGTGTCATTGAACAACATTCATTAAAGGTAATTTATATCGATAGGTTCCCAAGGGATCCAGGCCAGCACATCATCCACAATCCCAAGTGCTAGCTGCACCGCTCCAAAGGATCCCACACGTAAAATATTTTTTGATTGTGCAAAAATTAACTAATCCAGATTTTAACATTCCCCAATGAAGGCCAGTGGTGTATTTATTAATTTAAAATGATGTATAGCCACATGTTCCCAAGCCTCCAGACTCATTTTCAGATTGGTCATCTGTTTCAAAGACAAACTGCTACCTTTACAGCAGCGGAGGCTGTAGCACATAAATTGTCTTTGCTAAAGATGTGCATAATCGTATTGTGCTTGATTTGTTATTGTTTTGTAGGCTTGATGTACTTTATTTGACCTGTTGTTAGATCTTGTAAGGCGGTCCCCACGGCTTGGAGGTGGAGAGAGGATGACCCTTGTGTCACCACATACTCGTGGGAGAGCCACTGTAAAAAGTAACCGTATTTTCTTTAATGCCATATCCATATCGTGTAATGATTTATTTTATTATTATATATTTGTTGAATGATATATTTCTCTAACTGCAGTATTTAGTGTATGGTGTTGATGTATGTTCTATGTTTAGTCAGGGTCACCAAGACTCCACACTACATTTCAGATTGGTCATCTGTTTCAAAGACAAACTGCTACCTTTACAGCAGCGGAGGCTGTAGCACATAAATCGTCTTTGCTAAAGATGTGCATAATCGTATTGTGCTGGAGTAGTTATTGTTTTGTAGGCTTGATGTAGTACTTTATTTGACCTGTTAGATCTTGTAAGGCGGTCCCCACGCCTTGGAGGTGGAGAGAGGGTGACCCTTGTGTCACCACCTACTCGTGGGAGAGCCACTCTAAGAAGTAACCGTATTTTCTTTACTGCCATATCCATATTGTGTAATGTTTTTATTTTAAATTATATATTTTTTGAATGATATATTGCTCTAACTGCTGTATTTAGTGTACGGTGTTGATGTATGTTTTGTCAGGGTCCCCAAGACTCCAGACTCCGCCAGTGATTGGCTCACCGTGGGAAAGTGTGGAGACCCCAATACGTAATTATTTTTCAGTATAGGAAGTGGACTTGCTAACCTAATCTAGCTAGGTTATTCATTTTTTTGTGACCGCAGATCTGTTATGATTATTCTGATCTGCGTCAATGCAAGGAAGACATGCACATCGACATCAGTCCCCATCAAAGACAGCTTGAGTAGTTCATGTGATCTTTCATTATAAAGCTGGAGCATTTATTTGTGTGTTTTTTTATTTGTCTTTTAACCTGCTGTTATTTGTTATAGGGAGCCCAATGACGCCTCAAGGTGACTTGGACTTGAGCCAGGGCAGTTCCACTCCCACACGTGAGTTCTCATAATTGCCGAATAGCAGTTAGTAATGCACTTTTGAATAACCGTTTGGTTTGTCACCCACTTTTGCACAAGCTATTCAAGTGAGGGAATGGATATGGCTGTGAATTTAGAGTACACCATAGAGCTGCTTCATAGGCTAATGTGGTTTGTCATTGGAAATACAGCTTAGATAACACACTTGTAGCGCTACAAATATGTAGTTGTCTTCCAAACATTCAAATTTTTTGTGTACTAATTTCAACATTATTTTCCAAGATTTGAGCATTGCCTCCCCCAATGTTTCCGCGATGGGTCCACCATCAAGGACAGTCGACGAAGGGACACCGAGACGTAAGTGCTATTGTCGGTCCTCCAACTTTAAGTAGCATGAATGTTTTCAAATCTCAAGCTGCACTTAATTGTAAAGGGATCCATGTCAGACTGTTTTAACAAAACATCATACATGTATGCAGCTGTCATACCAGCAGAGTTCCTTTGTTTGAAGCACAACACTAACTAACGACCCTGTCAATGTTGATCGCAGTTAAGGTATTTTAGATGATTGCTATGGGTGTTAATGTATTACTGGTTTGTAAGGGAAGGTCAAGATGTTACGAGGTTAGTTATTGTCTTGCCTTGGTATATCTACAATCTGTCCTTTGTGTTTCAGGTGGTGCGATACAATACAATACCAACCGTCCCTCCTGTGGGAGACGTACTTCAACCCCAGTCTCAGCATTAAAGGGGAAGAAAAGTAGGTTAAACTTCTCCCTTGTTGCAATTCTGCTGCCATTTCATTGTAATTTGGATTTGTTTATTTTACATATCCACTTATGTGCTGTATAAAGTTATTGTTCCTGCAATGTGTCTTGTAGTATTGCAATGTTTTGTTAATTTTACTTTGCCTGTGACCCACAGCAAAGCCGAAAAGCAACCCTTTTCCAATGTCAGCAGAAAGTAAGTGTTGGGAGAAAAATCTCTGGCCTATTCTAGGCTAACAATGGTGCGGGCCCTTTAAGGGTTCAGATCAAAAAGAGGAGCAAATAAAGAGATGTAAACTGAATTAAACTGAGTATATTTATTGTTAATCAAAAGCTAATCAAAGTCAACGGGTAAAAGCATACAATAACAAATATACCGCGGGTGTCACAAAGAGCTTGCCTCGCGAGAAGTTCTGCTGATTGTGAGCCCTGAGTCTCAGGTCCCTTGGGGCTATATAGATTAAAGGGCAGGTTCGGCCAGGGGGGATGACATCATGAGCGGATACATGGATACTTTTTGGTTCAAAAAGGGCAAGTTCTAGTTTGAAGTTAGATAGCAGGGCATCTTTAATTGGCTTCCCCCGTCTTTCATGGGGAGGCTGAGTCGCAGTGCCCATTTTGACCGGGCCTCCCCCGCCTAAGATGTGCGAGGTTTGGGCCGCGTGACATCACCAAGCGCTCTGATTAACATGGCTCTCAGTCTCAGGCAGTAGCGCTCATCACCTGCTACTCCCCTGGACATTTTTGTTACATCTGGGTGCGCAAGGGATTCTCTGTGAGGGGAGGGGAGCCTATAAACAATGATCACTATGGGCCCTATTTTACCGGTCTGAAACGCAAGTATGAACCGCAAAGCGCAAGTGGCTTTGTGGGCGGATCTTGGGCGCTGTTGCTATTATGCCGGCGGGATAAATGACGCTCGCGCCCAGCGCAAATCTAAAATGGGTTGGTCTGAAGTAGCTACATTAGTCATAGGCGTGGTTTGGGGGTAACGTGCAATAAACCAATCAGAGCGTCGGCTCACATTCCCTTTAAATGCAGGCGCGCTTGTTCCATGGCGAGCACATCGCGCATCGCCACTACTGGACCCAGACGTGTCCAACCCCGCCGTAGCGCGCGCATGCCCATCAGAGGGAAAAATAATTAGTTATTCTGTTTAAATCTTTTCAGCTTTTCATTTTCCGTTGACAAAATGTAAATGAAGAAATGTCACAAAGACATACTTTTCGATGTTTTGGCCTCACTCTCACTGAATCACGAGGTTATGAATGCATGGTGATATATTTGCAATGTAGACCGAGATTACTTTGCTTATAGACAGCGCTTGAAGTGGAAAAAAATAAGTGCCAGTACTGCGTACGACGGGGGGGGGGGGGGGGGGGGGGGGGGGGGGGGGGGATTGTCGACCGGGGGGGGCCGATCATAACCCACCCCGGACCTACGACCGACGAGGGGGTGGGGGGGCAGCCTGTGACAAGTGCCGGTACGCAAGAAAAAGTGCCGGTGCGTACCGGCCCACTTCAAGCACTGCTTATAGATGAGCTCTTCTGTCAAATAAGCTGAAGCGCATTTTCAGTCTGCCGAATATCTTTCAGTTACACGGCTTCGTGTTTCTGTGTTTCCGATTATAAAACATTCCACGCGCTGTTGATGGCATAATAAAAGGTGTCATTACTATTAGCCTGAATATTTTTGGGTAACTGTGTACGCTAGATTTACGCCTATTTGTTCACATATGTAAAAATGGGAACTGCTTCCTTGTAGATGAGAGAAGCAAAGTGTATGCACGTTACACACACTACACTATGGCCATCGGGACGGCTGGCCATCGGGACGGCTGGCCGTCGGGAGGTTCGGGAGATTTCCCCAACGGCCGGACGATTTCAGGCCGAGCCGGCCGGCCGTAATTATTTTTTTATTTTATTTTATATTTTTTTATTTGGTGTACTATTATTTTTGAGCCGGCCCCCCGTCAACAATCACGCATTCCCCCCTTCCGCCTAACAATATATCGTGTTAATAAAAGATATATCGTGTTAATAAAAGATTTTACAATACACGGTTGCCAATTGCGAATTTTTGTTCCTCATTTAGAGTTGCCAATTCAATACACATTTTTAGGGCGGACCTGTTGAGACTCAGGGGTACATAGTAAAACAGTCGTAAAGCAACAGGCGGTTTTCAATATATCCCTCTCAAGTCATCGCAAGATGACTTCACATTAAAAAACACCTGTTGGACATAGGCACTTAGTCATAAACACAGCACACAAGCATGCATAGGTAAACGTATGGAACAGCATCACAATAGATGGGCTACCCGTCGGTACCAACTGGCGGCTTCCGCCTAGAGGTCAGACACAGGCAGTACCATCACATCTAACAAATGTTACTAGAAAAATGCAAAAGTATAAAATGTTATAACGGGATCATAATGCATAAACAGCGGGGGATGGGACAAGGATACACTCTGAGCTCTTTCCCCTCAGCCACCTCTCTCGGGTCATAACTCCATGGGTCATGCTTCGCCCCTGTTTATTCAACGGTGGATCGGGTAGAGCTGTAGGATATACATATCTCCCTATATATATATGAGGGGATAAAATGATTATATGTATAAATGCAAATGTAAATGTAGAAATGCTAAATAGCAACTTTCTTTAGCGGAGTCCTTATCTATCCATGTAGCAGGGTGGTAACACCCCCAACGTAAGACTTAAATGCCAACATACCTTTTGACTCTACACTCATCAAGTGGAACATGCTAAGCAAAAGGAATGTAGGGGGAACAGCGTAAGCAATACAGCGTAGTTGCCCTCATGCCTTAGGGGAGCGGAACAACTTCGTAAGCTATTAATAGTCATGGTCGCCTCGCGATAGTAATCGTCGTCGTCGTGACTGGTCACATCGTCATAATAATCGTCGCAGTCTTGACAGGGCTCGACCAGGAGAGAGACCATCTGGTGATCATAGTCTTTGGGAGCGTCCTCCTTGGACAGGGCCGTGGCAATGAGTCTGAGGCAAAGAGTACGGGCGCAGGGGATGCAGCAACATCCGCAGGTGATAAGAATAGCCAGAAAACAGGCAAGGGATGTGAGGACGGCCATGACAAGGGCCTTCCATCTGCCGAACAGGCCTTGCATCCAGGCCTCAAGTGGGTTGTCCAACCCAGAGGCTTCTTTCAGCTCCGTGGACAGAGCTCGGAGACCGTTGAGTGCTTTGGTAACAGACCCATCCGGGGCTGTGTTGTTGGGGATGAACGTGCAGCACTGGTCGCCGAACATAGCGCAGACACCTCCTTTCTCGGCAAGGAGCATGTCCAGGGCCACGCGGTTCTGGAACGCCATTAGGGAGGTGGCAGCGAGTTGGGTAGAGATGCCCTCCACGGCATCCCTGGTGAGGTTGGCTAGGCGTTGCACATTGTAGTGGATATAGTTAATGCGATCTACGTTTTTGTTCGGCGTAATAGGGAAGAGACCTGATAGGATCGGTATGTTCTCGAATCCGGCCCCAATCTGGTCTGCTAATTTGTACTCGTTTGGAACGCCTCGTGGAATGCCTATAGCGTCGATGTAGCAGGGAGAGTTTTGGGTGAGGTCGAAACTGGCGGGGTAGGTAGTGTCACGTCGGGCGCGTTCAGGGGCCGTATTGTTAGTAGCGTTAGACGTCTGGACGAATACGGTCACGGGCACAGTCAGTCGCACGATAGTACATGTCCCCGACCAGTGTCTAGGTAGGCGCAATCGCAGAATGTCAGTAGCGCATAGCCAATAAAGGTCCATTCGACCGAGAGTCAGGTGAGTCATATTTGCCCATCCAGTAACGTTAGTTGTATGTTGACACCATGCAGCGGGAAGATCTACCGGTCGCTTACCCGCTCGAGTGAAGCACCAATAGGACGCGGGTCGCGCTGTGAATGTGGGCGGAGTCGTCTCGTTTAAACCGGGAGGAAACAAATTCCCGAGGAGAGTACAATTCTTGGGGTGTGCTTCCATAAAGAGCCGCAGCATGCAATAGGTGCCACGGGAGTCGTCGGTCGCATTGAGGTATACAGGGACGGTAGTTAAGGCTGGACGAGCTGCTGCACAAGCGACGCAATCAGACAGCCCTTGTAGGCGAACAGTGCCAATTAGCCATGCTAACCATTGATTAGTCTCAGAGAGCCCCGTGGCCTGGGCGAATATGTCGTGGGTGGGGATGTCATTAGTGGACTCTACATTGAATATAGTCACGCCTTGATCAGTATAAGTAATGGCCGGGGTTGACGAGTGCGATTCGGGCAAGATGTTAATTCTAACGACGCTCATGGGGTCCCATGCTCCCCACATACTAACTCCCACAGTTAGATATAAAACGTCTGGTGCGGAGGGGCATAGAGGATTCTGATATTGGTGAGCGCCTACCGAGGTGAGAGTGAGGATCACGTTTTTTCCTTCCATACTTAATCCCCCGCCCTCCTGGAGTAATCTAGTATCGTCTGAGCGTGCGCGAGGATTGGTGTATGCTCTAGTTGCTCGATTGCCGCTCCCCGCTATGCCTGTCCCCGCCCTTTTGTCTCTGGTGTCCCACAGAACGTGCCCCGCATTTCTACACCCCGTTAGACCAAAACCCCTGGATGTGCCTTTCTGCCATTCGGGTTTACCCTCTATCGGTCCGTCGCACACATACTTGTTGTCATGCTCTCACCTAGAGCCGGGACGTTTCCATATAGCAGCAGTGAATAGGGTGCGCAGGGGAATAGAGTACATACGTTTGGTGCCGTTGATGTGGGTGAGCTGAACGCCATCAAACTGGCGGAGGCAGGGGTCTGAGTCATTTCTTCTTGGCGCATGGGGGTTGTCGTGGGGGAGGATGGTTCTGCGTCTGCGGGCAGGGGGGTTGTAGACAAGTGGGGGGTTATGGACAGTACCTTGGGTGTCGTTGGCGCAGGTGGCGTTGATGTTGATGCTGTTGGCGTTGGTGTTGATGGCCTTGGTGCTGTTGGCATCGTCGTAGTCGAGGAAGCCCCATCTCCATGGGGTTGTCGGGACTGGAACAGGGCCGGGCAGGATGAGTCGCAAGAGACCATACAGGAGCAGTGTGCCAACTGACACACTCAGCAATGCTCCCAGTAGTAGTCTCAAGCTCTCGTTCCTCCCCATATCTCCCCTAACGTCTGTAGGTTGGCGGGCTGCTTCTCCTCAAGGGCCTGTAGACCGGCATGAACCTGACCATAGGTGCGTGAAACAGGCCCATCTGCTTTCCGGGTGTGCGTCAGGTGGTGCCACTCTGCTCCGCTCTTGCCTAGTAGGGAGACAGAGAAGGGGGTAGCCAAAAGTACCTTGTAGGGGCCTGTCCACCTTGGACCCAGTGACTTCCTCTTGTGGACCTTGACATATATGCAGTCACCAGGTAGGGTCAGGAGCCGGGTGGGAAACCTGAGGCGACGGGGCGGTAACCTGGGTGAACAAAGCTCGAGAGACAAGGGTTAGGGCCTGGACGTATTCTAACAGGACTTCATCTAAGTGATCTGACATGGGCCCTATAGGCAGAGTGTGGTCCTGACATAGGTCTACTGGTCACTAACTCATAGGGACTAAGTCCTGAGCGCGAACCAGGCTGAGACCTGACACTCATCAGGGCTAGAGGCAGAGCTTGTAACCAGCTCATCTTTTTGTTTTTAGTTAGCCTGTCGACCTCTGACGACAGGAGGATAGTCTCAGGTGACTGTCCTGCATCTATCACTTTTGCTATTGCTCCCTTGATAGATCTGTTGGCTCGTTCAACTATTCCCTGACTCTGCGGATGGTACACAGACCCAAAGCGGTGACCTAGGCCTAGGGTGCGTTCTACCTCTTCTAGCAGACGGTTGGAAAAATGGCTACCGTTGTCTGAGGCTATGGTCTTAGGAAAGACCCATCTAGGAATAATGTCATGTAGCAGGTGTTTTACTACCGTATGGGCGTCTTTGTGTTTGGCGGGGAAAGCTTCTACCCATCTAAAGAATCGGTCTGTTATGACTAACAGATAACAACACCCTCTCACTTGGTTGTCTTTGCCCATGTCGGTGTAGTCTATGCACAGTTCTTGGAACGGGAGTGAACGGGGAAGTGGCCTTGTGGTGACTTTTGGCTCTGTCGGGGGTTGTGGGCTTGGCAAGTCTGGCAGTTGTGGATGTGTTGTCGTACTATGGCTTCCATCTCGGGATGGAACCAGTCAGGTGAAATGGCTTCAATCGTCGTCCTAGACCTTGTAACTATCATTCAAAGGTAACTAGTCACATGAAGAGGAGTAATTACATAAAAATGGTACAATATGGTGATTGTTCTTAAACTCCATTGTGTTAGCAGTAGCTCAGTACCTCAAGCTGTAAATTTATTTGCAAGTTGGCCACTGGGGGTAACAACTATCAAACCCACACACACACGGGAAGCATGTGTGCAGAAACTTCCTGGACTACAACATGCAGTGCAGGTTTCTAACAGTAGGGGAGCTGTTGTCTTCACCTGCTTTAACTTCATTCATATGACAGACACTTTTGTTGGCATGTCCTGACAACATTTGTCTGACCAAAGCAATTTGGCAATTTAACAAATAAAACACAATAACTAGAACAAAAAACCAAAACAAAATGAAATCACCCTCTGTGTCCCAACAAATCCTTAAACGTTCTAATGATCACAGTGCTTTCTTTATTCATGTTTTATTCTAACCCCTCTAAGTCTGTTATCCCCATGGGACATACTGAGCTGGTTGTCCCTTTACCACTTTGCACTGTAAGGCGACCCTGTGTCTCGAAAGACACCTTCAAACAAATGTATTATCATTATTATTATCATCATACGAGACGTTTGAGATGTCCCTTTGGAGAGGAACCCCCTGGCCACGGAGGTCCCCTCCTTCGCTTAGGATTCTCGTACAAATGTAGATAAAGGAAAACAAAAACAAAAACAAAACAGAGAATTCAATGTCTATTCAAGCAAATTTGCTGCACATTAATGACAGGACAAAATTTAAATGTAATCATTCAGTTGTAACATAAGAACATCTTTTATCGCTGTAATAACATCTGTCAACATAGGGTTATTTATGAATTTAAAAGTCTTGATTAGAAAATTCATGATCAAATAATGACCACCAATAAACAGAATTATTGTACTAGGCCTCATTCTGCCATCTCCCCCCCCTTGTAGCTCCAAGAGTGCAATAGGGGCGTGGCCACGTGTCTGTGTAACCTGTAGCTCCTCCTAAAATCCTCGCATGTGCAGTTCACTTGTTAAAGTGACTTCAGAGAGAGCGGAGCCGGGCCAACGCCCTTATGGATCAGAGGGGGAAACCTAGTGGTCCCCTGGATAGAGAATCATTTGTATCGCCTCCGCAAGTCGTTCTATAGGCTTCCATCAGCAGTTGTTTAATCTAAATAGTTTCACAACTTTAAGAAATAATAAAACTGTTTTTTACAATATTTACATAAGGAGTCGTCACTCCTGTAATTAAACTACTTATCATTAATAACTTCATCCTCTCATCTGCAGCACACTCACACAATGTAATAATATCTGTTCTGCTGTTTATTCTACTTTTTTCTTTACAGTCTCTCACACATCCGTTCCTAGGCACTTTTCAAAGACCAAACGTATAGACTAAAATTAACTTTAGGCCTAATGATCCCTATTAATTCTCTTTTTTACGCGCCAAATAACAGAAGGGCCAACGCCTTTTTTTTTTTTTCTTTGTCCCCTCCAAGTGAATGTAAAGCTGCTCTGCTCCCCTCCCACTTTTTCACTTTTCTCCTCTCCTTCTTTCCTTGCTCTTTCCTACCCCTGCTCTCTACAGGCTTCCCAAGCCACTCTGCTCGATCCTATTACCTGACTCTTAGGTAGGCTATACAAACACTATTCTTAATACAATTTATTTGAGCACATTCCAATCGCTAGTAAGGGGAGGGGTAGGGGAGTAGAGCCCTCTGCTCTTTTGTCGCCGGGAGGCCGGGGTTGGTAGTCGGAGTCGGGGTTGAGGTAGGGTCACGGGAGGGGCAGTCGGGGAGGTAGGGTCGGGGGTGGCCGTTGCGGGTCGTTTGTCTTCAGTCACGGCCATGGTCAGGGTCGGGGGCAGGGTACGGCGGACTGCCCTAGCTGTCTCTCTAGTTACCTCAGCCTCCAGGTTGCGGAGGTGAGCTTCGGCTAGGCCGGTCTTGGACACCCCTTGCTTCTCCCATTGCTGTATGTACTATTCGACCACTTTTTCTTTCCCTCTGGCCCAGCACCCGCTTCGGTGCTCGCGGCCAGGATTACATCAACTTTCCGCATCTGGACTTCTCTCTCCATCTTACCGATCTTCCGATCGCACATCTTAGCAACTTTCCTGATCCTTTCTTCTATTCCTACACTTGCTTAACCGCTCTATCCTATGGCTCGGCGGCCGTCTATTCTCAACCACAGCACAGCAGTTTTAAGCAACACAATGATCAGGCAATCCATTGCTAACTCAGCAGTTGTGAGAAACACAGTGATCAGACAATATATTCTCCACTCCGCAAATATATATATCTATCACCAACACAGCAATGGTAAACAACACAGTGATCAGATAATATATCCTCCACTTACGAATATATATATCTATCACCAACCCATCAATTAAAAGCAACACAGTGATCCGGTAATATATTCTCTATATACCTATCACTAATCCAACAATTAAAAGCAACACAGTGATCAGATAATATATTCTCTATATATCTATCACCAACCCCGCAAATGTAAGCAACACAGTGGCCAGATATAAACCACACAGCGATCAGGTATAAACAACAAAGCTGCTCAAGTACTTTTTTTTTTTTTTTTTTAACACACAGAGGCCTGCGGACAGACAGTCAGAAGGGAGCCGTTCGCACACACACACACACACTCAGGCCCAGACCCGGGCCGCGCTTCTCGCACACACAGATACAGCGACAAGCCGATCACACACAGATATAGACAAATACCGGTATACAGAGTTATGCACGTGGTACCACCAAATTATGAGCAACCTCGGTGACAGTATACCGATGTCCTCACCCGCGACGCCGAGCCGTCGGGTTTCCCCTTCGTCTCTCGTCTTCTCCAATCTGCGCTACTCTAATCGCGCCTGGCGCACTCGTTTGGGGAGGCCCAGCTATTCGGTCCGCTTATTCAATTGCGGTTCCGGTTTATCCTATTCGTTATTTTGATCTCGAATAGAGCGTAACAGTGACCGCCCCTTTTTAACAGCTCCGGTGCCGGAAGTAAATTTCCCATGCATTTATCTCGTCCACTTTTCGTATAATCCTTATAAAAAGAGTATTAAGACTTGAACCAAGCCAATCGTTCGTTGTGGTAGTCGTGACCATATTATGTTTGATTCGGGATGAGTAGTTCCTCACTCGGTCAACAAAATAAAGTACCTTTGGCTTTTCTTCCGTTTTCCAAATTCTTTTTATGCCCGAATCAAACATAATATGGTCACGACTACCACAACGAACGATCGGCTTGGTTAAAGGCTTAATACTCTTTTTATAAGGATTATACGAAAAGTGGACGAGATAAATGCATGGGAAATTTACTTCCGGCACCGGAGCTGTTAAAAAGGGGCGGTCACTGTTACGCTCTATAGGGAAGGGGTAGAACACTCGTTTGGGAGTTTTCTATACGTCCACTCCGCTAGTCAATTGCGGATCCGGGCACCAAACCCGTTCTTATCTCCTATCCGATGCTCTAATGCGGATAAGGAGGATGGTAAAACACTCACTTTTTTAGAATGTCTATGTTTTTCCGGTCTGCTATTTAATTGCGGTCCGGTTGTCCTATCCGTTATCTAATAGGCTACGTATAGAATTGGGTAGAACGCTCGTTTTGGAGGTCCTAGGGGTCCGCTACTTGATTGCGGATAGGAGGGGTACCCAACCCTCTCCTTCTGAGGTCGGGGTAATCGATACGCTGCCTATACGCGTCTAGGTCTCGAAACCTTACGGAGTCTAGTCTCTTAGGCGGAGCTATATGCCCTCGGTAAGGGTGTCTTGCACGCTACCGGTACGCCTCGGTCTAAAAACTATTTTAGGAATCGGTCACGGAACCTTACGGAGTCTAGTCTCTTAGGCGGAGCTATATGCCCTCGGGGAGTGTGTTTAGCACGCTGCCGGTACGCCTCGGTCTAAAAACTCTATTTTAGGAACCGGATTATAACCTGTTCGGGGATGGGTCAGAGTATGGAACACGCCGCCTCATGCGCAGTTACGCGTCTAGGTTTCCCGAACCTACTTGGCCCACCGCGGGCTTATTACCTCATGCACAGTTTATGCCAATAGTCGTTGACAGGGTACGACACTCGTATCAGGTACGACACTCGTATCAGAAGGTATTATTTTAACAGTATATTAACATTACAATTTATGCACAGTTTACCATTACCTGGACCACTGCCCCACTATGTTTCATGAGCCACTACGCAGATTTGAACACTTCTGTCAACAGGTTCTGCTTACCTTTTAGTTGTGGTACCAGGGACAGTGGACTCAGGTTGGTGGCGTCACCGGCGCAGGCGCCCGCCGTTGTGTCGGTTCTCCCGCAGTTGTTAAAAATCACGTCGCGGGGTCACCATTCTGTTGGGAGAAAAATCTCTGGCCTATTCTAGGCTAACAACGGCGCGGGCCCTTTAAGGGTTCAGATCAAAAAGAGGAGCAAATAAAGAGATGTAAACTGAATTAAACTGAGTATATTTATTCTTAATCAAAAGCTAATCAAAGTCAACGGGTAAAAGCATACAATAACAAATATACCGCGGGTGTCACAAAGAGCTTGCCTCGCGAGAAGTTCTGCTGATTGTGAGCCCTGAGTCTCAGGTCCCTTGGGGCTATATAGATTAAAGGGCAGGTTCGGCCAGGGGGGATGACATCATGAGCGGATACATGCAGGCACGTGCAGAGGGGGGGGCTATGGGTGCCCGAGCCCCTGCCCTTTTCCCTTTGAAGGACCAAAGTGCCCTTTTGAGCGGACCAAAGTGCCCTTTTGACCCCCCCCCCCCCCCTCAACAATCGCGCAACAGAAATCCTCCGGTAGCACCCCCCGCTCAACAATCGCGCAACAGAAATCCTCCGGTAGCACCCCCCCCCCCCCCCCCCCCCCCCGCTCAACAATCGCGCAACAGAAATCCTCCGGTAGCACCCCCCCCCCCCCCCACCTGCCCCTCAAAGGGTCTCTGCACGGCCCTGGATACATGGATACTTTTTGGTTCAAAAAGGGCAAGTTCTAGTTTGAAGTTAGATAGCAGGGCATCTTTAATTGGCTTCCCCCGTCTTTCATGGGGAGGCTGAGTCGCAGTGCCCATTTTGACCGGGCCTCCCCCGCCTAAGATGTGCGAGGTTTGGGCCGCGTGACATCACCAAGCGCTCTGATTTACATGACTCAGTCTCAGGCAGTAGCGCTTATCACCTGCTACTCCCCTGGACATTTTTGTTACATCTGGGTGCGCAAGGGATTCTCTGTGAGGGGAGGGGAGCCTATAAACAATGATCACTATGTCTGGTTTTGGACTGGCTCACATGTGGGGGAAGGGTGAAGTATTCATAAACAATGTGAATGTCTATCGTGACCCTGCTATTCTAGCTCTAAATAACCGTTTGGGCCTTTTACTATTGTGGGATACCGTTTGGGCCTTTTAGCATAGCGTTCTTAATATATAGCATAGCATTCTTAATATATAGCATAGCATTCTTAATATATAGCATAGCATTCTTAATATTTCAATATAAGCCAATCTTTATGTCGCTGCGTCATTACTCATGTTTGAATAATATGTCAAAAGCTTTGCTCTGGCTGAGTTGTTGTTAATGTCTTAAAAATGTTCAGGATTCCAGCGGAAGGTGGTGACAATGTTTCTGGAAGTGAAGGACCAGTTGCAGCGCATAGAAGCGTCACTAGGGACACAACATCCCGAATGGTCCATTCACCAACTCTCAACAGAACAGGAGGTTGTGGAATTTGAGGAAAGCCTCAAGAATCGCGAGACATGGATGACAATGGCAAGTTGAAATAGCTGCTGTTACTAACGATTATTTTCATTGATTATTGTATCAATGAGTTGTTTTGTCTATAAATTGTCAGAAAATGGTACAATGTTTATCAGTGTTTCCAAGATAACGTCCTCATTGTCTTGTTTTGTCCTCAACCCAAAGATATTCAGCTCACTGTCATAAAGGATTATTGAAAACAGAAAATATTCACATTTAAGAAGCTGCAATCAGAAATTACTTTTTCTCAAAATATTACTCAAACCAATTAATAGATTATGAAAACTGTTGCCTATTAATTTAATAGTAGACAACTAATTGATTATTTGCTGCAGCTATAGTTGAAATAGTTTATAGTTACAAGCAGGGCTTAGTTCTCAGGCACCACGTCTGAATTTAGGCATAGAGAATTTTTTGATTAATGTAAGAAGTAATTTTATACATTGCACACATTTCCTCCTCAACAGCTTTTCAGGCTCACAACTTATATTATTATTTTTTTAATGTGTTCTCGAGCACACAAGTATTGTCCCCGTCCAATGCATTTTTGTTCTGCCATTGCAGATAACCTTGTTGTCAAAAGTCGGTGGAAGCAGCATAAAGGATTGCACTACGAAGTGCATGAACAGGTATGTGTAATTAGTGAATTTGAATTATTTAAATAAATATGATTAAGTGTGCAGTATCAAATTATTTATAGTGGGTAGTAAAGGTAAAGGGAATATGTGGAAATTGGTCCAAAATTATGAAGAATTGAAGGTACAGGTCTTTAAAATGTTATGTATATATTACACACTTTATATATTCAGTTATTGTCACTGACCAAGTGATGTAAACAGAACACCTTTTTGATGGATTGCTTTTTTAGGGATATAACGTTACAGCATACTGACGAAATGTGTCTTACAGGCTCATGTCCAACAGAATTATGGCTACCTTTAACATGCTTGGAGGGGGACAGCGAGAAAAACGCTCATTTCGGAGAACGAAGCTGTTCCAATTGATCTTGAGTAAGACAGCAAAGATTAACATAACTAAAAATAGGTTTATTTTGCCTCCATCTATCTGAGGCTGAAAATCCTGAGTTGCTCCATTGTTTATTTTCCCATCACTCTCTTGAAGCACAGATAATGCCTACATAAGTTATTAGTAAGCAGCATCTGAACTGTGCTCTGTAAAGATGAATTTAATTTTTGGGTTGTGCCTTCTTTCCAGCTGCAGTTAAGAAATGGAATAGCAAGGCCACAGACTCAGAAATTGAAGCAGCCATGGGTCTCCACCTAAAACATGCGCCTGCAAGGCGCATGGGATTTTTGTAAAAATGACTTTTTTATTTTATTGTTCTTGTTCTTCTATCTGTTTTTCAAAGATAGATGTTTACTTTGCTAAAAAATAATAAATGTTTTAATATACTTTATACCCTGAATCCGTCTGTTGTTGAAGAGTATTAATGCTTGATTTAGAGTGTTCATAACTACACAAAATATTATAGATGGATCTATCTAGCCAAATATCGCTATCCTTTTGATGTGACCAAATGATCTATAGCCCAGCAAACATTTCGACGTCGATCAGAGGTCTAATCGACGTTGGTCATGGAGGTCGATACGACGTCGATTTGAGGGGCTGATATGAAAGTTTTTCTGACGTCGGTCTTTCGACGGACGTCGTTTCGACGGCTCATAGACGACATCAATCCACGTCGTTTCAACGTTGTATAGACGACATTATTTCAACCTACATGAAATTTACTTTTAAGCCAAGACACTAAATACCCACATATACATAAAAAATAGTGCTACATTTCAGTTACCTTGTAGTATATGCAGAGGCGGACAGAGTACACTGATTCATTACTTGAGTAAAAGTACAGATACCCTTTGCTAAATTTTACTCAAGTACAAGTAAAAGTACAACAGTCAGATGTCTACTTAAGTAAAAGTACTGAAGTACTTGTTTTTAAAAGTACTTGAGTATCAAGAGTACAAGAGTACATTTTCTAAATATTGCATTGCTTCTGCCACAGTGCTTACATTTATGTACAGAAACGTCCTACATGGAAAAATGTTAATACCTTGGAGAATGTTAAAGGAATATCAAGTCATTTTCATCTTTTTACCATGTTTTATTTAACATTTCTCACTTGCCCACAAGGCAATAGCACAATGGCAGCGCTCTGACAAACCTCTGCTAGAGTTTTAATGGATTTTTTGTACCCACATTTGAACCTGACTGTCTTAAACAGAACATCAAGAACATCAAAGCAAATGCTCAGCTTACATTATTGTGTAATATCAGAAAAGAAAATTCAGCTCACAATTGTGTGTACATGTGAGTTTCTGTTTTTTCATCACTCAAATCAATAAACCTAAACCAGCAAAGAAGGCAATATAGCAATGTTCTGACACACCTCTGAACCTGACTGTGTTATACACGCAGCATAGAGCAAAGAAGAGAAAATAATAATGATAAAGATAATCAGCTAATCAGCTGTGTTTAGGAACAAATTGAGGGTTTCCGAGATTTTTCTTTTAGAAGTAGTAACGTGTACTCATGGTTATGGATAGAAATGTAGCGGAGTAAAGAGTACAATATTTGCCTCTCAAATGTACTTGAGTATGAGTACTCCCCAAAAATGATACTCAAGTAAAGTACAGATCCCTCAAAATTGTACTCAAGTACTGTACTCAAGTAAATGTACTATATGCCCCAATTTACGGTTTTCAGTATAGCTACCCACCAAACCTGTAACAAGCAATTCTTGTGATGCATGAAGATAATTAGATATTTCTAAATCGGTTGTAAACCTATTTACAACCATTAGACCAATTCCAGCCAACATTACCTCAAACCGTGTCGTCAACAAGTCCAATAGACGTCGAGTCATAACGTGACTTTATTTCGACCCTTTGCCGACATGAGACATGTATAGATAGAACCACATGTAGCCTATAGATCATTTGGTCATATCAAAAGGATAGCGATATTTGGCTAGATAGATCCATTTATAATATTTTGTTTAGTTATGAATACTCTAAATCAAGCATTAATACTCTTCAACAACAGACGGATTCAGGGTATAAAGTATATTAACAAAACATTTATTATTTTTAGCAAAGTAAGCCTTTATCTTTGAGAACAAGAACAAAATAAAATAAAAAACTCATTGGGACAAACATCCCATGCCCCCAGTCCTTGCAGGCGCATGTTTGAGATGGAGACCCATGGCTGCTTCAACTTCTGTCTGTGGCCTTGCAGTTCCATTTCTTAACAGCAGCTGGAAAGAAAGACAGCTAACGTTAGCCCCGAAACGGGATGCTGCTACCCCCCCCCCCCCCCCCCCGCTGGGAAGTAGCAGCGGCCCGCTTTGGGGCTACGCTAATGTTATGCTAGCTTTCCAGCCCCCAGTTCGTATGTAACGTTACAAATACGAAAGCTAGCTAGCCGTGAGAATTATGCCATGTAGACTTAAACAGTTAAGCATGCAAATGAAAAAAGGATAATGTCCTTATAAATACATTTTCATTTTAAATAAGTGTGTCTTTTCGGAACTCACCTGGAACTTCGACGCTTGCCAAACTTGACTGCGACCGCCAACAAATATCACCTGGTTCGCATGCGCACGGTTTGCAGGACAAAGGGATAGGGTTGTTGGGATTACGTGTTGGTGCGCAAGGAAAAATAGTTCCTAAATGGAACTTGAGTAAATGCTGGAATAAAACATTTTAGCACCTATATTGGCCATATACATGATAGCATATTGCGTTTGGAATAATAACACTTTTCAATAACACAATTAATGTGTAAACATTACCGTTCACACTAATGTTCCAAAGTTACATCGTTGTTAAGTTAAATAGCGATATAAACAGTGTTTATTCAGTTACACCACTGACAAACAAGCTTTCCTCGAAATCACAATTTCCGTAGGCATATATGTTTTCATGTCGGCAAATGGTCGAAATAAAGTCACGTTGTGACCCGGCGTATTTTAGACTTGTTGAATGCAGAAATGTTTGCTGGGAGTGTTTATTCGGTTACACCACTCTAAAATACGTTTTCCTTGAAATCACCATTTCTCTAAGATTATGTTTTCATGTCGAAATGAAGTCACGTCGTGACTCGACGTCTTCTGGACTTGTTCGCTTCGACGCAGGTCGAGGAAATGTTTGCTGGGAGGCTACATTTGGTTCTATCTATACATGTCTCATGTCGGCAAAGGGTCTAAATAACGACGTCTATTGGACTTGTTGACGACACGGTTTGAGGTAATGTTGGCTGGAATTGGTCTAACGGTTGTAAATATCTATTTACAACCGTAAATGGCTATTTAAAACCGATTTAAAAAATATTTTATCTTCATGCAGCACAAGAATTGCTTGTTACAGGTTTGGTGGGTAGCTATACTGAAAACCGTAAATTGGGGCATATACTACAAGGTAATTGAAATGTAGCACTATTTGTTGGTCTTAAATATGTGGGTATAGTGTCTTGGCTTAAAAGTAAATTTCATGTAGGTTGAAATGTCGTCTATACAACGTCGAAACGACGTGGATTGACATCATCTATGAGCCGTCGATACGACGTCGGTCAAAAGACCGACGTCAGAAAAACTTTCATATCAGCCCCTCGAATCGACGTGGTATCGACCTCCATGACCAACGTCGATTAGACCTCTGATCGACGTCGAAATGTTTGCTGGGTATATTTTCTTTACAACCTTTACAGCCTTTCTTTACAGTCTTTACAGCCTAAAAATAAGGATTTAAAAAATCCTTATTTTTTTATATGTTTCATATAGGCAGGTGTTATGTTAATCTCAATTGATGTATAGGAATACGTTTATGGCCTGCCTACTTTAAGGTGTCTTGGTGCCCTGTGTTGGCTCATAATGGATGTCATACATGCAGTATGTTCTGGTGACTCTAAACATTTTATAGAGCCATAGATGTGCAAGTCCTATGCAGTTACCTATTTGACTTTGTTCACCTTTTTTGATTTGCACACCTGGGGTCCGTTTCACAAAGCAGGTTCAACAACCTCTGAGTCTAATCCTAAACGCTGAGTTGATCTACTCTGAAATAGAAAACTCTGGGTTTTCGGTTCCAGAACGGCGGATTTGAGTTAATTTTATCAACTCAGAGGAGTTCCACCTAGGGTTAAGCGCGTGCACCACAACTATAAAAAGCCAGCATCAATGGAGCCCCGATTCGACGAGTCACCATGGCAACGGGGAAGAGGAGGTCTACGTTTTTCACCAACCTCGAATTGGAAATCCTAATGCGCTCATATGGCGAGTTTCAACACGTTTTTAGAAAGAAGTGCAACACTGCTGCGTAAGTTTAAATGTAGTTCTTTGCAATCACAATAATATTACAGGGGAAAACTGCTTGAATGGTAACTATTCATTTATTTCATTTAGGTGCAATCCCGCGGTGGAGAAGCGCACTTGGCAGCAGCTTAAGATGATATATAAAAACATTGATCAAACAGATAAGACCTCGGCATGATCATTTTGATCATGTTTTACACTGTAAAGTAAATATTAAGTGGCTATTTGACTGTATACAGTTGCCTTGCTCAAGTGCTCTGCATCTCCGACATTGTACAAAAAACATCCATTTGCAAAGAAACGCAGTGCAACACACAATATCTGCTGGGATGTGAGAGACTACGGTTGGTAATGTTGCAAATGTAAGGACGGATTACGTTGTGTATGTAAATGATGGACTGTGACGTGAAACGGTACCGCTGAAAAAGATAATTGTCTGGAAATGATAATTGTCTTGAAAGGCTACATCTATGCGCGGTCTGATAACCCTCTCCCGACGAATATTTAATTCTCTGCGCAGCAGAGGCGTCACTAGGGTTTAAGGACAGGGGGGGCTTAGCCCCAAGGAGATGCACAGGATGTGCGCGCGATCGTAACACACCCCGGACCTACGACCGGCGCAGGGGGGGGGCGCGCGATCGTAACACACCCGGACCTATGACCGGGGGGGGGGGGGGTGCGCGCGGTCATAACACACCCCGGACCTACGACCGGTGCAGGGGGGGGGCGCGCGATCGTAATACACCACGGACCTACGACCGGGGGGGGGGGGGGAGGGTGTGCGCGATCGTAACACACCCCGGACCTACGACCGGGGGGGGGAGGGTGTGCGCGATCGTAACACACCCCGGACCTACGACCGGCGGGGGGGGGCTGGGGGCCGGATTTGGCCGCCAGTTTACGTTGACTGGTCTAGAACTCCGCTCTTCAAGCCTAGTGTCTCAAAAAGGAGGACAAATACGCGTCCGGACGCCGGACAGGGCATTGCCGGACAGTCTGGCCTAAAGCCGGACGAATGGCCACCCTACTGCGAAGTGAAGGGAAACTGACAGATTTATGATCACATTTAAGTCCTTAATGGTTATATGATTATTTATGATGCTGGTCGCTTTATATTGAATTTGTCGGCATTTTTTTATTAAAAAAAAAAAAATAAATAAATTTTAAAAAATTTAAATAAAAACACCAAACTATTTAGGGGGGCTTAAGAATATTTTAGGGGGTCACAACTTTATCAATGAGATTACGGTCTCTTAAAGACACGGTACATATTAAATGAACTGTAACATCTTAAATCTTACAACACACTACTTCTTACAAACATACAACGTTCAATGACATGTTACTTTTAACATCCACACATAAACACATCTATTTGTTATACCACCGTGTCACAACTACAGAGTAAACACTGTGTGGTGTCTCCATTACGCCCACACATGACTGCACGGGTAGCTGTCACAGATATGTCTCCACATTTCTCCACATTTACAGTCTATACCACCTATCCTATGGGCTAAACAAAAGAATCGGACAGGATTTATTGATTGTACTCCATACACGGCATCCTGCAACGGGCCAGTATGGAAGGCTGGTTAGCCTATGACGGGTAAGATCCCACCTTGAAACCCCAGGACAACCTAAGGCAGGCACAGACACGATTACTTGGCCAAGTCACTGAGCATTTACTCACTTGATCATAAAGTGACGGGAAGATGACATCACAGACATCACAGACATCACAGGAAAAGCTGTTTGGGTTGAGAGGTGGAAGAGGGAGAGGTCTCAGACATGTCGGCTCAGGCAGCAGTCACTTTGAGGGTTTAAAAGATGGCATGCCCTAGTTAATAGGGCATGTCGTCTTGGTGTAGCACATGACTTGGTAAACATTGGTAAAAGCGTGGTTTCAAAGCAGGAGATGGTAAACCCATATCACATCAAATTCTGGTTTCGGATTTACTGGCTGCAATTTCCCTTTCTACTAGATTGCTAGTTAACGTTAAAGGGCATAGCACCTCCGCAGAGATACAGGCAGAAGGTAACGACTTAGCTTATATGACAGCTGGATGGGCTGCGCAAGAGGGCTCTACATCACCATATTGCTTTGTAGCTCCTGTTTATTCAATGTATGTTTTCAGATAATTATAATTCCCCTCAGGTTGATCTACTTATCCCACAATCACAGGCAACACCAGCTGATATTGAATATTGGCATAAAAAGGCATTACAACCACAGTAAGCATTACCAGCTAGCACTGGTAACGCTTTTCCATTACTTCCATTACCGACATTTTCATGGTATGTCTCATGTCGGCCAAAAGGGGGTCGTAAGAGACATAAGAGACAATTGTGATATTTTGTATTCTTGGATACAAAGAAATGTAAAATTGATTCTTAGCTCTTGTTTGAGATGTGTGAGAACAAATGTAAGAAAACCAGGGGTGTTTTATGATGCCCTACCTACTAATTTCAGTCACTACAAATAGATTTTACACACATGACCTCTAAATGACCTATTAAATATATGCTTGTCATAGTAGATCAGTTCTCTAAGTGGGAAGAAGCGGTTCATGTGGAAAAGAAGATGCACGAAAAGTGATGAAAATACTAGCTAAAGAAATTATTCTGCGGTACGGAATACCAACTAGTATCAATAGTGACAATGGAAAGCATTTTAACATTTTAGCATTTTAGAGTGGAAGTCTCATATCTCTTACCATCCACAATCATCCAGCATAGTGTAGAGAATAAATAGGATTGCCATGCCACCTGCCTCAAAAGGGCCCCGCTGGACAGCCAACCCAGAAACAAGGACCGAGAGGTCCCAACAAGGGCCAAACCGAGGGCCCCAACCCAGAAGGCACCCTCCCTGTGGACATGGGGGGGGGGGGGGGGGTGCAAGCGACCCCATCCAGGACCAGACTGTGATTCATCTGTAAACTCCGGACCGGGCCGAGGTGCAGATTAAAAGTCTGGGAAGGGAGGGTGTCCTTATTAGGGGCACTCATCTTGGCCCCAGTGAAGTAAATGATCCCGAAAGCATATAGGGAGGTACTGTGAAACTGGTTGGAAAATGGCCTTCAGGGAAACACTCTAGCATCCTTTTATCAGTAGCAAACCGTGACACTTAAATCATGGCCCTCTGACCCCCCTTCCCCCGTCAGGAAAAAAGCGAACCACCAGCTTAGTTTACTGTGTCCTCTCTATAGTACTGCAGAAGTTACCTATGATAATTCCAGCTGTGAAACAAAAATAAAAACACTAGGCAATGAGCAAACAGCACAGAGAGTGAGAGTTACCACCTAAACTAAAAACAGCTATCTCTTCAGCAAAATGCGAATCCTCCCAACAAATAATCGTATAATCACACATTTTTATTAAAAGTTAACCTAGAAAACGGCGTAGATAATACATCAGAAACAATGTCCTCCTCACTAGTGGTTATGTTACTCGCGGCTAGCTAGATAGTTTATTAGCTTGTGATTCATGTCCCTCACAGCGGGCAGATAACAAAGCCCACCCATTTAGAGAGAAGATATGATTAGACAATTTTACTGTCATTTGAAATTAGTCACTCATTGAATTACAATTACTCGACCCTCTGTGAAATTATAGTGGGACCACCAATCACAGAGCTGCGTAGCATTTTCTACCCAACAACTGCAGTCAGCAAAATTCTGATAGGCTGACGAAGGGGCTTCTTTTATTTAACCCTTCACATTCCAACACAAATTGAATAGGCAGGTTTGAAGGGTTTATTTCCTCAGAAACATTTTTGTTTAGATGTTGATTGTCAAATTATGAATTAATAAAATAAAATTAGAATATCTAGAATATCTTAGGCATCTTAGATATTCTCTCTATTTTAGGAATATCTGAGGGCCTAGAGGGCCCTGACGGTTCAACTCTGCCTTTCATAAGTATGGGATGTGGTACTATGTGCTGCCTAGCAATAATATCTGTCTCAAATTTATCATGCCATACATCCCATGTAGATTATACAGAAATGATTTGTCTTTTGCCCATGCTGTACCCTGACGTCCCGCATCATCCAGTGTATGATGAAGACATGATGGACACATACACTGCTGGGGTAAACAAGGGGAATTGTAGATCTTGGTACGAATGGGACTACCACACGGGTCTGATTATTGTTACTCAAAATATGATTTTTACTATTGGTATCAGGACTACAATGTTAAAGATGTTTCTGTGGGTCCTCAACACTAACGTTGAGACCCGAGGGGTATTCCATCAACGTAGCTAATGAAAGCTGTGCTTACTAGAAAATGCCAGGCTTGACTTAATGTCAACTTTAACTTAAGGCTCAAGCCGTTCCACTAACACAACTCAGCCGTGTCTAGTCAGCGTTAACTCTAACCAGGCTGGAATAAGCTGGCATTGTGTGCGCACAGTGTACATAAGCAGCCCTTCAGATTCGATTGTCAAAAAGACAATATGTCTCAAAAAGACGGAAAAACGAGAGCTGTGTTCTTCTCAGCGGCGGAACAAACCCTACTGATGGGACTTTATGAAGAATATAAAGGAGTGATCATTAAAAAGGGCAATACTGCTGTGATAAACAATGTGAGGTAGATGGCTTGACAAAAAATTGCTGACGGACTAAATGCGTTAGACAAGCCTTATTGTTTCATTTTGTATTTATTAATAAATTAACATTCAGATTACTAGATACAGTAATACTGTGGCTATTTATCAGTATTGGTTTCGAGGTACCGAATATCGAGGTACCGCCTCAAAACAAGGTATACCCTTCTTATTTCCTGGCATACAGTTGCCTTCACAAGACCTTCTACATCACCAACACTGTACAATAATGTCCCACAGGCAAAGAAACGCAGAGATATACAGACAGACTGTGGTCAGGGCGTGGCTACAGAGAGTGTGTTTCCTAATGTGTGGTTCCAGCAGACTACATAGGTAAACTATGCTTGGCCTACTGAACCTGTACCTCTCCCACAGGTACTCATCAGGGAAGCTGGATTACTCCTGTCTCTGAAGACCCTTGGGGTCGGTGGTGTGAACGCTCTGTGTAGGATCTGAGCACCAGGGTCGTCAATGAATGGACATGCCGTAGTTGGTTGGAAAGGTTGTGGTCCTTGGATGCACTGCATATATAGCCTAGGCCTGTCAATCAACCTATTGGCTTTGGTCGTTATTATATTCCCAAAGATCTGCCCCTACTCTGCCTTTGATTGGATATTTTTACCTTAACCAATCTACCCAACATAGGCAATGAGTACTAGGCAATCAGAGGCAGAGTAGGGGCAGGTCTTCGCATAATGCTGGGCAGAAAATACTTTTTTTTTAACCTCATGTTCTTTTTAACACTTTTTATCTTCAGCATTTTCAGTTGCATTTGATGTATGGCTTGTGCTATATAAATAAAGTTTGATGGATTGATTTTGGAGACAGTGAAAGTGGTAAAACATGATTTTCATGACTTTATTTTTATGAATATGGTCTTTGGAACTAAAGTAAACACTTATGTTTCTGAACACAGACATGACATAAAGATAGACTGTATATATATATATATATATATATATATATATATATATATATATATATATATATACCTGTATATATACTGTATATTGTGGCGCCCGCCGCGTATAGGTAGGGAGGAGGGTATGTGGAAAAGTGGTGGATGGTTTTTATGTTGCACCCTGCCATCTGGTGGCCGCGGAGCGCTTTTCACTCTTGCCTCTGTCTAAGGAAACCCGACCATATATGGAGTTCCGACGAGACCAGCAGAGACACCTGTGCGAAGCGGAGCAGCTGCAGCCAGCCACTCGCCCTAATGAAGAAAGAGAGGATAAAAGCAGCATGAAGTGCACACAATGGGGAAGGAGTAGTGGAAGCGAAACATGGTGGTAGTTTGTAGAGAGAGAAGTTTATCCAAACAAGCGCTGTGTATGACCCTTTTTCCCAGGAGAACCCCATTGGCTGATCGACCCTTGGACCGTCTGAAAACCTGCCCGTGTACCGACTCCCGCCTGTCTGACATCCCTCCCTTATGGCGTCAGATTAGTGCCAAAATGCACTCGCGTGATAAAACATGCAGTCGGGCGTATATATTATTTCACACGCGTAGTTATTACCTGCGAGCGCGCAAATTCTCTCTGCGCGCTCGCGCACACTCAGAGCGCTTCTCCCCGAGAGAGGAAATTGAGAGCGAGCGAGTAAATCGGGGACTCGAGAGCATTTCCTCGTTGCTCTCACATCGGACAGCCTCTCGCAGCTCACGTTCTGCTCGCTCGAAAGGAATAGTTTTGGCACTTTGGGGGAGGGAACCCAGGCAGGGCGGGCTCTCCTGTGATTGGCCGTTTCCGATTAGCGATATTTGATTGACAGCCTTGCTTTCTCTCATGGATGGAAGTCTGCTGGTGAACTCACGAGACAACGGCGTCAGGGCGGCGGAGGTACCTTCAGCTAAGAAAGCCTTGGCTGAATTCAGGCATTTGTGATGAACTAGCTATTGGCTAGCTTTACCCATGGTTAACGTTACGGACTAAGTAATAACGTTCTAACTAATGTTGATTATTAGTTACACTAACACAATTCTCAGATGCCCCCCGGATACCCCCCTCCCCTCCCTGGAGGCAGCCTGATCTCAAAACAAGCGTCGTACATATGTGTACGAACTGTCAGTGCACGTTGATTCGTAAAAATGTATACGAATTTATACAGTAGTTAGGTCCGGTCAAACTATTTAGCGATTTCTGATTGGACAAGACGCCGTGGGTGACTCTTCACAGCTACTAATCACTCCGCATACGGCAATTTGGCAATGCCGCCGAAAAACAGAAATATCCGCCAACAGACCCACTCAACCTGTCATTGTGACGTTGTGACATAGCTGACAAGGTAAGTGGTTTCTGTTAGCTTGCTCCTATTTTGTTCCTATTTTGTTCCTATTTGCTTACATAAACGAATGTGTTATGCATATGAAATTATTAACAAATGTTGGTTTTGAACGTTATTAGCGAAAGCCCTTTTAGCCCAGCCAAAATAAACAGACCAATCTAGGTGCCTTTTTAGCTTGCTTGCATTCCAGCCCAATGCTAATTGTAATAGCCCCATGCCTAACACGGTTCTTTTACATAAGATAAGATGTGGTAGCTATTCAAACTCTGTGCATAGAACAATTATATAGTACAATTGATCAATTAGAAGGATCGTTTTTCATTCAGTCAGAATAAGTGAAGTAGTAGGCTAATCAATGTTGAAATGGTTAACAAATCAAGCCAGTGAGATTAGCTATGGATTGCGCTATGGAGTGCGTGTGCGCCAGAAGCACGTATGAGTTTTTTTTTTATGCAAGTCAAATATCAACTAGGCCTATAGGTCTACCAAACTAAATTACTAACCAGCTAATTACAGTGTACCTGAAATGTGCTATATATTAAATTCGGAGTCAGACATCCCAGTTGTAGAAAGTTAGCCCTTCCATATTCTACCTGCGCACTTAACACAGGTGCTATCACTATTTATCAGAACTACCTGGCTGCTGATGAGATGGTTTACTACATGTTTAGGT
Organism: Merluccius polli; assembly: GCA_030340625.1. NCBI lineage: Eukaryota > Metazoa > Chordata > Actinopteri > Gadiformes > Merlucciidae > Merluccius > Merluccius polli. Next base: position 255,656 of record JAOPHQ010001144.1, on the reverse strand, counting down.
GAAATATTTGGCAGGACTATTGCTCTCTGAGTCCGGGATGTCCGCCTCTGAATAAACTTGACTTGACAATTCCTATTTTAAAAATCTGTATGTTTGTATGTCTTACTGTATGTTTGTAGAATAATGCCAGGTTCAAGATATAAGCAGTGCACCTCTTGCATGGCCCAAATATTTGTGGCATGCAAGAGGTGCAAAGCTTGTGGGGCGGAGCAGCCACTGAAGGTGGCACTAAACCGTAAGCGGGCTAAGGCCACAGAGGAGTGGGCGAGGCGGATGAGGAAGGGCCATAATGTGCCCAAACTAATCGATAAAGCGAGTGCCTTGGTGAGTGTCAGTGATTGCTAGTCGGCCTGACTTACACTCACCTAACCATTTTTTAGGTACACCATAGTAATACCAGGTTAGACCCCTTTTGCCTTAAGAACTGGGCAGTGGTAGTGTAGCGGTCAAGGAACCTGACTAGTGTCCTATCCCAGAAAGTTGTGGGTTTGAATCCTGGCTGCCACCATTGTGCAAGGCACTTAACCCCAAGTTGCTCTCGGGGAGATTGAATATTTGAGAGTTTTGGAGAAAAGCGTCTGCTAAATGCATACATGTAAAGAACTGCCTTAATTCTTTGTGGCATTGATTGAAAGAGATGTGGCTGGACGCACTTGCACCAGCTACAAGATACTGTCCTATAACAGTAATATGCACCAAAATGTTTGACCCCCAAAAGATGGTCTAACCTGATATAAGTATGGTTTACATAATGATTGGTTAAGTGAGTGTAACCTATATTTCAGACCACTTTCATACATAGCAGGCTATTCTGAAGAACTGTGATTTTGCTGTCCTTAGTTTGTACAAATTATTTAAGAATGTGTGCATCTGTACAACATCTTACAGCTTATTTTCATTTTACAGATTCACCAATTTCATCAGGTGGGCCTGTCCCCAATCCTCCTTTTATCTCACCCCGGCCCCCAGCGTGTAAAGGCCGAACTGCTGACCGAATTACATCCACTGGAAGAAGAAGAAAGCAGAGCTTTAGCCAAGATAAAGGCCCTGTATCGGTCAGTGGTCCTTCTGGGTAAGATTATTATCTCTGCGATACCACTCTGTGCCATCACCACATCTTATCTGAACATACATTCATCTGAACTTAATTCGTTCATTCATTCATTCATTCAATCGAAATGCTTGTTTAAATAAGGTAGCCTAGAATGTGGCTATTAGACCTAGGAGTAGGCTGTTAGCTGCTCACATTTTTTTTTTCTCTGAAGAAAATAATGTTTTTTTTCGGTGTTAGGGGCGGTGGTGGCGTAGCGCTTAAGGAACCTGGCTAGCATGCTAGTAGCCTAGAAATTGTGGGTATGAAGCCACCATTGTGCCCTTGAGCAAGGCACTTGGCCCACTTAGTTGCTCTAGGGCAGACTGGCCCTGAGGTAATTGATGACAAATGTTAGTCGCTTTGGCATAGGATACAGACAAGTTTTTAATAGTCTTTTTTTATATTGCCACTAGGGTTGCAAAATTCCCGGAATTTTCAAAGAGGGAAACTTTCCATGGGAATTTAAGGGAATTAACGGGAATTTATGGGAATAAACTGGGAATTTTCAAAATTGAAGGTTGGCTCTTCTAGGGAACTTGAATATAGTTGAGGAAAGTATATTTTAGCATAATCTTGACTAAAACAAACAAATGCCATTCAAATACACTTGAATATCCATGCCATTCCTCAATCACATGCACAGAGCACACTGCTTAAGGCTGATTCATACCTCCGGATCCGGACGAAATGAGTCCGTCCGTACCAAACGTCGTCTCCGGTACTACCCTTCATACCTCCGTCCGGTTTATGGATGTGACGCGATACATCCTCTAGAGGGCACTCACTGCCATGTCGCAAATTACCAGCATCGACAATCGCAAACATGGCGTCGGTAGAGTTATACAGTTATAACTCAGGCGGGAGCTCTGATTGGCCGTCTTTTTACACGTGGATTTTGGCACACTTCTGCCGTGCAGATCTGCAAATGCGATCCGTGTGTTCGAACAACTCATGAGTAAGTTAACGTTTGTTTTCCTCATAAATAAACGCATTGTAAAGCCCATGAGTTGTTCGAAGTTTCCGACGACTGGCCAGTGTCATTTAACGGCAGCCATCTTACCCATGACAATGACACGCTTAACATCACTGGGTGCTACGCGCCGACTAGTGGTGTGTGGACTGTATTGCGTGAAGTTACAGACAAATCGTTTTTACACACGGATCGCATTTGCAGATCTGCACGGCAGAAGTGTGCCAAAATCCACGTGTAAAAAGACGGCCAATCAGAGCTCCCGCCTGAGTTATAACTGATGACAGACATTTACAGATCTCAGTACGCATTTTTTTTACACACACAAATGTGAATACAGACACACAAATCTTATCACAAACACACACATGTGAATACAGACACACAGATTTGTTTACACACACACACAAATGTGAATACAGACACACAGATTTGTTTACACACACACAAAAATGTGAATACAGACACACAGATTTGTTTACACACACACAAATGTGAATACAGACAGACAAATCTTATTACGCACACACAAATGTGAATACACACAAATGTGAATACACACAAATCTTATTACACACACACAGATTGAGATACGCACACACAAATAATATTGTCTCAATAATACCCCCATAAAGCTGCCTGTGTCACAGCAGCATTCTGGCTTAAATTATTAACATAGTCACGCCATTTGACGTTTAAACTTCATTTCAGACTGATACCTTCTCACCTTAATCGCCTAATTGTTTGCTACGTTTGTGACGCCTTCATATTAATAATGTCAAATTTACCATTACACAGGGACAGTTATATTTTGAACATACAGTATATATAAATATTATTGTGAAATATGTGAAATATTACTTGCATGTATGTGTTCCTGTGTGAAATATGTACTGTCCACTGTATGTGTATTGGTAAGGACGGGAGAGATATCTCTTTAAGGGTTTGGCCGTCACCGTGCACCCTAGCTTATAGGTGCGCTAGGTGTATGGGGCGGTCCGTGAGAGATTCAAGTGTGGCTGTGAATTTGAATTGGTGGTGCCAGTAGACCTACTGCTGCACTAAAAATAATAGCCTTGGGACTGGCTATAAAGCTTGACTTTTAGTTTTAATTTGGGGAAATTGGGACGAAGGATTATTCGGGGAAAATGTGTGCACTTAATATACAGCGCATTCGCGCTTTACTAAAATAATTCGGTACCTGCCTCTTTGTTGTTTGCTTTCAGCGCCGTCTGAAGGAAACGTATTGTTATTGTTATCATTATTATTACGCATTTATCAGGATTGTGCCATAGACATTTAATTTCATTAACCCCTTGTGCGTTAAGTAATACAGTAATACATACATTAAAAAAAAGTTAAGGAGCTGATTGTTACACGTTACCAACTTTGTCTGTGCTGAATAAGGGTGCAGGATGTTTCACCATCAATAACGTTGAGTTAATTATGCTATATCCTTTTCTGTGTCAACAATAATGTTGTGCAGGTGTGTTTTGAGCACATACGAACTCCAGATATCGCCGACCGTCTTCTCTGCAAATATCCCGCTGTTTCGGGGTTTCCTTTGATATAGGCCTCACGCATTGTGGATGGAGAAGAGAAGCGCGTGGGCGAATAAGCTGACAGTGTGTGTGCATGCGCTCGTGTGTTTGTGTGTGTGTGTGTGATCGAGACGGAGAGGGAGAGGGCTGTGCGTAGTTGGATGAATGGAACGACAGTTATTTTTTTTAAATCGCGTAAAAAAAAAATGTAATAAAAAAATCATTGAATCATTTTGTGGCGGCTGGTGATGATACTGTGGCGCCCGCCACGCATTGGTCTATGTATGGGAAACACTGATGTGTTAAGAGTTTTTAAAAGGTACACATGGTATTGAGACAAGGGTGAAAAACTGTAACTTGGTGTAACTTCAGTCATTGGAAATTCATACCAACCTTTCTCCATCTTTTCCTGCCCAGTTTCCTGATCGGGAAAGTGGCCTTTGAGCCACTACACTCCACACAACCTACTGACAACATATAGACGTGTGTGATACATTTAATTACTAACTCTCTTACCAGAGTAAACAAATAAACAAAGAGGCACTGTGTGTTCAACTAACATTGTGATATCTGTGGACCAGCTCATGCTGTTCATATTGTTTAAATAGGGTCAAATGCCTCAGTGCTAGATTACTCAAGAAAGTAAATAAAACACAATGGACACACCTTTTGATTTCCCCTTCTTCAATGTCTTCTTCAGCTTCTTCAAATGCTGGATCAAGGTAAGCATAAAAATGGAATTGTATGAGTTCACACTTTTTGAGATTAGGTTGCTAAGGAATAGCTCTCGTATTACTAATGCAACTTTGCACATTACAAAATGTTGCATGAGTGTAATGAAGGTATCAGTACATAAGTAGATAGTAATGCAAAAAATACAATATGCCTTACTGTGCATTTTGAACAAGATCAGTAAAAATTACTAGAGTAGAGCAGCCTAAAGCAACAAGTGTCAACTGTTGAGCTGTTAATGAAAGCTGAAGACAGTAGTCACAGTTTTTACAGCTCGGTCTGACCACACAGTTATGCTCATCAGTGATTCCTACCTTTGAGGTCTCCTCTTGGCCATCCTCCTCTGTCCGTGCCTCCTCCTCCTCCTCCATCTCCATGATGGAGGCCTGTCCCCCTTGCCCATCTCGCCCTCCACTCTCCCTGACGGCCTCCTCCTCCTCCTCCTCCTCCTCCTCCTCCACCTCCGTGATGGAGGCCTGTCCCCCTTGCCCGTCTTGCCCTCCACTCTCCCTGACGGCCTCCTCCTCCTCTGTGATGGTGGCCTGTCCCCCTTGGCTGTCTCGCCCTCCATCCTCCCTGACGGCCTCCTCTTCCTCCTCCTCCTCCACCTCCGTGATGGAGGCCTGTCCCCCTTGCTTGTCTCGCCCTCCACTCTCCCTGACGGCCTCCTCCTCTTCCTCTACCTCCATCATGTCGTCCTCTGTCCGTACCTCTTGCCCACCTTGTCCTTCCTCCTCTCCTCTCCCTTATTAAAAAAAAGTCAAATTAAGTATTGATATGAAATTATAAAAATGGCTACCATGGTTGGTGGACACCCACAGCCTGTGAAAGGGAGAATGGATTGATTAAACACCTTGTCTTACACAATAATCAACTTATGTCCTTGTAAAAACTATATATTTTTCTCCCAGCATGTACCTCAAATGAGCAAATGATCCAGAAAGTATGTCCATATGTGCCGCTCCCCTAAACACTTTTAACTGTCATTACCAATTTACAAACGATTGTAAATAACTACTCATTGTGAGATGTATTGTGATGATGCTGGCCTACAGGGTACTTGATGGATCTGCGCCTCTCTACCTTAGCACCCTCTTAAAACCCTACTTCCCATCCAGCCTCTTCGCTCCTCTAAGGAACGTCGCCTCACCCCGCTCAGGTCAATCTAGGCTGTTTGCAGGTGTTGTTCTACGCTGGTGGAATGACCTTCCAAGTGCTACCAGAGCAACAGTTAAGGCCGCGGTATACTCGCCGTTCCCAAGCTGTCGCGCGCCATTGTGACGTCAAAATGACGTAGATCTCGCCGGCGTGACAGGATTTTGGCCCGTTCACGCCGTGTTGCACACCTCTCTTTTTTTTTCAGCGGCGCGCGACAAAGCGGAAACGAACACGGACGAGTTCGAAGGCACATTTTAATGCGCCTTATTGCTAAGGCTTCTTTCTTTATATGTTCTGTTTTATTGTGTGGTGTAGGCCTATATTCATTCGCTAATAAACCGTGGTTTTACGTAAGTGCTGTCTACTGTTGTTGTGGTCAAAGACGAGTGGAATTACGTGGCTGAAAAACTATCTCAAAGCGGCATTAAGTTACAAAATAAAAGTATATAAGATAATCACGAAGTTATTAAGGTGGATGCTTACAAACACTATTCATATGAGAACTGCTGCCATACACTGGACTGTTGATGGCTGACCAGGTGGGGCAGTGATGTAGAATAATAGCAATGTAAAGTAATATACATAATGCTGTATAGTAAACCTGAAGACACAGGGGTGCCAGTATTAGCATATCTCTTCTTCTACTGCGTAGAAATAGAAAAGTCGGTCGCCTTTCCTCAGTGGCGCCACCTCTGTTCAGGAGAAGACTGCAACTACTGTCGCGGCCACCAGCGCGAGTATAAATAGTTACCGTCCTCCCGTGACGTCACATTGTCGCGCGACAGCTTAGGAACGGCGAGTATACCGCGGCCTTCACCCTCCACCTTCAAGAAGGCTCTGAAGACACAGCTCTTCCGAGAACATCATCTGGCCTGAATACTGCACTGTTAATACCCTCCTACACTTTAGCTCAAGCTGATTTCATGCCAACAATTTGCATCCTTAGCCTAGATTTCCCTAATTGTGCTGTAGCTTGAATGTTTATCCTCTTTTGTAAGTCGCTTTGGATAAAAGCACCTGCCAAATGCCTAAATGTAAATGTAAATGCATTGTGTATGTGGATGAGAGAAGCAGGTGTAGTTATGCACCCTTGTTGCATTGCTCAATAAAAGAGAGTGTACGATAAGAATAAGCTTTGTGTCATGATGATAATACACTGTGCTTTAGACTGATCATAATAGAGCCCATAATGTTCAAGGAAAAGTTTGATGGCTTTTGCATTTATCATAATAGGAGAAGCCACTCAGCTGTGTGTTTCTACAAACCATCATTGGCTAACAACGATGGTAATCTTGATCGTTTGAGCCATCATTTGCAAATTTGGTGTGTCTACTGTACAAGCTCTAGTTCCAACGAATAATTGCAAACATGCTCTCAAAGTTTGGTGGTAGGAATGACTACCCGAGAGTAGTCGTCCCAGACAGGTAACAGCATCGTTCAGCAGATCCTACTGGTGGCAATTAGGGTTGCAAAGGGGCGGAAAATTTCCGGTAAATTTCCAGAAAGTTTCCGGTAAATTTCCATGGGAAGTTAAGCTTGGGAATTTTGGAAATTGTGGTTATATTCCATATTGGAAACTTTCCATGGGAATAATGGGAATTATGGGAACTAATGGGAATTTAGGAGAACTAACTGGGAATATATTATATCCAAGCATAAATATAAACAGAAGTCATAAGAAAACATCCATTCAAAATGTTTTCAACAGATTTATTTGTAAGTATAGTAGAACACGTGCTTCTGTACATGTGATGGAGGCATGCACAGTGCCAGTAGGGGGTGTGGTCTCAATAGCCATGCAGTAAAGGCCCATTCACACCCTACGGTAAATACGGATACGGACCCTTTCGTCCGGTCCCGGAGGTCGTTTCGTCCGTCAACGGCTCCGTCGCCAGTGAGCCTTACTCATCCGGAGCGCTACGGACGAAACGGAGCAATACCACCAGAGGTCGAGGCGGCAGTATAGAGTCAGAACTCAGAAGTTCAACCATTCGCGAAAATCGACGAAGAATATCATATTATATCATGAATATAATTAATATAATATAATAAGCAATTCATCAAATCGTGCGGCGGACATCCTAAAGTACTGAAAATGCCTTTCGCCATCCAACTCTCTCATTGGCAAAACTAAGGAAAAAAACTCGCCATTGATGCGCCGAATTTCATTTAAAGGTCTCGCATGCCACCGCCGCGAACACCTTTTGCGCCTTTTTGTATATATATACAAAGCAAAATCATCTCTACCGATGCCATGTTTGCGATTGTCGATGCTGGTAATTTGCGACATGGCAGTGAGTGCCCTCTAGAGGATGTATCGCGTCACATCCATAAACCGGACGGAGGTATGAAGGGTAGTACCGGAGACGACGTTTGGTACGGACGGACTCATTTCGTCCGGATCCGGAGGTATGAATCAGCCTTAAGCAGTGTGCTCTGTGCATGTGATTGAGGAATGGCATGGATATTCAAGTGTATTTGAATGGCATTTGTTTGTTTTAGTCAAGATTATGCTAAAATATACTTTCCTCAACTATATTCAAGTTCCCTAGAAGAGCCAACCTTCAATTTTGAAAATTCCCAGTTTATTCCCATAAATTCCCGTTAATTCCCTTAAATTCCCATGGAAAGTTTCCCTCTTTGAAAATTCCGGGAATTTTGCAACCCTAGTGGCAATATAAAAAAAGACTATTAAAAACTTGTCTGTATCCTATGCCAAAGCGACTAACATTTGTCATCAATTACCTCAGGGCCAGTCTGCCCTAGAGCAACTAAGTGGGCCAAGTGCCTTGCTCAAGGGCACAATGGTGGCTTCATACCCACAATTTCTAGGCTACTAGCATGCTAGCCAGGTTCCTTAAGCGCTACGCCACCACCGCCCCTAACACCGAAAAAAAACATTATTTTCTTCAGAGAAAAAAAAATGTGAGCAGCTAACAGCCTACTCCTAGGTCTAATAGCCACATTCTAGGCTACCTTATTTAAACAAGCATTTCGATTGAATGAATGAATGAATGAATGAACGAATTAAGTTCAGATGAATGTATGTTCAGATAAGATGTGGTGATGGCACAGAGTGGTATCGCAGAGATAATAATCTTACCCAGAAGGACCACTGACCGATACAGGGCCTTTATCTTGGCTAAAGCTCTGCTTTCTTCTTCTTCCAGTGGATGTAATTCGGTCAGCAGTTCGGCCTTTACACGCTGGGGGCCGGGGTGAGATAAAAGGAGGATTGGGGACAGGCCCACCTGATGAAATTGGTGAATCTGTAAAATGAAAATAAGCTGTAAGATGTTGTACAGATGCACACATTCTTAAATAATTTGTACAAACTAAGGACAGCAAAATCACAGTTCTTCAGAATAGCCTGCTATGTATGAAAGTGGTCTGAAATATAGGTTACACTCACTTAACCAATCATTATGTAAACCATACTTATATCAGGTTAGACCATCTTTTGGGGGTCAAACATTTTGGTGCATATTACTGTTATAGGACAGTATCTTGTAGCTGGTGCAAGTGCGTCCAGCCACATCTCTTTCAATCAATGCCACAAAGAATTAAGGCAGTTCTTTACATGTATGCATTTAGCAGACGCTTTTCTCCAAAACTCTCAAATATTCAATCTCCCCGAGAGCAACTTGGGGTTAAGTGCCTTGCACAATGGTGGCAGCCAGGATTCAAACCCACAACTTTCTGGGATAGGACACTAGTCAGGTTCCTTGACCGCTACACTACCACTGCCCAGTTCTTAAGGCAAAAGGGGTCTAACCTGGTATTACTATGGTGTACCTAAAAAATGGTTAGGTGAGTGTAAGTCAGGCCAACTAGCAATCACTGACACTCACCAAGGCACTCGCTTTATCGATTAGTTTGGGCACATTATGGCCCTTCCTCATCCGCCTCGCCCACTCCTCTGTGGCCTTAGCCCGCTTACGGTTTAGTGCCACCTTCAGTGGCTGCTCCGCCCCACAAGCTTTGCACCTCTTGCATGCCACAAATATTTGGGCCATGCAAGAGGTGCACTGCTTATATCTTGAACCTGGCATTATTCTACAAACATACAGTAAGACATACAAACATACAGATTTTTAAAATAGGAATTGTCAAGTCAAGTTTATTCAGAGGCGGACATCCCGGACTCAGAGAGCAATAGTCCTGCCAAATATTTCACCTAAACATGTAGTAAACCATCTCATCAGCAGCCAGGTAGTTCTGATAAATAGTGATAGCACCTGTGTTAAGTGCGCAGGTAGAATATGGAAGGGCTAACTTTCTACAACTGGGATGTCTGACTCCGAATTTAATATATAGCACATTTCAGGTACACTGTAATTAGCTGGTTAGTAATTTAGTTTGGTAGACCTATAGGCCTAGTTGATATTTGACTTGCATAAAAAAAAAACTCATACGTGCTTCTGGCGCACACACACTCCATAGCGCAATCCATAGCTAATCTCACTGGCTTGATTTGTTAACCATTTCAACATTGATTAGCCTACTACTTCACTTATTCTGACTGAATGAAAAACGATCCTTCTAATTGATCAATTGTACTATATAAGAATTGTTCTATGCACAGAGTTTGAATAGCTACCACATCTTATCTTATGTAAAAGAACCGTGTTAGGCATGGGGCTATTACAATTAGCATTGGGCTGGAATGCAAGCAAGCTAAAAAGGCACCTAGATTGGTCTGTTTATTTTGGCTGGGCTAAAAGGGCTTTCGCTAATAACGTTAAAAAAAACTAGATTATTTAATTATCACACACACACTCACTCTAAATCCTTTTAACTAGTCACGCATACGAAATCAAACAAACATCCTCTCCCTGGACCTTCACACTCAACAATGCCCTTTAATTTCATTCCCTTTAACCTAACTTTCCTATCCTTCCACATTTCTTCTCTGTCTGCCACATATCTACTAGAGGCTCATGCGATACTGTAGTACTTAGTGCTATTGGCTGGGATTAGTAAATACATCTTGTTAAAGTCTGTGTAAACCAAAGGGAAATGTGTGTTTAGAGTTTGTCACACTAGAAAAATGTGTTAAATGTGGATTCCTGTTGTCCATCAAGAGTCAGCATATTACCTACAGTAGAAGGCGGTCGACGCACCCCCCCAGTTTGGAGAAGCAGAAAGCTGTACCAGCACAGAGCAAAAGACCCACCTAAAAAAAATATTTTAAGTGTACGCTATATAAGTAATAATATATGTTGGAAAAGGTGGATGTTTTTTTTTGCTGTGAATGATGTAATGAAGGAAATGTAAATAACAGATCTTACTGAGATACACAGCCAAGCATCTGCTGTTACAATAACATGTTCTAGCTACAACCTGTTCCTTCTCTCTCTCTCTCTCTCTCTCTCTCTCTCTCTCTCTCTCTCTCTCTCTCTCTCTCTCTCTCTCTCTCTCTCTCTATCCTGGTGTGTTCATGCAGCTGACTTAGACAACACAGTCCAAGGGCACCCGTGGATAGGACAGCTTCTCACCCACTGGGAGTAAGGAGTGGACTGGCAGAAGAGTCACCTCCCAGACCACTCTCACTGGGGACGCACATCCTCTTCCCCATCATCCTCCCTAAACAGACACAGCTGCTCACCATGTATGGTACACTTATTCATTTTGACTCTGAAGTTGTTAAATCTACACAAGCCATCTTCTGGATTTTATAGTATAATTTCATATTAAATATCAAGTTTTTTTCAGATCTACTCAAACAACAATACCGAACTACACGATATCTGACCACTAGAGGGTAGAAACAAGACGTTTCTAGATTTTCTTTTCTGTGTTGCCTTATTTGGTTGTTACATTGTTACAACAGTGTTACATAAACTGTTGATATCAGATACACATTTTTGAACTTTGCATCCTGCCTGCATAGGCTAATCAAGTAGAGAACTTTTGGTAACACTTTACTGGAAGGCGGGTGAATAAGACTGTCATGATGCTGTCATAATCATGACATGACACCTGTCATGACACTTTATGAATGCTTATGACGGTCGTCATTAAGTGTCATTCGGTAATTCGGAATCTTCAGAATTGACGAGGCATTTTGTTGGTTCTTTTTACTGCTTTATTTACATGTTTTACATTATCTTTTTGGTTGGAAATAGGTTGAGAGATAATTGGCACAGAGGACACCAGATTAGAAATGCAAAAACATTAATTTTCCCATTATTTTCTCCACTGACGCCTCCCATAGTGCTCGGGTGGAGCCGGGTGGAGTGCAGGTAACGTACCAGCACTGTCTGATGATGGTGCTGAATCCTCGAATGATACTTAATGATGACTGTCATAAGCATTCATAAAGTGTCATGACAGGTGTCATGTCATGATTATGACAGCATCATGACAGTCTTATTCGCCCGCCTTCAAGTAAAGTGTTACCGAACTTTTGATGTTAAATGTTGTTATTGTATAACAATAACCCCATCTATCCCCAGTTTTGTTTGAATACATACTTTCTTGTGAAGATCATCCACTACCAATTAGCTTGTGGAGGTTTTGGTAATTGCAACCCAAAATAACTGTAAAAGAGTATTTTCAGTATTTTGTTCATGTTCATTTTCTAAAATGCATCCTTAATTAAAATGCCAAATCGAATCCAATAGAAGCATAGCTTGGCCTAAACTAATTGGCCTAAACCAACAAACTATTTTGGGTGATATTGTCATGGATAAACCACACTTAACCACAAAATAAGAGAGATCTAGAAAGACCAAGTTTCAAGACTTGTATTATCACTTAGTAATACCAATGGCCCAGACTTCAAGTTATATTTGCTCCCTTAGTGGTTTCCTCCTACATGTACTAACCAATCACACCAACCTATGCATTGTTTACTATTTGGCCTAAAGTTTATAGGCTCCTCCCCTATGGCCCTTTCCCCAGCTCCCCACCAGCTGGACATACCATTACACTTCTACTACAGCAAATGTACTTATGAGATAAAATTATCTACAAATGGAAATCACTTCTACTCAAACAATGCATTCATTCAACCAATTAAAAACAATACCACAATTTATGATTGTGGAATCCACTCATAAAGTATGCGACGATTAAAACTTTGAATGTAATGTTAACTAATTAAACATAAACTTATTTATATAAGAGTCACCCATCTGTGATTCTCTGTATTTCTCCACACGTATTTTCATTTATATAGCATACAGGCAAGACAATGATTATCCTTTCTTTTAAACACATAGTACATTTCTCCCATAATAGCCAGCACGTTGCCCCAACCTAGTGAAATGAGTCATTAATATGAATGAACATCTATTTCACTCTTATAAGGCATGTAATTGTGAGAAGAGATCCCAAAACATCTACTGAACCACAATCCAGTGGTTATCCTTTCTCCAATTATTGACCTATGCAGCCAAAAATGACCAATATCTACAGGCCTATATATCCATACCTCTATGTCTCCATGGTCAGGGGCCCACAGGCCCTAACAGCACGGATAATAGACTAGACTGGTTGATGTAGCCTGCTACGTAATGACGTCACGTGACGTGGGCAGCGACTACGAGCAGACTGCGCTTGACGGTTTCCCAAAAGAGAAACAGCGACAGCAGCAGCAGCATGCAGTCAGTGGAGCCCATATTTCATAGATAGCCGGACGTTTTTTGTTTTTTTTACAGATGTATCTGTGATATAAAACATCTCATTCACGTGGTTTACTCACACGGGTGTAAATCCAACCTGGAGGGCAAGATAAGTAACGGTATTATTCGCTCCAGGAAGAAAGCGACTTTATTCTGCGCTCCTGTGCTGTAACTTCACAGACATGGGAGCTGTGTTGGCGGCCTTGTCGTGCGCTAGTTGGGTGAGTTGCAATTTAACCATATCCTACTGTATCATCTTGAAATTAGCCATGTTTTCTTTGTACCTGTGTGTCATGAAAGGCAACAGGTAAGATACAGGTGAGGTAAGCTAAGGTACAGGTGAGGTGAGGTAAGGTACAGGTGAAGTAAGGTACAGGTGAGGTAAGGTAAGGTACAGGTGAGGTAAGGTACAGGTGAGGTAGGGTACAGGTGAAGTAAGGTACAGGTGAGGTAAGGTAAGGTACAGGTGAGGTAAGGTACAGGTGAGGTACGGTACAGGTGAGGTAAGGTACAGGTGAGGTAAGGTACAGGTGAGGTAAGGTAAGGTACAGGTGAGGTAAGGTACAGGTGAGGTAAGGTACAGGTGAGGTAAGGTAAGGTACAGGTGAGGTAAGGTACAGGTGAGGTAAGGTAAGGTACAGGTGAGGTAGTCCTCTACTGGGTCAACATCAATGCACAATGTTAATGTAGATCACCTAGATGTTGTGCAGGCCTACAACTAGTACATTTGAAGTGACCACAAATGATTGCCTTGGCAACATTAACATTTGTTTTATAGGGTTGCCGTGGTTCATGATGGCTGTTTCTTACACTAGGCTATGCAGTTCTTCGTCTTTTGGTTGTTTAAAGTGAATTATTAGGCTATGGACTAGCCTAAATTACATGGACAGACTACCCTGTCCAGTCTTTTGGTATGCCAAGATCATGAAACGAGAATCCGCATTTTAAACACGCTTCCAACACATGGTTACTCATAGTGGACAGGTCATCTGCTTACACGTGAGTAATTGGATTAACTGGTGTGTTGCCTCGCTGTAATAGGCGACCAAAACAAGTCCAACATCATAGAGGCCAACAATAGCAATAGGGCCAACCAGATTTAATGCTCAAATATAATGTATTAATTATATTTATATAAATATATTTATATTTATTCTTATTCTGTAATTATACAACCATATCATAATGATGAAAACAGATGCATTCTGCTATGTAGAGGCCTATACAACTGTTTTGAACAGTTTGTTTCTAATGATTTCACTCAACTTAACAATTAAAACGCAATTCAAATCATTGTTTGTTTGCTGAGATTAAATAAAAAAATGAAAATATTTAGCAGAATTATTCATAACAAAAATTATTAAAAAACAAAAAAAACAAGTCAAGTTGTTCAGAGTTATGATTGTTGTGTTGTTGGCCCAGGCTTCATATTGCCTGTTGTCATGTTGACCTGGTACTCCTCGGTCTTCCTTAAGCTGGTTCTGGCTGTCTGGGGTATTAACTTGTTTACAAGCATCCAGCTTTAAGGGTCAACCTGATGGACCTGTGAAACGGCCTATGCCAGGGTAAGCTTTTCTAAAAAAGGCAATGTAGGGAGAGACTCCTTTACAAACGTAATGGATGGCACTGTATAGAAATTGTTTTATTTTCGGTGAAGTAAAGCTTTCATTAAGTAAACTAAATGTATCTCAGCTCCACTGTCTATTGGACGTGACAGCCTCTGGAAGGCTGACTGTGATATTGTACTTTCTTTCTTCAACTTTATCTTTGCTATCACTACAATTTATACAACATTATATAACTATATAGGATTATATTGTGATATGGTTTATTGTCCAAATCAGACAAGAATATATATTTATATATTTTGATTTGAAAACTATAAAGCCACCTGTGGACCATGGACCTGCCGAACACTTTGTACAGGAATAAAATAATAATAAATAATACAAATAAAAATACTTTTTGCACTTATTTTCATGAAAAATCCCTACATTGAATTTTGTATTTGTATTTTGTGTTTTTGTATTAACCTTGACAGGTAAACACACATTTGTCTATGCTGTTTCAGCCAACAGTTCCGACAAAGCATATAGTTCTAATCAGACAGCCAGCATACTGTTTTGAGTTAGCTAGTCATAATAATGACGTAGACTAGAAAATAGTCAGTGCTTCTTAACTAACTCCACAGTAACTGATACATTTTCTAATACTGTATGTATTATCAATACAACAATATTCATATTCATTTCATGGATACATTGTCTAAAAGTTTTATCACACTGTTTAAATCCAATGATAATGATTGATTCATAGTGGATTGCCAATCACACAATTCATATTACATAACAAATGATACAGTATAATTTGTACTTGAAATTATATTATATAATTTGCAGTAATTATATTGTAATAATTGCAACACTTATGACAATAAAAATGAATTATACCTTCATTTCAATGCTGCATTTGATCAAATGGTTTATAGCCTATATTTTTGCATACATTCATATCTAATGCGTTAGGGGCAAATGCTATGCAGGCCAAGTATTTCAAATACTGCTAGTCGGACCTAACGCTTAGAGATGGTTGGAAAGTGGGGGAAATGCCACCATGTGAACATATGTATGTGACCTGTTTGCCAGTATGTGGTCTATTGTCCACATAGCCCTCTCTGCCCCTGCACAGGTGCCATGTCTGTGCAGCGGTGCCTCGTGTCTGGCGTGCAGGTGCTGTCCCCACAGCAGGATCTCCACAGTGACCCGGGTCATCTATGCCGTCACCCTGCTGCTGGGCACCATAGTGGCTTGCATCATGCTTTCTCCCGGTGTCGACCAGCAGCTGAAAAGGGTAAACAATCGATTCATCTTGTGATCAATAGATATGTCTGTCTCTCTGTTTGTCTACCTATCTGTCGGCCTGACGGTCTGTCTGTCGCTGTCTGTCTGTCTGCCTGTCTGTTGGCGTGTCTGCCTGTCTGACTTGACTGTTTGTCTGTCTGTTGGCGTGTCTGTCTTTCTACCTGTCTGTCTGTCTGTAGCAATACAGCAGCCAGCTCTACAGACCATGTGACAGTGACACTGATCAAGCGGGAGAATTAATTTAGCGTGCGTTAATGTGAAACAAAGCCTTCCTAAGGCCATCCGGCCACGGTAACCCAATGTTCTCAGCAATGCATATTATAATATAGTGGCTGTAATAATGGTTGTTAAATAGCTCTACTGTCTGAATTGAGTGGCTATTAAGTCACGCCCACCTCATGCCTGGACCTTAGAAACGGAAAAAGTTGTATGGGAGTCAACAGGGCTAAATTTAAAAAGTTTTGATTAGAATTTGAATCTCCATGAAATGTTCTTGGCAAGTTTTGTCCAAATAAAATATATTTTTCCACATCAAGAAATGTGTAATTTGTTGAAAGATGTTCAACATTAGTTAACTGCCATTAACTATGGCTCAAAGAGGAAGCAAAAAGCAGCAGGAGTTACTTTGATGACGGTGTTTGAGCGACTCTATGTTTTCATATGTATGAATACTAGCCTACTATAGACTCAGAATTTTCATATGCATGGGTACTAGCCTACTATAGTCCGTTTCAGTCTGTAACTTTCTGTACGTACACAGTTGTGCATGTACACCCATGACATTTTTTAAACAAATATTTGTGGAAAATGTAATTTAAATTAGACAAACATTTCATGGAGATTCAGAAATTGAAATCAAAACTTTTTAAATTTAGCTCCGTTGATTCTCATACAACTTTTTCCGTTTCTGAGGCATGAGGTGGGCGTGACTTAACCATTATATTAAAAAGAGTTATGCATGGCCACTGCTGTTGTAGGTGTAAGTACGTGTGTGTGTGTGTGTGCATGTGCGTGTGTGTGTGTGGTTTGCTGTAGATCCCGGGCCTGTGCAAGGATGGAGCGGGCTCCTCGATCCCGGGCATCGAGGGACAGGTGAACTGTGAAATGTTTGTGGGCTACAAGGCGGTGTACCGTGTGTGCTTTGGCATGAGCATGTTCTTCCTGGTGTTTGCCCTGGTCACCATTAACATCAAGAGCAGCAGGGACCCCCGGGCCGCCCTCCATAATGGGTAGGTATCCATGCCACCGGGAAAGTGTTATCCATAAGGGACAGTTCAGCATAAAATGAATATTCTAAAGCCCAAATGCCTGTGTCTGGACCAATACAGTCTATGGTTGGTACAGACGCAAAATAACTTTCTTGAATTGTAGCGTCCGAAATAGTCCTCTACGAAGCGAGCAAGAAAATACAGCCCTGCTCTATTCACGGAGCAGGGCTGCTCCTTTAAAACAATATGTTTCTATTTCTTTTTTGGGTCGGGCTACAAATGTGAACCTTATTTCACACTCTGTGTGCTTTAAGCTTAACACTAAACCATATGTTGGACCATTTAAACGAAATCATCCAGTTTTGTGTCTGAAACCATGCCTGTTCAGCTCAATACCAGTTTCTCACACAAATAAATAGAAAGAAACAGTCCATCTAAGGTACCCTGTGTGTGTCTATGTATATATATATATATATATATATATATATATATATATATATATATATATATATATATATATATATATATATATATATATATATTATAATTCACCCTTTTACAGTATATAGGCCAACGGCCATGTATTTGTGAGAGGCTTCTATTAAGCTACGCTGTCTAAATCTCCCTTTGTTACCAGGAGACAAATCTTCAATAGGGCTTCAACTAACATGGAAGCGAGTAGATAAAATGACAAAGAGTTAGTGTTATGGTGCTGCTCTTGAAGTGACAGAATCATGTGAACAATACAAGCCCTGCTGCCCCTGTAGCTTAGCGATGTGTGCGTGTGTGACTCTGTGAATATGTCCATGTGAGGCAGATAAACTCAGTCACGAGCTGACATTTTAAATCGATTTCCTTTTGCATGAATACTGACTATTCAAACTTCTGTGGCGTGTATAAAGCATTTACTTTGCAAATGTCTCACATTAGACACAGTTTAAGGATGCTTAGTGTTGTGGCCTAGAAAAAGAGATGACAATATTTTCTGTTGGTCTGTAAAAATGGGTAAATTGTAAATAGGTTTCTTTCGCTGTTCTCCTCCCAGGTTTTGGTTCTTTAAGATTGCTGCCATTGTAGCAATTACAGTTGGTGCCTTTTACATTCCCGACAGGCCTTTTACTCGAAGTAAGTATTTCAAATATACAAAATCAACAAGAAAATGTGGCAATGATGATGGTGAATTTAAATTATTCAGTTCAATTTTATTAGAAAAATTTGTCTTTTTTCCCCCCATTTTCACACACAAATACAACCTTGTTGCTGGAATCAGCAATCCAAACATTATTTAATAATCTTCTTTTTTTTAACTAATTCACTGCTTTTGTGTATAGTATTATTCAGTGTATTCATTGCATGTGTCAAAATTATGCCAAAAAATTAATAAATTCAAACCTCAAAATGAAATTGAAAACGTTAACATATTTGGTATTAAAAGCGTAGGGTGGCCAGGCTGTTTACCTTCATCATCCTCATCATCCTCATCATCATAATCATCATCACCATCAGCAGCAGCAATTATTTTTCCAAGCAAGTTAGTTAAGAACACATTCTTATTTCAAATAACGTCCTGGCAAGAGGCAAAATACCTCCTGTGGGAACAAAAAACCAAAAGGTCAGACAGACAGGGAGACACAATGATGAAAACATGGGAGCAGCAGAGACCTTGTGAGACTTTTCTTAGTCATTTGTATTTGTCTTGTCATTTGTATTTGTATTGTCGTTTGTATTTGTCGTTTGTATTTGTATTGTCGTTTGTATTTGTCTTGTCATAGCGTGGTTCGTAGTGGGCACATTTGGAGCGTTTTGCTTCATTCTGATCCAGCTGGTGCTGCTGGTGGATTTTGCCCACTCCTGGAACGAATCCTGGGTGGAGAAAATGGAGATGGGCAACCCAAGGGGCTGGTACACAGGTCGGTCATTTACATTCAAAATGTCTAGATAATACATCATGGTTAAATTTGATATAAATATGTACTGCACATGTGTAGTGGTTTGGCTGCATTTGATGTTTATTTAATTAATGATTTATGCTCTTTTACATTTAGTACTTTAGTACTTGACCTCTTGGTTGTCATTCTTACATTTTGATGAAAAACTCGTGGCCTGAGACTTAAGATAGACATGGGACCTGGTCACCTCTCTCTCTCTCTCTCTCTCTCTCTCTCTCTCTCTCTCTCATTTTTTTCAAGCCCCCCCTCCTATTCCCACATTCAAATGGGATTGAATTGTGTGATTCATGCGATGAAAAAGTATTTCTTTGAGGACATGATCATGATCTTTTAGGTACATGATCACAATCTTTTAGAACATGATCATTTACAATAATAGAAAAATAAAAATATTGTTCAGTAAATATAGTATTATGGCTTGTTATTATTTCAGTGTATTTTAGTGTCGCTTTATGCATTCCACCATATGTTTTCCATTGTAATGTTTTCCACTGATAAATAAACACACTGGGAGCGTAAGCAGCGTTACTGACTTTTTCTGTCCACCGTTTCCCACTGGCCATGGCTTCTAATAATTGTGTATACAGGGGGGTGCTGGTACTCTTAATCATACGGTGGTTTTTACAACCATTGGAGCCTCACTGGGGTTTCACTGTGATAGTTGCTCAGTGGAAGAGCAGGTTATTTTAAGTTACTTTACAGTCGGTTACATTGTTCCGTACCGTGTGTCCCTTTAGCGTTGCTGGTCATGACGGTCTTTAATTACATCATGTCCGTGGTCACTGCGGTGCTGCTCTTCGTCTTCTACACCAAGCCAGAAGACTGCACCATCAACAAGTTCTTCATCAGCTTTAACATGTTGCTCTGCCTCGTAGCGTCTCTCATTTCCGTCCTGCCCAAAGTGCAGGTACATACATACATACGTACGTACGTACGTACGTACATACATATATACACACACGCGTACATACACGCAGATCTGGCTCTGAAATGTGATATGTATCGTAATGAAAGTGCGGTGGGTCTTATACATGGATCCTAACTTCCTCTTACTTTGTTTCCAGGAGTCTCAACCACGATCAGGTCTTCTCCAGTCATCCATCATCACTATGTACACCATGTATCTGACATGGTCTGCCATGTCCAATGAACCTGGTCAGCTCCACACACACACACACACACATTGATTAGGCTATCCACAGAAAACACAGTGCTGCTTATCACTTTTTTCAGTTTTTAGAGGTTGTTTTTTTCTTAGTTTTTATTGGTTGCTCATCAGACAAAGTGAGCTTGGTTGTAATGAGTGTTTAGCGATCTACCTCGGTACTGTGGAAACCCCACAGGACTTGAAATACTGTAAAATAAATCTAGTGTAATCCAGCACAATTTAACACTATAGAATCAATCACCAAAACACATTGTTTGACTGTTGTGGGCATCTTGTGTCAAAACATGCGGCCTGTTAAGCCTTTTGAGACTGTAACTTTGATTAAGGGCTATACAAATGCAACTGTAACTGTGATTAAGGGCTGTAAAAATACAACTGTAACTGTGATTAAGGGCTGTATAAATACAACTGTAACTGTGATTAAGGGCTGTATAAATACAACTGTAACTGTGATTAAGGGCTGCACAAATACAATTGACGTGACTTGATATGCGTCTGCACATTTCCTCTCTCGTTCCCAGACCAGAAGTGTAACCCCAGCCTGCTGAGCATCGTCCAGCAGATCACGGCCCCCACGCTGGCCCCTCTGGAGATGGAGAACCAGACATCCGTGGTCATCATTGGCACAGAGCAGCCCGTCCTCAACAGCCCCTACCTGCAGTGGTGGGATGCCCAGAGCATCGTGGGACTGGCCATCTTTGTCCTGTGCATTCTCTACTCCAGGTAGGGATATCAGTCAGCCAGACCCTAGCTGGGATATGTAACGATGAGTTGACTATGGGGATGGTCATCAAATAGATGTCCTAGGCCTCCGCAAAAGCATTCTTTTTCACACACCTAGGAGTGGATTATCTCGCTTACATCATGGCCACTTGTGAATTGTTAAAATATATGGAGGTTGATTCACATTTTGGAGCGATTCTGTCTCACAATTATAACTTTCAGGTGACATTATTTGTTGTGTTCCTGGAAACACAGATGATCCAAGCAAGTTTGCACACATTGTTGAGTCACATGTGCGTGTGTGTATGTATATGTGTCTGGGTATTAATATGTGTATGAGTGTGGTTATTAGAGGAGGATGGGGATAGTTGTTATCTGTGTTTGTGTTTGAATGTGTGATGAGAGTAAGAGAAAGTATGTGCTGTTGATCCCTATTGTGCACTTCATGCCATAGCGGCCTTGTTCCCTGCTTATACTAGTGTATTCTGTCTATTTTTTTTTTTTTAAATATTATGGTCATCATGTCATTTATATTTGTCATATTTCAATGATTTTAATACTGTATCTGTTTTCACTTTACCTGCCCAGGGACTACAGGTGGAAATTAGCAATTTTTGCTATAACCTGGCTCAAAGCATCTCTTCTTGTCTTACAAGATTAATGTTTTTTTGTGCATTGTCCCTGTTTAAATAAATAAATTCAAATTCAAATTCAAAATCCGACCGGAGAAAATGGGTCTTATTAACGCCTGGAACACCATCAGTTAACGTTCATATGAATGCAGACATTACCTTATTATTTCAGTTAATAGATGGTAAAGACCTGGCCAGGAAAAGCTTTCTAAACGTAGTCCCATGCGAGTCCCGTCAGCCACACTACTTTATAGACTATGTGAGATTTCCTTGAGCCCCAAGTCAGCCGACCTGAGGGACCTGGAGGTAAAATGTGGGGTGAGGAGATCTGCAATGTAGGAGGGGGCCAGCCCGTTTAGGGCTTTAAAGACAAATAGGAGAACCTTAAAATCAACTCTGAACCGTACTGGCAGCCAGTGGAGAGAGGCCAGAATTGGACTAATATGGTCCCTCTTCCGGGTACCTGTCAGGAGCCTGGTTGTGGTGTTCTGGACCAATTGCAGGCAGGACAGGGTCAACTGACTGATCCCAGTATACAGGGAGTTGCAGTAGTCCAAGCGAGAGGATATAAAGGTGTGGATGACATTCACTAAATCACAAAAAATGCTTCGCCCAGGCTCTGTGCCGTCTCCCCCCAGTAGTTCTGCTATAACATAGTAGGACCGCTGGATCAGTAGTTCTGCTATAACATAGTAGGACCGCTGGATCAGTAGTTCTGCTATAACATAGTAGGACCGCTGGATCAGTAGTTCTGCTATAACATAGTAGGACCGCTGGATCAGTAGTTCTGCTATAACATAGTAGGACCGCTGGATCAGTAGTTCTGCTATAACATAGTAGGACCGCTGGATCAGTAGTTCTGCTATAACATAGTAGGACCGCTGGATCAGTAGTTCTGCTATAACATAGTAGGACCGCTGGATCAGTAGTTCTGCTATAACATAGTAGGACTACTGGATCAGTAGTTCTGCTATAACATAGTAGGACTGCTGGATCAGTAGCTCTGCTATAACATAGTAGGACCGCTGGATCAGTAGTTCTGCTATAACATAGTAGGACTGCTGGATCCCAGATTACCGTGTCAGTGGACCAGCAGATGTGAGGATGCCCCATCTCGGAGTTCGTTATTTTTGCTGTCTTGTTAACTGCTTGTATGTTATGAGTTAACAGGTTGTTTTAGCTCACAGAATGCTTTGTGGTATAAATAAATACATATTTATTTATCTGTTTCGAGTTGACTACGCCTGCCTCTGTATGAGCCGATTTGGATTTTAGAACGCTCCCAGCTCATTTCTGACCAATCAGGGCACCTCTTCCCCAGGGTGCAAATTAACTTTTTTGTCCACTGGCCAAATAGCCAGTGAATGTTCAAATTTACCAGCCACTCAATAGATTACCATTGTTTTTTGGCAGATGAGCGAAGCAAATCTACCAGCCACTTTCATATTTTACCAGCATTTGGCTGGTGGCTGGTGCTTATTTTGTGCCCCGCTCTTCACTGATTGGTTCTGTCTTGCCTGTTAATCACAGGTGTGTGATTGCACTTTTCTGTGGCGGAGAAACATAGGGAGGAAGCAAAGGTGGGGGTGTTGTTTTGGATTGCTTAGTTTCAAAATCTTGCTTTCTTCCGCTCTTTTCTGCTTTCTCTCTTTACAACTCAAATCTTACTTACAGCACCTTTAAAGCGACACTGTTCATTTAAAGCTACATCATCTATGATCTGTGGCTATATATGTGACTATACAAGCATGAGCAATTCCTTAGCTCAGAAGGTACAACTCCCTGTGCATTCCATGTAGATTAGCATTACCAGTACGACACCAGCTGGAACTGGCGGTAGATTTATCTTCTTTCTTCTTCTTCTTCTTCTTCTTCTTCTTCTTCTTCTTCTTCTTCTTCTTCTTCTTCTTCTTCTTCTTCTTCCTCCTCCTCCGTCCTGCGCAGCATCCGTTCCTCCAACACCAGCCAGGTGAACAAGCTGACCATGGCCTCCAGAGACTCGGCCGTGCTGGCGGAGAGCAGCGGCAGCGTGGCTGAACTGTCGGGGGAGGAGGCAGGGCCCCGGCGTGTGAAGGACAACGAGCAGGACATGGTGCAGTACAGCTACTCCTTCTTCCACTTCATGCTGCTGCTGGCCTCCCTCTACATCATGATGACGCTCACCAACTGGTACAGGTCAGTAGCGGACACACACACACACACACACACACACACACACACACACACACACACACACTCACTGGTAACTCACTGGTAACTCACTTAGTGGGGTTCCCAGACTGCCGTGACCCACCTGTGGAGGTACTTTTGGGCCAGGACCCACTAAATATTTTTCACATTTCAAAAAGTGACATGCATATTGTTCATCAATACAGTATTCCCATGTTCTTCCTCTATCCCCCCATCTTCAAAAACATACTAATGATCAAATAAAACTGACCGTATGTATATTTTGTAATCAAATAAAAGGAGATTATAAAGATATTGTTTGTGGACCCACTTGATCCCCTGCTGCCACCCACTTATGGATCACAAATCCGCCCCATAGCTTGAAGACCACTCTTTGTCCAATCCTAATCCATCTGGCATCAGCCACAGTGGGAAATGCCTTTATTTTGTGTGTCAATAGCTCCTAAATCTTGAATCACTCGACTCAAATGGATAATGAATCCTGGATGTTCCTTGCTTGTCGCCTCATGCTAGCCCTGATGCAGACTACAATGCCTTGACCAGCAAGTGGCCGACGGTGTGGGTGAAGATCTCATCCAGCTGGGTGTGTCTGGCCCTCTACACCTGGACCCTGGTGGCCCCCGTCGTCCTGTCCAACCGAGACTTCAGCTGAAGGTCCCAGTTAGCCTATAGCCATCCTTTAATCTGACCCCCCCCCCCACCCTGTGTTTGCAATTGTTGTTGGTTTCTACATTTTGAAATCAGTGTTGTCATGATTGTTTATTGTCCTTCTGCTTTTGTGTGTTTGTACATAACTTTGAGCCTCTGTATAAGCGATATAAGCTGTCCAGTCCAATTCAAGCAATCTAAGGACAAGTGTCTGTTTGATCTGACTGACAAGTCTCTTCGAAGACGGAATCATTCCTTTGATGCACACAATTATGCATTGTGTGTGAATCATAAAGATATATATGTATATATATATATATATATATATATATATATATATATATATATATATATATATATAGTCAAAAACAAATTAAGGTCCAACTCAAACTCAGTAGGGTCAGTCATAATTTATGACCTTGTTATGTTTTTTAATGACCTATTCTAAAAATTCCAAAATTCTTTATTTTGAATATGAAACTGTAGCAGTTTACAATGTGAAAATTGTGCACAAGCTACCATTTGTCTGCTTAGCGTGCTTGCATATAGCTGTATGATCCTTATGCCATTAAGTGCCTTATATTCTAAAAACATTCAAAGTGTCTAATAGAAATTACATGTAATTAAATATTATTGATATTATATACAATTATCAGTCAAATATTTGAGGGTTTTGTAAAGGGTATGCAAAGGACCAAGACAATTCACCATAATGTAATAACTGCTTATAATGTTATAGAATAAATAATGAACAAAATATAATCACATAATAAACAACATCTTGAACTTGTACCCTACTATAATTTTGTCTATATTCCAAATTGAAAGGGAATATCAACTAATAGTATATTCCTAAAATACACAAAATTGAAAAATACATTTTTAATATGATTACAAAAATTACTATAATAACTATGGCTTGTGCTCCTAACTCAAATTATGTGACGCATTGATGCCTTTACTTGCCATACATGCATTTGCTTTAGTTAGTTAGTTTATTGCTCTTGAATGTATCAAATGCTACAGTTTACCTTTTCACCATATATTATTAAACCAATGTAATTCCTTCTTTTTTCATGGAAATGCATTTGAATGTATTTCAGATAACTTTATAAAGGCTTTTTTTTTTTTAAAGAATAAAGATTTTGGTTATGTTTAATTTTTTATTTTCTTACTTGACTGCAAAATAGCAACAGTGGTTTTGTGCAGTTTGGCCTCTCAGGACAGGATATGTAGACCTACCACCAGCTATTCCCACCATGCAAACAGTTGCAATCACTGTCATATACACCACAGTTCAGCTTTCATTATCACAATGAATTTATGTGTATGTTTAATACACATAAATAATAATAATAATAATAAATAAATAAAGGAATATAAATGCCTTGTGTTTGGCTGATGGCTTTACTAGGTTGAATGTAAAGTTATGTTGAAAGTTGTGCTATATCCTTCATAATGGGCAGAATGAAAGTATGAATCCAGACAGTGTATATATAAGTGTCTGTAGAGGTGGATGTGAGTTATGCTATTTGAAGATCACTGACCAAACCATAGGTGAACATAGGATATGTTGAAGTGGAGGAGGCTTTTATATTCTGTCCACCCTGGTGATACCTGCTCTGGGCCATGTTGTTTTCACTCCTCACCATGGTCACTATCTTCAGATGAACACATCTGACATCTTACACAAATGTTAACTTTTTTAAGATAGGAACCGAGGAGTTCTATGATTCTATGACAAATTTGACTAACAGGATAATGTTTAGTAACATAATCATTACATGGATTAAATTAAACAGCTTTTCATATGATAGTAGTAGGATAAAGAAGACGCAGCAGCAGCCAGCAGCAGCACTCTGCTGGGATGCATTTCTTGGTGACCCCGGAACCTCTTAGGCTGCCACAGTGTTTTAGTCGGGAGTATTTACTGAGCACACCGTCCACCCCAAACAGCTGTTACAGCTCTAATTCAAACAGCTATTATTTACTGTAGCAACACCTTCAAATACCATATAGATAACGACAGTACTTGAGGTTTTCAATCACTTACCCTCTCCTGGTGAGTATGTAGAAGTTTTATGTAATATTCAAATGTTAGCGACGACTGGGCAGTCGTTAAATGCTATTGTAGGTTAACTTTTCAAGCTTTTACATGAGTTATGTTAGCCTAGAAACAAATCAATCGCTGTGTAACCAGGCGATGCAATGAAATATATACATGTGCGAAATAAGTAACGACGCTACTCATTTCAGGGCTGGTTGGTTTAAAACATGGAGCCTGCCTGTCGTAAGGACAAGCCCAAGCTGAACTCCACTCCCACCAGAGGGGACAGAGCCAAGCAGAAGTCTGCTCAGCAGGAGCTCAAGCAGCGGCAGAGAGCCGAGGTGAGCTCATCACTGACCAATTATACTGTATTATAAACTGTACTGTATTACTATAAACTGTACTGTATTACTATAAACTGTACTGTATTATTCTATACTGTACTGTATTATTCTATACTGTACTGTATTCTATACCCTGTAGTCTATACTGTACTGTATGCTCTAGACTATATATTCTATACTAGACTGTATTATTCTATACTGTACTGTATATTCACTATATATTCTATACTGTATTATTCTAAACTGTGCTGTATATTCTATACTGTACAGTATTATTCTATACTAGACTGTATTATTCTATACTGTACTGCCTGCCGTCATCCATTTGTTTCTAATTGTGTTAACGCAATCATTTCTTGCAATACATTTGTATTGAGTTTCTCTTTTGTGTCTACGCTCTCATCATACTTTCTTTGTTTTTCCTTCTCACTGTACAAGATTTATGCCCTGAACAAGGTGATGACTGAGCTGGAGCAGCAGCAGTTTGAGGCCTTTTGCAAACAGATGCAGTCACAAGGAGAGTGAATGGCCTGGTGGTCTGCTGTGGGGCCAAGAGAGAGCCGGCGTAGGCCTACATACAAT
This sequence comes from Merluccius polli, assembly GCA_030340625.1. Classification (NCBI taxonomy): domain Eukaryota; kingdom Metazoa; phylum Chordata; class Actinopteri; order Gadiformes; family Merlucciidae; genus Merluccius; species Merluccius polli. Next base: position 228,182 of record JAOPHQ010001144.1, on the reverse strand, counting down.
CATTAAGCTCTTCTACACAATCCTCAACATTAAATCAGCTGGTCTCACAGTAGGAATGATGAACATGTGTCGTCCAACTTGATAGTATGACATATGTTCCAATAGTAAAAATGATGTTCCAGACAATCACAAAAGCACATATGCATTTTACAGGCTCGCCATTCAGAATCTGTAAGTTGACTGCAGAACAGAATGTCAGTTACAGGCCTAGTTGTTAAAGTTGTCTTGAATAGGTAACTTATACTTTCGTATTCAAGTTATACTAATATTTAGTTTATGTTCATTAAAACATATCGATACATTTGCCAAAATACATATTTTCTCCACTTGTTACATATATTTAAATTCAGGAAATATGTTATACTGTCATTTGTTCCTGATTCAAGGGCTCCTTTAATAGTAGCTTTTCAGAATGGGAGTGTCATTGATCATAGGCGATCAAACATTTGTTTTTGTTTTGTTTTGTACTTGAACAATATGAATGAAGTCGGTGTTAATGGTGCTCACATAAATATAATTTAAAAACTGTAACTATAGCAAGAGTCTGTAAGTATTGTCAAGCAGCATGTAATAGGTAATTTTACTGGTAGTGATTTTGGTACTAGCAACCTAAACCACAGACAGCTTCAAATCAATGTCTCCTTAAGTGTTAGTTTCAGTCAAATTTGTAGTGATTTCTCATTTGGTTGTGTTTTGAGTTTTTTAGTATAATCAAATTGTGTTCACCATTTTCAGATGGGTTGTGTACTGTGATGTATTTACAGTATCAGTAACCAGTATATAAGGTATAACAGGCCTGTGAGCCCTTTCCTTATCAAAGCACTTCCCCTGGAATGTTGTGTGTAATTGTAATTATGTTTTTATTATGTCCTGTATCAAAGGTTGAACATTTAATACAGTAGACATGGTGTATAGGATTTATCTTATCTTGGAATACTTGTTGTGAATACTTTCCTTGTTCCTAGTTTAGATCAGTTCACTGACCATAGCAAATCCTGATTCGACCATTTCGAAGACATAACATCCATGATTACCAAGTTTTCATTTTGAAGTAATAAATCAGGATTTGAGAAGAAAGATTTCTTGTTATTTATTTTACGATAATTAGTGTACATCAGTAAAGGGTCTGTAGGTAAGATTTAAGAGCTCTAATTTGAATGTAATTTGTTAGAAATCCCATAGCCATCCGTCAGCTAGTGTGTGAAATGCTCTGTGAGAATATCAGTTGACTGGTTGACTGTACCTGCCTCTGTATGCAACAATGTAGATTTTAGACTGCTCCTAGCATTTCTGTTAAGTTGACATACAGCACCACCACAAGTGCATAAGTAACATTTCAGTTGAGTATATAAAATTAGGATTTATTTTGGGACATAACACAATGAATACCTACAAACTTATACACACACACACACACACACACACGCGCGCGCGCGCTCCCAATATGGGAGAAGGATGAATTCAAGTTAAATAATAGTCATTTCATCAGTATTTTCCTGCTCGAGCACTGGAGTAGAGCATTTAACAATCAACAAATGCAAATGTTGTTGCATACATACTGTGTGATGTATAGATGACAGAGAAATACTTTGTGTGATTCAAAACAGAGATTAACCTGGATTTGACCTGTATCTGACTAACCTCTGAATGTGATTCTTTGGCAATTGTAGTGCAGTGCTACATATCAAATATTCCAGTGGTAGCCGTACCAATATTAGTCCCTTCATAAAATGGGGTTGCCTCCATTTTGTTTCCATCAAATGCAAATGACTGGAAATGGGAAGTCTTTCCAGTTCTTTGAAACAGTGGCAGAAGGGGAAGGGGGGGCTAGGCCTCTGAAGAGGCTTGTGGTCGGAGCTCTGCCTTCTCCATGGTGGTACCGTAAGGGTCAGACCGCTTAAAGAAACCCATCTGGAACACAAGCAGAGCAGAGTCACAAGCTAAGCCAAGACACCTTTGTTTTAAACATAAATGGCACCAATTACAGCCAATCAAAAAACAGTATTTGAAATCAGTGTTTTGTCAGAAAGGTAGTGTCTTATGCATTTGGTGACTTAAGAAAACTGCATCTTTTGTTCACCTACCTAATGTTTAGTCTTTTGTCACTTCCAGCCGCTTGACCACCGTAACAGTATTATACATTATTTTGAAAATCAGATTGGTGTCGCCTTGTTATGCCTCCTTTTGAATTGATTTAGCATGTTTTCCTGTATAACTGAATTGAATTTTTGCATACTGCCTTATTTTATAATAATATTTTATTTCTAATTATTATTTAACAGTGGTTGTGTTGTAAATAAAGGAAGGAGTTTTGATATCAGCAAATATCTGAGGGTCATTTGCGCCATGGTTTTTGCACTGTGGTGATGCGGCCTGCGAAGCCCTTTAAGACTATCACGGTGGTTCAGCTTTTATACTAACACATTTGACTGCGACTGTGTCTGTGTGTGACAGCCCTTCCTGGGTACCTTGTACAGCAGGTAGATGAGCAGAGACAGCAGCAGCAGGCCGGCTAGGATTGCCAGGATGATGATCCACACTGGGACCAAGTACTGGTGCTCTGGCTTGTTCCACACCACCGCGTTCATCACCTCAACCACAAAACAAACAGTCATAGAATAAATATAAACACAGGCCATGAAGGAGCACGGGACTCGCAGGCAGACTGGGATAATGTGGACCCAGAAACTTTGGGCTGGAAATCTCCATTATCCTACCTCTCAATGTTACCCTTTAACCTTTCAGTTAACAGAATGTGCCAAACGAAAAGCATCAACCAAAGAATATAATAATAGACGCTTAGAACAAGGAAATCAGAGGGCTGCGTGCCCAGGGACCTACTCCAGGTCTGAGGTACTGGCAGGCATATTAACCTCACATGAATCTATTTTGGTTATGATACCTTTTTGGATCCCGAGGGTTTGGATTTAGGAGTGATTGAATATGGCATCTTCTCCACCCTGTACTTAACAGAACACTCCAGAATAAACTGCTTGTAAGCCCGCTGTGAAAGAGGAAATAGAAAAAAGGGGCAGTGAGTGAAACTACAGTGGTGCTGAACACATTGCACTCCCTATAAAGTCCACAAGGGGGCGGCATGGTTGAGCAGCAGAACAGCAGCAGCAAAACCGACTGTACTCTAATTGGTGACAATAAAGGAGCCCACCGGAGCTCATCTCCAATTGATTTATTCAAGATCAACAACAACACCAACAATAAATTGCAATAAGTGTTGATAGATGAATGCTGCTGAAAATCTTTGTGTCTCCTTGAAGTCCCACTACTACTACTGTCTTACCTCAGCAAAAGTTTCGGCCCAGAGGCGCGATCGGACGCTGATGATAACGCTGGCTCCCCTCTCCAGCAGCCCCGCACTGCAACGCAACTGCCAGCAGTCCACCGCCCCACATGACTGGGTAGACAGAGAGTAGCAGCACATGAAGGCTTTCTGTGATGTGTCAAACCCAAAAATCATTTTACATAAAAATACAGGGGTGTACTTTTCACATGTATTTCTATCTACAAATAATGGTATGTTATTAAGTAGTTTCTTTAAAAAAAGCATAATATAACTTTTCCAAATATTCCACCTACAAGTGAGGAATTTAATGTTGTTACTCACTATTCACGTAAAATGTTAAATATTGAAGCTCAGTTCAGGGGGGGGGGGGGGGGGGGGGAAGAATCATACATTAAAGCTTGTGTTGATATGGACGTGAATGAACATGCAGCTGACTCATTTGTAATTGAGTTCATCTCGGAAGCAGTTATGCTAACTAAGCTGTGATGGGAGCCAGAGCTACAGTGTGTACAGCGTATCACCATTTCCTCTGTCGTTCACCAACTATAATCCCATCATCATAACTCGTCGGGGCAGATGGGCACCAGCTGACTCTACCCACTGTGTGGCGGGGCGGGGGGCTAATCTGGTTTAACAGCACTTTAAAATGAATTTAATGGGTTGCCTGAGAGGTTACGGTCAGAACATAAAATAAAATGGGGAGCCCACTTTGGTGGTGCTGAAACTATGACATTGAAGACTTTATTAAGGAGAGCAGGAGTGAAGCACATTTTGATTTGATTTGATTTCATGACCTCTTGTCTAAGATCCAGGTTTTCTCCCCCAAAAAGGTTCATATTTATTTATGTATTATTTATTTTCCAGGGCTCATCTTGCACTTCAGGAACAGGTCATTTAGAGATGTGTATTTATGTATTTATATTATTAAGGCTGTGCCATCACAGCTGGTACTCATTCTGAGCAGCCAGATTCACTGGTGACCATGTTCGACGTTGACTAAACATAACATGTGAAGTAAAAGTTATGGTTTTACAAAGAGCCAGTGCTCTACAGACTGCTGGGATTCTTGAACACATGCTGAGCAGGGAAAACGAAGAGAGTGGAGAGAAGAGAGACATTTCACACATCGCTGTGGTCTTGATATTACAATAAGATGGAGTGCACTGAGCACGATGGAAACACACATGCTGTGCGTGTGTGTGTGTGTGTGTGTGTGTGTATGTGTGTGTGTGTGTGTGTGTGTGTTGGCCTCAGTGCATACATAAAACACACACACACACACACAAAGTATTATTTCATAGCAAATCAAGTGCAAAGTCAAAAATTACTAAGTGTATATCTGATGTCTCACCAGGTTGCTTAGTCTGGCCAGAGGGTCCCTGTACAGGTCTCTCCTCTGGATGCGGTGCTCTGGGCTGGGAGCGAGCAACACGGGCGCCTCAGTCGTCGGAGGCAGGAGCTGTGTGCACAAAAACGCCTCATTAGCAACGCCACACAAATACTGGGAGAGCCCAGAACTCAAGTGCTGACCACACACAATAATAACCAAGTTTGTGTGTGCCTGTGTTAGCACACACGTGTGTGTGTGTGTGTGTGTGTGTGTGTGTGTGTGTGTGTGTGTGTGTGTGTGTGTGTGTGTGTGTGTGTGTATGTGTATGTGTGTGTGTCAGCAAATGTCTGTGTGTGCTAATAGATCAAGTTTATTCATACAGCCACAAATCAAGGTCATGATCTCTGTGTGTTTAAAGGGAGAACTAGAAAACACAAGTTCTCACTCCTGTGGAAAAACCCTTGTGTCTCAAAACATAAATACCCCTTTCAAAACCGCTAGATTACCAAGGGTGTCGCTTCTCTACTCGACTCCACTCTACATATGGGTTACAACTGCAAATTTCACAATATCCCCTTAAAAATTACCCAAACATTATTCTTAGCATAACAGCTATTGCTAAGAAAATATAACAAGAAAGTGAATTCATGTGGTGTGTGTGTGCGTGCTTATGTGTTTTTGTTTCTAGGTGTGTGTGTGTGTGTGTGTGTGTGTGCTTGCACACAAAGGAGTGTGTATGTGTGTGTGTGTGTGTGTGTGTGTGTGCAAATGTGTGTGCAAGCGTGTGTTCATGTTTCTAGGAGTGTGTGTGTGTGTGCCGGCACTTACCTTGAGCTTCATTGCGTTGAGCGTGTGGATGGAGGAGCAGCTGATTGGGCCCTGGGTGACCAACTCCACGGGATAGAGCAGCGGGTGACCCGGCACCCCCAAAGGACAGCTCACCTCCAGGCTGGTCCGGCTGATGCTGCTGGGCCCATTGTTCACCAGCTGGAGGACAGTCAATTTGTTTCGCTTTTAACTCAGAGACAAAATAGTTGGGTCTCTTGTATGCTTGTCTTACAAAGACATGGACAGAGCAGTCGGACACTCTTTAATGGAGCTCAAAGCCATGCTATGTATGCCATGCATGCCATGTCTTAGTCATCTTAGGCTCACTGACTGTATGTTTCTATTAACATTGACATATAAAGTACACTCTGTTTCAGCAGAGACGGTGCCGTACCTGCAGTTACACTGTAGTGTTAGGTTACTATTGAGACTATCAAAGCAGCACAAAGTACTCCGCTCTGTACCTCGTAGACGTGCTGTATTTCAGGCCCGACGTCTTGCTCCACTCGCAGGCTTTGACTTGCTCTCCAATCAGGGGGAGGGAAGAGGACTTTGTCTGGTCGGCTAACACTGCAGGCAGAAAGGAACAGTTTGGTCACTGTGATGCTGAACTGTAATGATGCTACTGTTGCTTTGGTGACAATGCTGGTGGTCGTGATGTAATGGCAGTAGTGATGTGATGGTGGTAGTGATGTGATGGTGATGTAATGGTGACAGTGATGTGATGGTGGTGATGTAATGGTAATAGTGATGTGATGGTGGTAGTGATGTGATGGTGATGTAATGGTGACAATGATGTGATGTGGTGGTGGTAGTGATGTAATGGTAGTAGTGATGTAATGGTGACAGTGATGTGATGGTGGTGATGTAATGGTAAAAGTGATGTGATGGTGGTAGTGATGTGATGGTGATGTAATGGTGACACTGATGTGATGTGATGGTGGTAGTGATGTAATGGTAGTAGTGATGTAATGGTGACAGTGATGTGATGGTGGTGATGTAATGGTAAAAGTGATGTGATGGTGGTAGTGATGTGATGGTGATGTAATGGTGACACTGATGTGATGTGATGGTGGTAGTGATGTAATGGTAGTAGTGATGTGATGGTGGTGTAATGGTAACAAGGATGGTGTTTTGGATGAGGACTGACCCCTGTAGGATGACACCTGCCATTACAGCCACATCCATGTTAAAGAGCACCACTTCACTCTGGGAGTTGTTCTCGTTCTTGCTGCAATAGAGAGAGTTACGAGAGGGTGCTTTTATGCTTTGGTTTTTTTTGCATGCAATACAATATATATAGCTTAGCTGTTTGACTTTAAAAAGATGCCTCCCATGGACCGATTAGGACCAGAGAGCATCGGCTCTTTGGCACAATGGTGACGTTGTCGGCATGAAGCAAAAATGAAGCAACTAGCAACTATGTCTTCAAGCCAGGTAATAGTGAGTATTATGTTACGTTACTAATAAAACAAAAGACAAAATTGATTTTACACTTAATATTAGTTTTAATGTCACATCCTCTCATTGTATTTTCCCACCATTGGTCAGCACAGACCAAATTGAGTTGGAGAGCATGATTCCCTGAGTCGATTGAGTCATGGATGGATTCATTTTATTCTATAGACATTTAATAACATATATTTGAACAAAAGCAACAATGTGCTGTGAAAAGTTACATTGTGGCTTTAGCAGTGGCCTACCTGCGTATTTGGAGCTCAAATTGCACAGTCTTGTGAGTGTCTTTCAGTCGAGGTAAGGTGAACCGGAGCCCTGCCCAGATCTGGGAATTCAGAACAATCATTGTTTGTCATCATTTAATTCTGTATGTTTTATCAGTGACATGCTTACCAAGCATGTTGCTAGTAATGGTAGATGGGCTGCATTTATATTGTGCTTTTCTAACCTGTGGCCACTCAAAGCGCTTAACAATTAGTGGCTCACATTCACCCATTCATACACACATTCATGCACAAATTCATACACCCATTCATACACCCATTAATACACAGGCAGCGGTGTCAACCATGCAAGGGAACAGCCAGCTGGTCAGGAGCAGTTAGTGTCAGGTGTCTTGCTCAGAGACACCTGGACACTTAGCTAGGAGGAAACGGGGATCGAACCAGCAACCTTCCGATTGGCAGACGACAACCTGCTCTACCTCCTGAGCACATTCACACACACATACACATACACACACACACACACACACACTTGCAAACACACACACACACACACACACACACACAGTGTTTATACCTACACTGGCACCAGACTTCATAGGGTTCCCCAGATCACACAGCAGGTAGCGGGTGAGGTTTTCTGCTTCATAGCTGCATGTCAGCTGGCTCAGGCTCTAGAAAGTGCCCAACAGCACATTCATTCATTGTTGATTAAATTGCAATCAATTGCAAATAATTGTTTGTTACATTGCAATCAATATAGTCATAATTAAACACATTGATTTATCAAAATGTTTAATGACTGTTTAGACAATAGTTGCCTAACTCAGGTTTAAAGACCTTTAATTCAAATCTTCGAAGACGAAGGTTTGAATTAACTCAAAAAGACTTTATTTGTTTTCAAAAAGGCCAATACCAACTTCAAAGAAAACTAAACACAGAATGCTAGGCTACTCACTACATATAATGTATTATTATAACATATAAGGTATTATTAATATAAGGTATTATATTCAAATAGTAGAGTAAATGAATGCACAGTAAATACTGGTAAAGCACCACAGCCCCTAGTGGCAGAATATAAAACGTTAAACTGTGACCCCTCACTGAGTTGCCGCGTGCGATCCCGCTGTAGTCAGCCTCTGGGGGGAGCCCCACGAAGAGCTCCGCCTCATAGGCCCCCCCCTCACCCTGGTTCCTGGCGTTGAATGTCAGAGCCAGCGGGTTTTCATCCCCCATGTACACCTCGGTCCTGTCCCTGCAGGCGGGACAACACCACCGCAACCCAACGGATAAGTCGATAGTATTGTTCTCTATGTTAGTGTTGTTTAAGCTGCGTTAAGTTATGGGTAATGGTGACATTGAGTATCAGGTATTATGGTAATTCCAAACAATATTTGGGGATTACTTACATCTTTTGGTAACGCTTTATACTAAGGTCCTTGTAATAACCATTAATTAATAGGTAATAAGGCCCTTGTAAGTCCTTACAAGATGCTTATTAACATTATTGTGTGTTTATAAGCCTATATAAGTGTTAATAATTGCATTATAATACAGTTAATAGCAGGCTATAATACATTTATAAACGCTTATAAGAAACTTAACAGTTTGCCAATGCTTAAGAACATTAATAAAAGCCTCATGAGTATCTTATAATTGTTCATAATAGCATTACAAACACCCATAACCCACCCATTATGTCTTTGCCATGCCTTTATTAATCTTCTTTTGTTTGCTTATTGATATTAATATATACTTTATTGCTCATCTATTATAAGTTAACTATGCACTTGTTAACAGTTAACTATGCTTTTTGCAGCTACCAGATCTAAAGCGAGAACAATGCCTTATTAAGGCTAATAAATATTTAATTATGTGTTAATTACTGGTAAATGATTTTCACAACCTCCACATCTAGAATGTGGTCAAGGCTGATATAATGGGAAGCAAAAAAAACGGTAGCTGCAAAAAGCATAGTTAACTGTTAACAAGTGCATAGTTAACTAATAATAACGGCATAATAAAGTATATTTTATTTTAGTAAAGCAAATAAAAAAAGATTCTTAAAGGCATAATAATGCATAATAAATGATGTATTAGCCTTAATAAGGCATTGTTCTCGCTTTAGATCCGGTAGCTGCAAAAAGCATAGTTAACTGTTAACAAGTGCATAGTTAACTTATAATAGATGAGCAATAAAGTATATTTTAATATCAATAAGCAAACAAAAGAAGATTAATAAAGGCATGGCAAAGTCGTAATGGGTGGGTTATGGGTGTTTGTAATGCTATTATGAACAATTATAAGATACTCATGAGGCTTTTATTAATGTTCTTAAGCATTTGCAAACTGTTAACAAGTTTCTTATAAGCGCTTATAAATGTGTTATAGCCTGCTATTAACTGTATTATAATGCCATTATTAACACTTATATAGGCTTATAAACACACAATAATGTTAATAAGCATCTTGTAAGGACTTACAAGGGCCTTATTACCTATTAATTAATGGTTATTACAAGGACCTTAATATAAAGCGTTACCCATCTTTTTACTGTCGGGTTGATCATAAAATAGCCAATGTTTTTTGTAATTCAGAAAACAAAAAGTAAAGGCGCCCACAACATACTTACCATTTATTTTGCCAAATAAAAGTAAAATAAAAATAATTACAAAGTTCTTCTGTTTTAAACACACAGCCACTATTATTGTCTTTCAATGCAGGTAACCAATGAAACCTAACCCTGCTTTGAAACTAATTTCCAAGTCACTGCAAATTGGAGCACCAGCTAAATCTTGGGAGTATAAATGGGGAATGTGATGAATAGCAGTAGGTAGACGGGGGAATGTGTGTTTTCAGGAAATGGATCTCAGATTTAGATATTCCCAAAGGGCGCTTGCCTGCTCCATATATCTGTCTGCTTCCTCTACCTTACAACAAAACGGCAAAGAGAAGAAAAAAACTGCTTCAAATCAAACTGCCATGATTTATACCTTCGGAGACCAGCGCCAGAACCATCCAGCTTCCAGACCCCCCCCCCCCCCCCCCCCCCCCCCCCCCCCGAGAGAGAGAGAGAGAGAGAGAGAGAGAGAGAGAGAGAGAGAGAGAGATTGGAGGGCTGTCACCCCCCCCCCCCATTTCTCTCTTTCAGTCAGTTTTTTTTCCTCTGGAGGTCTGGACACAATGACCCCTCACTGTGTTTTGGTGTGTGTGTGTGTGTGTGTGTGTGTGTGTGTGTGTGTGTGTGTGTCCAGACGATTCTAATTAGGGCCCGGGTCAGAACACAGAGGAAGCAACATTGATACTTGATCACAAACGTGCCACAGGCTACAGCCTTGTTGTGTGTGTATAAATATACACAATGAAAATATACAATAAAAAATCAAAATATATTGTAAAAATAAAATATATATACAATTATGTATATATAGTCATATCATATATACACACACACACACACACAATGAAAATATATAACAACAACACAACAATATAATGATATACATATAAAAGAGTAGAATTTACAAATGATGCCAAAGGATATGACAAACAAAGAGGCCGGACCGCAGTCTCATGCTTTATGGTCAGTATAAGCATTAAACCACTTGACAAGAGAAGCCATTCAAATAGTCTCTCTCACATATCAATGATGTGAAACATTGTCCAGAAAAAGTGCTGAATCATTCAGTTTCATTTCTGTGGTGACACAAAAAAAGATTCTTCTTTCTCTCTTATTTCCACACAGACTTTTTTGTATACTGATTGTATTTCTGCTGCTAACACAAATCACATGTTCTATGTAATGCAAAACATTTCCTCTCAACAGTTGGGAAGGGAAAGTACTGAAAACTCACAGTTGTTTATGTGTGTGCACGCACGCGTGCCTGTGAGCGAGAGAGAGTCAGAGAGAGAGAGAGAGAGAGAGAAAGAAAGAAAGAGTGTATGGGTGTTTTTTCTCATGTATGAAGGATAGTATTTTTTATGTGGATGTGTGTTTAAACATGGGTGTGTGTTTGTGTGTTTGTGTGTGTGTACTGTGTGTACTGTGTGTACTGTGTGCGTGTGTGTGCCTGTTCATTTGAATCAACCAAGATGTCACAACAACATTTGGCCGACATCCTGCAGTCATAAACACAGCCATGTTATTGATGAGGGCTAATACATGAGAGACTCTCGTCGGCTGACATTCCTGATAATGAACATAAAACCTTTTCCCAGCTCTGTGCTGGAAGAAAAACCCAGACCTGTCAAGACTTTAGAAACAAAGTCCTGTAATTCCTTGCCACAATTGTTCCATGTCAAGTCTACCCTACAGCGGGATCCAAATCCAAGACCTTCATTGCGTGTCTTTCCTCAAGCTCTTTGCATTTTCGATTTTTCCTAGTTTTGTATTTAGAGGTGTGTCTGTTTGTTTGTGTTTTCGCCTGGGCGGTTCTATATACTTGAAAAGCAAATGTAAGAAACTAAGGAGAAAAGACAAAAATAAACAGCCCTTCATATTTATTTGTGTCTGTTTCTTGTCCTTATTTTCCTTTCTACTGGTGGGGAGATTTTTGTGAGTTTGTTAGTAGTCAGGTATGCCGGATTTGAGAAGGAAGGTGATTGGCCCTCACCCGTACACAGCCAGCTTGAGGTCAGGGACACAGATGTTGTCCTCTCCACAGTCCAACTGTATCTGGGCCTGGGATAGAGAGAGAGAGAGCGAGAGAGAGAGTGGGAGAGGGGGAGAGAGAGGGAAGTACAGCATGATCGAAAGAGAGAGCAGAAGAGGGAAGAGAAAGAGACAGAGGCTCTGTTTAGCCTGCTCTGTGCAGTATGTTCACATTGTAATGAAAGGATCAAGAACACTATGGCCTTCCCGTATGTGCACGCTCAACGTATTCATAACACCTGTAATAACATAATAGTAGCCACGAGCCAGATGTGTAACACTTCTCGGCTGAATGATAGATGTGGGATGTTATGAGAGGACTGAGAAGAGATTCATGTTGAACTGTTTAGAAGAAGGAAAAAGGGACAGTGGGAGCCATGTAAACTTGAGTGTTTTTCTTTTTTTCTTGTGTAGGTCTTAATCTATTTTCCAATGCTGTGGGGAGATGAATCAAAAGAGAGAGAAGGGGGCTTGAAATAAAAAGAGCTATGTGATTCGGTTCGGCCACATTGTCTTTCCCATCAAACCCTCTTGTTTTGTTTAGTTTTTTTTCACCTCTGTCCAAGTTCTTCCCCATTCTCTCGTCTTTATTGTTTTTCCTGTCTGCTATTTCTTTTTCTCTTCATGCTACATAGCCAGGGTGAACCGTACTTCCATTGTTACCATACTCCCCCTTTCCCAGCATATGGGAAACATTAAGCCCCCCACCCCCACCCTGGAAGAATGCTAAAGGGGCAATGAGAGACAGCATCGGGGTTGACAAGGCGATGGCTCAAGCCACAGTTTGATTTCGAGGGGTTCCCTGCTGCTATCACAGTCCGTCAACACCCGACCTGGCACACGCATGGTATGGCTACCAAACGATCTCGCCTAACAAAGTATTTTGAGGGGAAACGGAATGCTGCACTGAATATGATGTTTGAATTTGTTTTTGGATGGAGGGAGCAGACTATAGCTTGATTTCAAAAGGACTATACTAGAGTCAAGCTATATCCTCATTCAAAAATACCGATGTTAGAGTTATCAAGGCCCCTTCCATCCACTTCCTGCCACCTATTCCTTACTTTCATGCACTCCATGCTACCAGGAGGTAGCATGGTCACGGCGAACAATAAAAAAGTGTAATTTTTCTTTTTGCTAATGTTGAAAATAAAGATTCTCTTTGCATTTCTGCATTTGTCTGCCTGGCCATTTCTCAGTGAATCATGAAAAAAAAGTCAATTACACTTTTTTGAACTCTCACACATACACACACACACACACACACACATACATACACACACACACCTTTAACATACACTTCCATAAATATATGCACATGCGTCGAGGTCTGGCTCTGGCTGGGAACCCGGTCTGATGGAGGAGACCACTAGTACACACACACACACAAACCACAACCAGATGTGTGCGCTCGCCACTCCACCCAATTGGGAGCCGTGAGTCCTCCCTCAGTGTTTTAGCATGGCCGTGACTCTCCATGCTAACAAGCCATGATTCTCCATGCTAACTAGCCATGACTCTCCATGCTAACTAGCCATGACTCTCCATACTAACTAGCCATGACTCTCCATACTAACTAGCCATGACTCTCCATGCTAACTAGCCATGACTCTCACTGCTAACTAGCATGACTCTGCATACTAATTAGCCATGACTCTCCATGCTAAATAGCCATGATTCTCCATGCTAACTAGCCATGACTCTCCATGCCTCACCCTCCTTCTAAATAGAAAATTAGGGAGGGTGAGACTTAGAATGAAGAGTCATGTGTATTCACTAAATTCACTAAAAAGCATCAACATATGATGATGATGTCTAGCTCATTGCTAATTATACAACCTGTAATATGCTGCTTATGTATTTTATGTGGGATGTATGTATGCCATATAAGGTTTCCGTGTGTATTTCACAGAGCTCTTGCACACGGAACAGAACATGTTAGCATGTTTTATGAGGTCCTTAGTGGATGCATGTTTGAATGTGGCTCCATACCACAGAGGAGGAGTCACACGAATGGGGTCCAATTTAAAAAAATGTCTCCCTTGGATATTCTCAGTCTCCACTCAAAATAAATATTCCTTTATGTGTCAGAAGTAAAAGAGCAGTTTGGTGCCTGAGTGTGGTGTCCAAGGATAACATTGTGTTGTGGAGAAGTGGAAGGTGTAGTCTGGGTGAACCGCTCTGTATAGGCATGGGAATGACCACCACTTGAGATCGTATGCTCTGGTACAGCCTTGTGGATAGAGCTTCTGGTACAGCCTTGTAGATAGAGCTGACACTGGTGGTCGCGTGTTAGTCTCAGCTGACTGCCCTGTGGACTCAGTGCTGTGGTGTAATAGTAATAATAATAATAATAATAATAATAATAATAATAATAATAATAACAGTGTGAACCTGGGAGTTTTCACTCCAATGGCAGAATAAAGTCCCTTTCCCATTGGCTAAGAGCATACCTTCTGCTGGATGAGCTGCTGTGTGTGGTAGTTGAGGATGGGCTTGAGGCCATGCTGGGCCAGCGGGGCGTTGGGATCCAGGCTGAAGTTCATACTGATGTAAATAGGAGAGAGTTTATCCCGGAACTCCTCTTCCCCCTACCAGAGCAGGTTGGAAAGAGACCAAATGTCACTGAGAGACTTCACTGAGAGAAGGTTGTGTTTTGCATGGAGAGATTTGTCACAGTCAGTGTGTGTGTCCGTGAATGCTCCACATTACACAGGGTCTCAATGTCTTCAATATCTCTAGATCTAGCACTGGTGAGTTGATAAACCATTGTGAACATGCTTTAGTCTGGTGAGTTCATAAACCATTATGAATATGCTTTAGTCTGGTGAGTTCATAAACCATTATGAACATGTTTTAGTCTGATGAGTTCATAAACCATTATGAACATGTTTTAGTCTGATGAGTTCATAAACCATTATGAACATGTTTTAGACTGATGAGTTCATAAACCATTATGAACATGTTTTAGTCTGGTGAGTTCATAAACCATTATGAACATGTTTTAGTCTGGTGAGTTCATAAACCATTATGAACATGTTTTAGTCTGGTGAGTTCATAAACCATTATGAACATGTTTTAGTCTGGTGAGTTCATAAACCATTATGAACATGTTTTAGTCTGGTGAGTTCATAAACCATTATGAACATGTTTTAGTCTGGTGAGTTCATAAACCATTATGAACATGTTTTAGTCTGGTGAGTTCATAAACCATTATGAACATGTTTTAGTCTGGCTCAATTTGATTAAACCACAAACATTTAGTAGTTCAGTCATCTAGTGCAGACCCACAAACCACCACCAACATTTTATATTCCAACAGACCAGATGAAATGCTCATTTCATTTATTTCTTCTCAGAATTACCACTTACAGCACTAACAATCAATTGCAAGCAAATAGAACTTCATTTTGTTGTGAAACAAATGGCATTTGTTGAGTGATATAAAGGTCTGCAGATCATGAGTTAAAATTGTTTGCATTAAAAGGTGCTGTAGGTAAGAGGGAAGAGAGATTTTAGACCGATCCAGCTCATTTCTGACAAATCAGGGCATCTCTTCCCTGATTGTTTCCGGGAATCCACCTTGCCTGTCAATCACAGGTGTGTGAAATGCAACTATGGGGAGGGGGGACGTTTTTTTTGGTTGTTTAGTTTCAAAATCTAGCTCTCTTTGGCTCTTTCCTGCACTCTCTCTTTACGTACATACAGCAGCTTCAAATGTATTTACTGTAGTGACCAATGATTGCATGGATCTGATTCCATCCTGGTTGTGTTGTGCGTGTGTGTGAGTGTGTTTGTGTGTGTGTGTGGACATGCTGTGTAAGAGAGGGACTGACCCATAGGTAAACCTGATTGTGTCATGTGTGTGTGTGTGTGTTGTGTGTGTGTGTGTGTGTGTGTGTGTGTGTGTGTGTGCGTGCGTGTGTGTGATGTGTGTGTGTGTGTATGTGTGTGTGTGTGTGTGTGTGTGTGTGTGTGTGTGTGTGTGTGTGTGTGTGAGTGCGTGTGTGTGTGTGTGTGAGAGTGTGTGTGTTTGTGTCTGAGGGACTAACCCGGAGGTAGATCTTGCTGTTGTGACACACATGTCCTCCATTGTCCAAGCTGAAGCTGACAAGCAGGCGGGGCTGCTGGCTCTCCAGGAACAAAGCTCTCCTCACCTTCTCAGACCCTTTAGCACTGTCCAACTGCACCTCCAGCGCAAAACCTTCGACACACACACACACACACATGCACGCAGGCACACATGCACACACACATGCATGCATACATGTGCACATGCACACAAACGCAAATATGCGCATATGCACACAAACACAAATACGCACATAACACCACACACACACACACACCACTGGATGCTCAACAGTGTATGCATATACCAACAGACAACAGATTTGTTCAGAGTACAGAATGAAATAATATAATAATAATAAGTAAATATGCAAAGTACAGCCACCCACTCATTTGATATGCCTTTCAGAAAAAGTACACAATGTGGTTGTGCATGTTGTGTACGTTTCCTGGCCCAAACGTTCCGCCGGCCCGAGCGTAAATATACGCCCACCTCTGGATTGGTGAAGCCCACCAAGTTCACTCTGTTCACATGACTGTTCTTTAATCTTTATGTTCTCTGCCAAATTGACCACAGTGAGTTCCAGCATGTCTGTGTCCACACAGCAAGCAAGCCAGGTAATAGGGACCAGCTGCGTGTGTATGTTTGTGTACGCATTCTTGTGTGTGTGTGTGTGTGTGTGTGTGTGTGTGTGTGTGTGTTGGTGTGTGTCTGGTGTGTGTGTCTCACCTAGATTAGAGGGAAGGTGTTTCCCATCAGCTGCCAGACAAAAGCTGAGGCCAACGCTGTAGATGAAAGACAGCAAACAGGATGAAAACAGGGGGAAGGGAGGAGCTTAACGCACATTCATTATAAAGAAATACGTATGCACACTCACACACACACACACACACACACACACACACACACGTACACTCACACTCATGGGTTATCAATGATTGAATAGTTTGTAAAGAGTGGACAGACAGACCGACAGGCAGGCAGACAGGTAGACAGACAGACAGACAGACACTTATATTTTCTCACTCAATCTCACTTCATTCCACCTTGTGCTACTTCTCGTTTCCAAGACAACACAAACCAGAAACACACGGAGAACTACATAATGTGTACCAACTGAAATACCAGTCATTTAGCCATTTTTCCTTCACCCCCACACAAAAAACATGTCCACACATTTTAAATTGAGGTTGCAGAAAGAGCTTCATTCAGACGGAGAGAGGATGAATGATTTTTACTGGCTCTAGAAATAAGTGTTTTATGCCTGGATGGGAACCTGGAAAGGGTTTTTACTCAAACATTAACTCATTCGAGGTGAACCTCGGAAAAGTCGGAACTAAACTAAAATTATATAAAATTACATAACTGCCTGCAGACATGTGGGGAGGTTACTCTCCTTATACTGACAGAGCTCTTAAAGTAGCAGGTGTGTTGTATATCCAAAAATACTTTCAACCCCAAAGAACGATGAATTTAATTTAAAAAAAAACAACTTCTGAGTAATAATAAAATATGTAATAAAATGTGGGGTCTGTACCAAGATGCGACAATGGTCTCATTTCCGTTGAACACTTCACATGTTTTCTCCTCTGGGTTGAACATGTTGGGTGTAACTGTGAGGGATGCACTGGTGTTTACTATTGGCCGTGCCCTAATGAAAACAAACAAAGCATTCTGGGAGAATAAGAATTCACTGTAATTACTGGAATGTTAGTCATACAGTATGCATGTGTTACATACTACTGTTTAACATACCTGTACAGCACTGCCTTGTCTGCCCCAAATGCACCCACAATAAGATCTATAGGAGGAAAAAATTAAATTACCTTTTTATTTTTACTTTTATTTTACTCATTAGTGCTTACAGTTAAAACAATCTTTAGAACCTGGGTAGCCATTTTGGTCCAGGTCTGTGTTGCCACGGATGGCGTAGCCAAAACTGGCAGGGAAGGAAGTGGAAGTCCATTGGCCAGAGAGTGTCTGAGTTGGCGTGTCCCTGAGCCCTCCTTCATATCCGTTGTAAATAAGAACCAATCCCTGTTGGTCTTCTCCTCCGTAGGGACAGCCCACAGCCATGTCTGTCACACACACGTTGACAACACACATTCTTACAGAGTACTTCTACATTCATAGTAGGCCCTCTTGTTGTTACCGTCACAGGTGTTCTGCTCAAAGATAGCAACATACACAATAAAAATAGAGAATAGAAATCAAATACTATTATAATGTACATACAATATTAACTATGTACCTATGAAAGTGCCTCAGATGCTGGGATGCTGCACATTCTCTTTATATTAAATATAAAGAGAGGGGGATTCTGGGGAACATGTACAACTACACAACCACACAACCACACTACATGTGGAATATGTATATATCTCCTTTATGTACAACTACACATGTAGAATATGTATATGTCTCCTTTATCCTCCTCCTCCTCCACCTACCATTGAAGCCATCTTGATTGAGGTCACCCAGTGGGGCCAGAGAGCTGCCGAAGCGGCTGAAGGGCCCGGGGCCACTCAGATGGGGGAGGCTGGGCTCCAGCAGCAAGGGGCCCCTCTGCAGGTAAACATAGAGGCGGCCCAGCTCCTCCAGACGCCCATCAGGACCCCGCCGCATGAACATGGGGGCCCCCACCACCAGGTCATCCAGGCTGGGGCATGAGGAGGAGGAGGAGGAGGAGGAGGAGGAGGAGGAGGAGGAGGAGGAGGAGGAGGAGGAGAAGAAGAAGAAGAAGAAGAAGAAGAAGAAGAAGAAGAAGAAGAAGAAGAAGAAGAAGAAGAAGAAGAAGAAGAAGAAGAAGAAGAAGAAGAAGAAGAAGAAGAAGAAGAAGAAGTGATGAATATGGGAAGCAGATACTCTCAGGTACAGGACAAACAACGTAGACACTTATGGGGTTTTTCTACTGGCAGTTTTGGCCACGGCGAGTCAAACCATGCCGTGCTAATTTGCGTTTCTACTGCCAGTTTAAATGCGCCGTGTTGTACCGAGTCGTGCCCGAGATGGACCATCTCTGGAGTTGGGCTAAAACGCACATGTATGGAAAAACCCCATTAGTGGTTAAGAGCTCAGAATAACGAGTCACCTTTTATTTCCGTGCTAGTTAAAGAGACAGCTAGATATTCTCCCATCCTCCACCCATCCACTTCCCCCTTTTTGCCAAAATAAGACTTCTCATACCATGATCTCACAAAGCCTCCCCCTCCTCAACCAGGCCACTCACCCGTCACTGTTGATGTCGGTAACTGCCACAGCGTAGCCAAAGTAGGAGCCCATCTGGAACGCATCGAAGTGACATAAAGTTAGACAAAGTCAGCCTGTAATCACACGTGGATGAGAGAGGTGGGGGCATAGATCTCTTTTAATCTTCCCATTGTCTTTCACTTGAAACAAAATATTTGTCTATTCTTAATTTTCTCTATGTCTCTTTCACTCTTTCTCTCTCTCCAAAGTGCCCAGTGAAGGTAAACTGCTAAAGAGAAGCAAAATGCATGTTGTTCTTCTCAATGTTTTATTTGGAATGGCTAAATTAGCCTTATGGATGATCCTGGGTCAAAGGTCGCTGGACCCTGTCTTCATGTAGCCTTCCTATAAACTCACCAGGATTGCAGGATTTCATGTTGGAAGGGGAGTTGGACAAATCCTTGTTCCTCCACATGAGGACAATTGCTAAAAAGTATTATTTGCTTTAATTTATTTAAGTTTTATCTTTTAATATTTATTATATTTGTGGATTTTGTTTTTTTCTCTCTCTCCCGCTATATATATTACCACTCTCAATCTTCTCAATCTGCTACTCTGCTCCTAACCTCTGTGTTCTGCGGACGTCAGGCGCCAGGGGCCTCTGTGATCTTGTGTGCAGGGGCCGTGACGACCTAAATGGAGCTCCCATGGGACTCTGTGAAGAGGTCTTTGGCAGCTTTACATTGGAGTCTAAGACAAATTAGGGTCCTGGTTACACTTCCTGTGGTAAGTGTCACATCAAAGTGATTTGCGGTCGACGCTCCAGAGAGAGTTTGGTCGCTCTAATAAAAAAAAAAAAAGTAAAGGCAGCTCTCGACATTGTGGTCGCCTCACTCTCTGCAACATGCAGACACTATTAAAAGCACTCATGTAGGCACGCAAAGACACACACACGCTCTTAATATCTTGATGACTCAACTTTCAAGTTTCAACTTTCATGAAATAAAAGCACAATAATACAAATGATGCCCCAAAAGTCCGTCTTCAATTGTCAGTTTAGCAGGGGTCTCTCTCTCAATCTCTCTCTCTCTCTCTTTCTCTCTCCTGGTATGTTTATGCAGCTGACTTAGACAACACAGTCCAAGGGCACCCGTGGATAGGACAGCTTTTCACCCACTGGGAGTAAGGAGTGGACTGGCTGAGGAGGTCACCTCCCAGACCACTCTCACTCCTCCTCATCATCCTCCCCACAGAACAGAGACCATCACACAGACTGCACTAACCACTGATTACTTCTCAGATGTAAGAAGGGGCCGGTGTGTGTGTGTATGTGTGTGTGTGGGTTATGCTGAGATATGTCATATCGTAGCCTCTATGAACAGCCTCTATGAACAGCGTGACTCTGGCAACGCAGTGTGGATGTCGTGATGCCACAGGCTCCTGCTCCTGCTATTCATCCTCTGCTTATCAAACCCATAAGCTGTGAGTAGGCTGACCTTTGACCTCAATAGGCCCCAAATATCTCCACAGGGCAAATTCCTTCATACTCGCTCCACACTCTATACACACACACGCTCTCTATGCACACACACGCACATGCACACACACACACACACACACACACATACAGACAGACACACACACACACACGTACACACCACGCACGCATTCACACACACACACACACACACACACACACACACACACACACACACACACACACACACACACACACACACATACACAAGCACGCACATATAGAGTTAAGACTTGAAAAGACATTACCTGTGTACGAAAATGTGTCAATGTAAATGAAAAACACTGAAATACAGTGGAAAGATCTCTATGGATAAACTGTACCTGTTCTCCTGTCAGGTTGAGCACAGAGTTCAGGTTTCTGCCATCTAAAATTGATACCTTTGTTGACAAGGGCAAAGATATGTCTGTTAGAGCACACTGTATTATGAGATACATGTGATCTACAAGTACAGGCCCTAGCCTATGGCACGAATATCTAACTCTACCAGATGTTGTTTGTTTGTGTTGTGAATAACATGTGATGATGCTTTACCAAGCCATACAGCATGAGTCCCTTGGGGACTCCTGCTACAACATCTGTAAAAAAAAAACAGAAGTGACAAAAGTTCATACAAAAGTCAACAAGGACCTCAAGTCATGATTTTTATTTTCTATTTTATAGATTATAGTTATAGATATGGTAGATATGGTAAATAGATCTTCATTGAAGATTTATAATTGCTCTTAATGGCCTTCTGCTATTAAAAGGGGGGTGGCTTTCTTTCTAATTATGGAGTGAGTGAGCCATGTGTTTAAGTCGTTAGGAGTTCAATCTGTGTATGCAGCCATGCATTACCCCCCCCCCCCCAACCCAACACTGTAAATATGACCCTCACCTTCTACCTCATCCCCACTGAACTCTCCAGCTGACACAGAGTAGCCTGGAGAACAAGACACACAAACACACACACATGAGCAGGCACACACACACACTTATGCACACATTAGAGTTGTGTGTGGTTATAGGTGGTTAGTTAAAGTTATTATAATTCATTTATAGATGCAAGGCCCAGTGATCTCCGTAATTGCCATTTCAAATGTTACACCTACAATTAACACTTAACACTTTTAAGTGTTCAAACTCCAATCTCCAGCATAAAAGGCCATGACCACATCGCCACTACCACCAAAAGCACCTTACAAGGGTATCTAGTCTGCACCTGACTGTATGAAGGTCTGCACATCTTTATCATGCTTGGATCAGCTATGGATCAGGATCATCACTATTTGGTATACATGTGCACCATAGATAAGTTATTTCAACATTAGCTAAGTAAGGGTTACTATTGCAGCAAGAATGCAACATAAGTTACAAAGCCACGATGTCATATACATATACATGGTGTTTTACATGTTAAACAAAGCAAAGTTACCTTGGTAACTGTCGTCGTAGCAGCCCTGTGCCTGTCTAGTCTGAATCTGCCCGGCGACAGACAGCAAGAAGTAGGAAGGGTAGTAAGCCTTGACGATTTCTTCTGTGGTGGCTGAGATCAACTGACCTAAGGGGTCAGGGTCAGAGGTCAAGTGTTAAAACAATAGGCACAATTCCTGAATTTCTTGGTCTTTTAATGTTGTCATCTAATTGGCAGTCAGCTACACCCACGGTATGAGAGCTACATTCTGACACGAATTGTGAGGACTGTTAACGTGTCACATTCAACAAACACATTCAAATTATAGCATTTCTTTGCTCACCTTGCCAATAAAAACTTCCTGGCCCTCCAAGCACAACATTTCCTTCCTGTAACACATTTTATTATAACATAAAACAAATCTGAGAACAGTTGCACAAACAATACCAAATACAGAGACAGGGTATATTTTTATATCTTACCTTGGTGAAGTCTGCACTAAATCCACCCTGACAATAGCCCTGGCCTGCAGGTCCATGTCTCTCTAAGGTTACAAAAAAAACCCAGTATAAACACACAGTTTCAAGCCCCACCCCTCAAGCAACTTTTTGTTTGCTGTCAAGAACATTGAGATACACCAGTCATCTTTAGCATCTGGCATATAAAAAAATGATTCTGAACAGATTCAATAACCATACATACGCATGAGCACCATATATTTCACCATGTTCCCTGGTGAGAGCGCTGCAGTACTTTACCTGTTCTACAGGGGGCGTACTCCACAAACGTTCTGAGGCCATCTACTGAGAGGTAGCAGGTGCCTGTGACATCGGCGAAGGGCGTGTCGTGTTCAGTTCTCCAGTAGTACCTGGGCGCACAAGCCTGTGGTGGACATAAACAACTCAATTTTGGTTTCAATTCACACAGAATTGTGACAAACTCTGACTTTCTTTTACATTCAGGGGGCTAAATTGAATGCTAGTATGTCGCCCACTGGCCCAACTTCAATCAGTTCCGATTGTTAATTGGTGGTAAATTAAAATACAAATAATTTAGTGAATATACTGTATATAGCAATGGGACACAATAGCATACAGCAGTATGTTATCTTAAAATAGCTTAGTTAAAAAACACAAACAGGCCTGCTGAAGTGGGGCTGAGCTTACCAGAACGGTGTTGTGGTGGGAGCGTACAATGGCCCCAAACCACTGATGGGACTTGAACTCTACCTGAGTGTCAACATCATTAATCTCAAAGTACCGGTCACCTGAGGGAGGCAAAACACACCTTTTTCAGTTTAGCGTTACTTTAACAGAACAGGAATGTCAGCCACCAAAACCAGTCATCTTTAGCATCTGGCATATAAAACATTTGTCTTGGACAGTTTTCAACCGCGATAGTTCTCCTGGGAAAATGGAGTTGGGTTTTCCGACTTTCTCCAGACTACAGGCCATTTTGGAGATTGACTGACATGCCAAAACAAACTCAAAGTTTGGCAACCACAATACTTTCCTTTCATTCTAAGCACACATGCTTATAATGGTTAACAGGTAAATAGTAAGGAGTCATTGTGAGTTGCTTTGCTTTGCTAACTTCTATGTGAAATACTGTACATTTGAACTGCTCTGATTGTATCATGTAGTATTGTATTTGAGACCTTTTTCACGTACAATCTTTGTGCTTTTTTACAGGGCTATTTCACGGTATGGAGCAGACACTCTAATCCATCCTCCATGCTCCTGTCACACATCAAACACACACACACACACACACTCAGGCCTCAGACCGCGTTGTTATTGTAATCCAAACGGCCGTAGCTCATTGTTAGGGACCTGTCTGAAGAGGTGAGTGGGTTGTGGGGTAAAGGAGGTAACAGAGTGCTTAGCAGAATCAACCGTGTGTATTCTTTGGCATTTTGACAAGCGGCGGTTTATATACCCGTCCATCCGAAATCAGAGCTACGATATTAGTCCAACACATTAAATGATCAGATTCAAGTAGTAACGCTGTGTACTTGTCGTACAAAGTACAGTTTGGAGTACAAACAACGCTCAGATCTTGGAAAAACTGGATTGGTTGGCAGGACCCTTATTTCCCCAACAGTACAGTTCTGTTCCAGATGCTGTGGAGCGCAGGACATTAAACCAGCATTCATTAGGGAATGATTGAAATAAAGGAGGTCAAGCCGTTATGAAACACCAACATATTTACATAATAAATAGCGTTTCAAATCCAGCCAGAGTTAGTAGTGCACAAACATAGCACATCATACATGTGACTAAAAGGGAGCCGTCTCTTTAAAGTGGTGAGCTTGAGTAGTGGTTTGGTTGTGATGTATGTGCCTGCTGCTGCTGAGCAGTGACATGGAGCTAACTCCTCAGCACACCACAGCTCCCTGGGACCTGTCCCGTCTGCTCTAGCGAGGCCTGGACTGTGTCCTCCGCACACACACACCCGTCCTGCAGACAGCCAGGGACGTGTTACACAGCACACTCACAAGCTGGGGAAAGGAGCATTGTATGTGTGTGTGTGTGTGTGTGTGTGTGTGTGTGTGTGTGTGTGTGTGTGCGTGTATGTGTGTGATTGTGTTTTTGTGCGTGTGTGTCCATGATATGGTGTGTGTTTGTTTGTGTGTATGTGTGTGTTTGTGTGTGTCCATGATATGGTGTGGGTATATGTGTGTGTTTCTGTGTGTGTGTGTGTGTGTGTGTGTGTATGTGTGTCTGACGGGATGTGTATGTGCACGTTGTGCACGCGTATGTTTGTGTGTGTGTGTGTGTGTGTGTGTGTGTTTTCGTGCATGTACAATACCACTTGTCTGCAGCGGTCTGGCTGTACTGGGATGTTAGGATGGTGAACACAGTCTATATATTGGTAAATGGCTCCTAGGTGTGTCACTGTGTACAAACTCAGCTTGCACGTTTATAGTGTGTGGTATGTGAGTATGCACACGATAACACACACGGCCCTCTGAACCCTCAAGCGTGGTCCCTTATCTCTTCCTGTATCTACTCTGAGGGACATGATTATTTTTCTGGCTGAGAAAGGGGCAGCCCCAGTGTCCTTTGCGGTCCTGGTCCCCCCATAATGACTGTGTGTTCATTAAAGAGAGCTTCACATTTGGCCGGGCCAAAGTCCAAGCGAGGAAATCGAGGCTGGATGGAAATGCTGACAAACATATACACACAGGCCAATGCACCCAAAATGGAGTCTTTTACAGGGGTGGAGTGGTGGGGGTGATGGTAGGGGCGATGGTGATGGTGGTGGTGGTGGTGGTGGGGGTGACTCAGCCACCATTAAAGCAAGGAAAAGAACATCAAAAGGCTGGTTTCAATCCAAATAGAAGTGGGGTAGATTAGGAGCTGTGTGGCGTCCACGTCCTCGTACATCTGACCCGGGGTCAGAGGCGTGGCTAAACCCAGGATGCCATCAGCAGGCTTTTTGAGACACTTTTATAGGTGGTTAGAAGCAGCTTAATGTTAACTACACAGCCCCGAAACCCTCGTTGAAAGCCATAGTTTAGACTAGTGGCTCCCAAACCCTTTCCTGCCGTGGACCCACCTGAGGTTGTATACTTTTGGACCCTGGACCTACCAAATATTTTGTGCAGTAAAATAATCAATACATTCTCCTTGTTATGTCAAAAAAAGTGCGATCATATGTCTCAAATATATATATTTTTAAATGTTCTACTTTTGGTACACTTATGGTTCTTGGTACACTTGTGACCCACAGTTGGAAAAGCGCTGGTTTAGACAAAACGTACAGCCTTAAAGGACAATTCCGGCGCAAAATGAGACCATATGATCATAACACATGTCCACCGTCATAACACATGTCCACATGTCCACATGTCCACCGTTTTCTGGGATCAGTTTTCATTCTAGTCGAATGTAACCAAAGTTCTCGAAAACCGCTAATTAGCTTATAACGCTATCTGTTGGGGCAGATATTCATGTAAAATAAATCGAAATTCTATACCACTAACAAGGCTCAAAATCGCACCACACTTCCACGGTAGCATAATGAGGGCCCCTACATGTAAAACGAAGCATTGAGAACTTTGTAAGTGTACAGACAGTTTATTAAAAAGAAAGTTTAGAAAGCCAGTGCCTTCACAAAAACAAGTGGGCGCCATCTTTGGAAAACAGTCACGACCAGTCGAGCGACGAACGCAGCCGAGATAAGCACAAACACAAACCATTTTCTTCTCTTCTCTATGCACACGCACTGTTCGCACTTCGCACACCTTCTACTAGATTGCACACTTTCTGATTCATTGACATCTCATGTGTACGCCTCTTCCGGCTCATTACGTTGCACAGCGTTCGTCGCTCGACTGGTCGTGACTGTTTTCCAAAGATGGCGCCCGCTTGTTTTTGTGAAGGCACTGGCTTTCTCTACACTTACAAAGTTCTCAATGCTTCGTTTTACATGTAGGGACCCTCATTATGCTACCGTGGAAGTGTGGTGCGATTTTGAGCCTTGTTAGTGGTATAGAATTTATTTTACATGAATATCCTGCCCCCACAGCTAGCGTTATAAGCTAATTAGCGGTTTTCAAGAACTTTGGTTACATTCGACTAGAATGAAAACTGATCCCAGAGAACGGTCCAACTCGGTGGACATGTGTTATGATCATATGGTCTCATTTTGTGCCGGAATTGTCCTTTAACATCAAGATGCTTCTCATACAACTTTTCTTAACCTCGATGTTTTTACTTGTGTGGCATTCTGAGAAATATGATGATTGATGATTTTCCACTGACAGACACACGACACAACCTACCTTGCTCATCAAAGTGGACGACGGTGCAGTTCTCCTGGCTCCAAGGACACAAGTAGACCCCTCCTCCTTCAGTCACGTTTGGTTGGCTGGTGTTGGCTTTAGGCGCGCCAATCAAAACACTGGCATGGAATAGAAAAACAAAACAACATGGCCTTACATGGCTGTGACGAGCCAAGAGAACAGTTCATGTCATGATTAAACAACAGCTTTGAGCTTAGCGCAAGTAATTCAACAAAGATTATTTACACGCTGTAAAGCTGCCACACTATTAAAGGAGAATTTGTTTGGCTTCACAGGGCCTATAGGTCAGAATATCTATCCCAACAAATATCTATGATACGATATGGAGATAAACAAGGAGGCCATTGATTGGGAGACAGAGAGGCAGCCAGCAAAACTTGATACTTATTTGTGTGTGTGTGTGTGTGTGTGGTATCTGGAAATATGGGTAGGCTGCGTATGATTCTGAACAGAATCATACCTCAATGGAAGAGGAGATAGCTGTGTTAAGCTGTGTTAATTAAGAAAGAGAGAGAGAGAGAGAGAGAGAGAGAGAGAGAGAGAGAGAGAGAGAGAGAGATGGTGGTGGGTGATGGTGATGTTGGCAGTGTGTGTGTGTGTGTGTGTGTGTGTGTGTGTGTGTGTGTGTGTGTGAGAGAGAGAGATATCGCGTGTGTATTTAAACAATGTGTGCACCATCTTTCCAGAGTGTCTATCTCTCTCTGGCCTCTGTTACAGAGGCCAGTCTTAGTAAAACAAATGGTATCTGGAAATATGGGTAGGCTGCATATGATTCTGAACAGATTCATACCTCAAGGGAAGAGGAGATAGCTGTGTTAACCCCTTTAGGAGATCCAGATAAGAGATTATAGCAATAGCAACTATCATGAGAGAGCGAGAGAGCGAGAGAGAGAGAGAGAGAGAGAGAGAGAGAAAGATGGTGGTGATGGTGATGGTGGCAGTGTGTGTGTATGTGTGATATCTATAATATCTCTGTGTTCCCCTCTATTTATTTGAATCAATATCCAGCCAATATGTAGCCAGTGGAATGAATAATGTGTACCAGATCTCCTCCGCTGTTTCTGAACCATCCTGATTTATGTTTCTGATAGTCCTTTAATACCTGTAGCTGTCGCACCAGTGCCATACTCAACAGTATTCTAAAGTACTAAACAGTAAGGGACACATGTTGTGATTAGCATGGAAAGTATGCAGTTGGCCGAATGCATCTATAAATTATGTGACGTGTGTGTGTGTGTATACAACAACAAAGTCTTTAAAGTCTTGCAGCCACACTAAAAAATGACCTGGCTCAAGGAGTAAATGGCCCGACGTAAGACATCGATGACTGACGACATTAGCAGAGATCAGACATACCTCATAGTCCCCGTGCGCACACATGCACGTGCACACACACACACACACACACACACACACACGTCTAGAGAGCACAAGAGCAATAGTTACTTGGCAGGAATAGTTTTAGTTTTCCTAAACTCTTTCCTGACTGGGAGCAGGCTTTTCCATGCACTTTGATGTGCAATAGGATTATGTTTTTCAATACCCTTCACCACTTCAATTCTGCATTAGTGAAGTTGTTAAGTAGTGGTGGAATGGAGTCAACTTGTGGGTGGGCTATAGAGCGCCAGATTCTTAATAATGTATAGTGTAAAAATGTATTTAATTTCAGGAGGGACACAAATAATGTTATTAATAAACAGAGCATATTTGTCAGGTATTACCCAATCATTCGTCAAAGAAAAAGAAAAACACGAACAAGCAGACCAGAACCTGTACCAGACTCATGCAGCAGGGGCAGCTTTTGATTTGCTGTTCGGAGGTGATTGACTGAGTCACTATGGGAACACAACAGGGAAGCATTGTGTTTAATTGGTTATCATGGATAGACATTTTCATCTCAGCCAATGGGAACTGGATAGCCTACAATGGTTATGGGATATTTTAATCCAAGTATCCTTGAACACAATGTATTGATCATTTACTTTGAAGGACTTTTAAAACTCATGTGGTTTTGTCGTGCAAGTGATTCCAGTTTCCAAACAATCTCCGATTTATTAATAGAAAGACATTTGCACTGATATACTGTACTGCACTGCAGGGGAGGTAAGTGGGTGTGAGATTGTGAATAGGAACTTGACCTCTACATGTTGCCTGGTGCAGAAATAACTTTTCATCACTTCTGACCCCAGACAACCCCTACACTATGAGTCACCACAACCCCACGTCTGACCCCAGACGACCTCTACACCAAAACACTTGCCTCTTGTCTCTAAAACATGGCTTATTAGCTTAAACAGGGCCTGTGTGTGTTTGTGTGTGAGAGAGAGAGAGAGAGAGAGAGAGAGAGAGAGAGAGAGAGAGAGAGAGAGAGAGAGAGAGAGAGAGAGAGAGGGGGGGGGGGGGGGGAGAGATATGTGTAGAATCCAAGGCAGCCTTAAAACACTGTGGCATGCTGGGAAGACAACAGAAAAACAACAACATGTTGCCTTTCCCATGGTGCATGAGAGATGTGTGGAACACAACTATTGCTGTAGAAACATTATGTTGAGAATAGATAAGTGCAAAAGAAAAAAGATAACCATCTTAAAGGGACTGGGTCCAGGGCCAGGTTCTGGCTTATATCAACAACTTGATAAGAGTTAAAGCTCCCAATTACACCTCGCAATTCTTTGCTACACACATTTCCTGTTGCTAGTGCCAACAATAATAAACCAACAACATCAAACCATATTACATCTCAGAACGCATACATTTACAAGTTAAAATATGACAGCAAGAAGTACACAGCACAGTAGCCTACATCATTGACTTTATGTTGGCCTATAGAATTCATGTTTTTTTCATTATTTAAGATTATTTAGGATTTTTGTACGCACAGCGGATTGGGTGTGATATTTCTGTAATTGAATGTCTGTAATAATGTATTGTATCAACTCTATTTAGGCTATTGACTAACTAATAAAACAAAACCTTAAACATCCCATCGCAAGTTGACCTTTTTTCTTTTCTTTTTCTTGAATCCAAACCAATCATTCAATAGAAACCACAAGAAGCTTCTTTAAAGTGAGCGCCTAGCTAGCCCACTAGCCCACTAGCCCTAAATCACACACAGACCCGCAGTCTGTTTCTAATCAACGGCTTTTAAACACAGCGCGAGCGACTAAAACAAACAGGTATTCCCGCGCTTTTCTCAACGTAAACACGCAGTGGGAGGAGCATGTGATTGACAGCCAGACAGCACGAGGACATGACAGGTAGGGTTAGTTAGTTAGGGTTAGTTAGTTAGGGTTAGTTAGGTAGGCTAGTTAGTTAGGGTTAGTTAGTTTGGGTTAGTTAGGTAGGGTAGCCTTCCCGTTAGTTTTCATTGATTAGGACCTACACTCATCATACATACATACATTGGAGAAGTTAACTAAGCATATTACTTTATAATGTGGAAACTGCAGCTACGTTTTGCATTACTATTATTATTTTTTAAGGCGACTTACCTGGGAGGATTACTGAAGAATTCAACAGAATAGCCGAAATAACTGTTCTTGGGTCCGGTGAAAATAACACGCGTCTCGGCGTCCAGGTTGAAAGCGGCGCACAGCTGCGCCAAAATCACCCCAGAAAACACCAAGGAAACGCCGTGAAACGTCCCCCGCGGAGCGCCGATGCGTGGACGTCTAGCGGGTCGCTGTCCGATTCCCATCTCTCCTGTGCGGCTCTTCTTTCATGGAGTAGCCATGGCTCTGGTCGTGGGGCTCATGGAGACCACGACACCCTTCAACTCACACGGCTCCAGCAGCAGCTCCTGGTCCACAGCAGCAGATGTAAAGGATAAACCAGCCTAGAGCGTGAGGGTTGGTAGAGAGAGAGAGAGAGAGAGAGAGAGAGAGAGAGAGAGAGAGAGAGAGAGAGAGAGAGACACACACACACACACACACACACACGCGCGCGCACACACGCACACACACACAGGGCTACTAGGAGGAGAGAGAAAAGGAGAGGGGGGCGTATAGGGACTGTTGAAATAAGTTTGGGTGGAGCCTGAGATATTAGATGTATCTGGTCTGGTGAAGGCAGAAGTGAAAGAGGAGACAAGAGAAATACTCATCCACGCTTGTTTTGGACTTTGACATTGTTTACAGGCAACATTGGATGATTCTCCCCTATGTCAACAACACAAATGTAACTTACAGGTTAAAGTATGTGTTTTCCTAATGTAGAAGAATCAACGGTTTGGCTTTAACAGGGTTGAGATGGGAAAAAACAGCCCCTTCTATTCTATTCACACAGAAGGACCGAATACACTGTTCTGGCTGTTTATCACCTTTTCATTAGGTGATGAACTGGAGTGAGTGACAGTCAGGTGGGCCAACTGTGTGTTTTAGCGCTGAGCAAGAACCCCCCCCCCCCCCATGTTTTAACAACAGTGAGTCATCACATGTAACCAAAGGCAACAAAACAGAGCTAGGGTTCTCAGTCTTTAAAAAACACACTTTCACGTCATGGCTTGCGGCCTATATAATCACCCCTCCACACCATGCGCCTCCTCTGCGATATATTTAACCAGATGGCCCCTACCAGTTAGAACAAGAACAGTAGCTGCCATTCACCAAACCATGTCTTTGATAGAGATTACCCTCTGAAAGGTGCTGACTTTATTTATACGTTAGGTCGGGTAAAGTCAGTCCTCTGGTGGTATAGCTAGCTTAAATCCACAACAATACTCTTATTTTGACTTATACGGAGCAGCAATGTTGGCAAATATGACCCAGAAGTCAATTCCTCTCATGGAAGCCATAGCACTGACTATAGCAAAAACATGAGAACGGTGCCCTTAGAAAACAACCTGAGCGGAGTAGCAAACTGTGGGCTGTACTGAGATTGAGGGTGTGGTGTGCTATATAAATTGGGAAAGGTTTAGAGTCATGCTGGACCATTGAACCATGACCTCCTGCGAAAACCATACGAACATTACATGAAATAGACATTTTTCAAAAGAACTCAATTCTTCATTTATTCATGAGAAGATCAATCGAGACTTTAAAAGATCTTCAAAAGGTGTGAAAACAATGTTGTCTCTATTAACCGACCCCGGCTTGGGGTCAACGCGGAAAAATGTGATCATCAACATAATGTATAGTGTGACTTTTGTTGAGTTGGTTTTATTCGGTGTAAATGGTTTCCCTGAAACTATTGCAGCCAAGTCCCAAACTGGACAAGGGAAAAGCTGGGTCTCTCTTCTGTGATTTCAAATGATGCAATGGAGGAAACTCCTCAACACTTACTTCAGTGCAGTTATGTGTATTTGCTTGTGAAATGTAACCTTTTATACCAGCCTTACATTTTCCCATCGTGGTTACTCAACATAAAGGTTGACACAATATGAACTTGAAGAATATGGATTTTTACATACACATGCCTGCCTACATATACTGCCTTTTTGCAAAATACAAATAAATGTCATGTAAAAGCTCCCCTCCCCCAGTAATTACAGTTAACCATGAGGATATGGTCATTTGGTGAGGTAACACTAATGAGCTAAATGATCTGAGCTCAAGTGGATGGAGAACGAAAGCTACATATGGTAGACATTTGGAGTGTGGTAAGATCTCAAACAGTGAGAAATATGAGATAATATCTCAAACACTGAGGTATTATGATAATATCCCTATCCCATGATAACTAACATGGAGTGTTATCATGGGATATTATCTATAGCAGCCAATCGTTTAATTATTGTTGTTCCCCTAAAAGAACAGGCCTACAGGCTGGGTGCATAAACACAAAGCCAGACATTTAAACTCTAATACTGCATTTCTGTATTGATTCATTCAAATGCCATACTTTGATCTGCTTCTTGTCACTGTGTAGAGAATTCACTTTTTGTTGTTATAGCTCCACTACTCTAAATTATACTCTGTGACACAACTCATTTAGTCCAAAGTTTGTTTTAAAAAAATATAATTAAATGTGGTTCCTGCCTTGTTTTGACATCCCAGTCCAAGTGCATTTCTACTCTCTGTGAAGACAATACCATATCTCGTTTGAACTCGTCTATGAACAGTAAATGGGAACAATACTGACTGTTTTTTTACGTGCCAGATGGGGAGGAAACAAAAATGCTTTTGGGAATCCAAACAACTGCAAAGGCAATGTAACATCTTATCTGCGTTGCCTTTTTCAAACCACAATACAGTGGCTACAGGACTGTGGTTGAAACTACATAGGTCCGGAGGGATATAAAGATTATCTATGGTGTGTCTTGTAAACACAACACCACTTCTTAATGTGCTTCAACTGATACAACCCTGGGCAATTCAGAGAAACCACCATTGATAAATGGCACAGCACGAGGCTATCACCAGCGCTGTGAGGGGTCACCCCAGTGCAGTGAAGTCTCATTGCATGGGAGAAGTGGAGTTGGGCAGCAGTGCATTTTATCCATATGAAATATGTAGCCAAGAAATGTCTTGCATGTTTAGCCCTCGTGTCTTACATGGAAGTTAAAACGGTAACAGATGTGTGGTTGCCCTGGGCAACAGGGTTTGGTCCATTTACCCCTTTTTAGCAACCACTAGTTCCACTGAGATCAGGAAATCTCAGTAATATAAAGTAGCTTTTAATTCATCAATAATTGTCCTTTATTCAGTTGTGGGATACAATTAGAAAAACAATATTCATAGAAAAATAACAAAAGCTAATGATGAGTTTTAGGCCCTGTATCACATTTCAGCCGTTCCCTAAAGTTATGCTATAAATAACAGGTTGTCATGAAATTGCGTGTTGCTAGTGTTTCTCCGACTCTAAATTCTCACCATCACCTCCTGTAAAACTGATTTGTTGGAAAACTGTCCGGAAGCTGAAGCTCTCTTGGGCCTCGGAGGCCTTCAGGAATACTCTGAAAACAACAGAACTTTACAGGGAAATGTTACAACTACTAATTCATTCATTTTTATGAAGTAGCTACAATTATTTATGATCCTTTTTTTTTAAACACCATCTTCCCCGTAAAGGATTATGTTACTTCCACCAACAAGCTAGCTATGCATGCATAAAGGCTTTTGGTCATTTCAAAGTGTTAATACTTCCAAGTTACATAATATATATTACAGACCAGTTGTAGAGTAACAACTGGTGTAGGAAACACCTATATGCTTTTTTACTAGCTCTTGGAAAAAAAACTACCCTAAAAAGTCACTCAAACATCCTCAAGTAGTGTAAAAGTGCAAAAAGTGATCCTGTAAAGAAAAGAGTTGATGACCAGCTAATACCGGGCAAACGGTGTTGGGAATGAAAACGTGTTTATTATGAAATGGAGGCTTTCGTCCTCTCCTTCCTAGGGCACAAGGAAGCAGGATTCTAACCCAGCCCATAATTACACCATGTCTTCCCTATGTCATTGGGAGGTGACATCATCTGACAGGAATGATACAGACCGAGGTTTGTTCCAACAGGAGTATTGACGACAGTGTGCTGTGGTTTTAATAAGAGCACTGCTTGAAACAGGGCAACGTAAAGCAATTTTCATCCCCGATCTTTACAACTCAACTTGTTTCTCAACAATACAGATTGTAAGAATTGATGTGATGACAACATGGTTAGGCCTCCGAGCTGTAGTCTTTCTGGAAATGCGAGTAGAAATTTCCATTGATGTTGCTGTGCAGGTAGATTCACAGGTATGCGTCATGTATGCATCACATTATTTGCTTCCTATTATTGCTTGCTTGCTTCCCATTATCGATTGCACCCTTTCACAGTGTCATATTTCGTATCTGGTTCCTCCAGCTCAATATTTCCGCGACAGTTTTTCCTGGCTAAACTACAAGAACAAGATAACAAATGGGTGACATTAAATTAGTTTGCCACAGAAATTAGTTTCAGGCCCTGTATCACCTTTTACCTGTGTGTTTAAAGCAACAGTATAAACAGGTTTCTCTTTGAAACTCTCATCATGCCCTCTAATAAAACTGTTACAAAAACAACTTAAGTTAATGCTCTTAAAGTTGAATCACCTCTGTAGTTAAAAAAGCATACTTTAATAGCGTTGTGCAATGAGGCCATGCTTGTCCTGTACCTTTTAAAGTAGCCCTGCTATTTATAGGTTGAATCACATGACAAACTAGAACTAGAATACAACTTCGCAAGTGTTGCAATACTTGCCAATACACATTCCCCGACTGTGTATTGGCAATACAGTATAGTATGGTTTAATACGAGCCATACTGTAATGGTAGCAAAAGGGAGCAAGCAATTGCACAGTGAAAACAACTGCAAATGTTATGTATTGAAGCATTAGACATGACAAAGATCTGATTCGGCTATTACAAATATATTATTGCATGTGCCGAGGTGCCAAAAATATTTTTTTCCAGCCTAATTTAGCTTTACAACTTTATTAAGAAACGTTATTGAGAAAAGACAACATGAGTATAAAAACAATTTCCTAGCATTCACAGCATTGAGGTTGAAAAAAAAAGAGGAAAAAAATACTGTATATCACATAAAACCCAAACATTTGTTAATGTTTAAGACCCTTAGCAAATATAGAAAATATCTCTTTTTAAAAATGTAACATTATCGTCCAACAAGTTGCAACATCACAGCATGTGAGAACCATGTGGGACTTGTTCTTCCCGGTTGTACAACGCCTGTGTCCAAGACATGTGGCTTCACTCTCCTGTGTTTGCATGTGTATGTGTGTGAATCACCAGCGGTTCCATGGGAGGAGATGGGATGTGCGTGTTATATTGCCTCATTGAGAGCCTGGGCTGGCTGTATGAGCTCCGCTGCAAAGACACCAGAGTGGTTCTCTAGGTCTTGGTGCTGCATCCAGCTCGCCTCCCGGATCCCCTTAAGCATGCCTTCCTGCTTGAGAAAATAAAAACAATACAAGAAATATGGATAAGAAATAGCTGAGCCCCAAAGACGCATTGTGGATGACGTGGGGGGTTGCTGAGTTCCGCATTTCGAAAAAGTCCTGTTGCTAAAGTTATACCAAAATAATGTGGTTAATAATGTTTACAGGGAGCTTAGGGCTGGGCAATATTATTAAAAAAATATATTATCACAATAATTATAGGTAATTTTACACAATATCAATAAATATCACAATATGCTTATGAATTCAAAATAGATTTCTAAACAGTCTGAGGGTCATTACATTGAAGTAAATGTAAATGTAAAGTATGGTATCAGAACTAAAACTAGTTTTCCTTTCTCACTGACGTTTCCAACCTCATATTTGATCATCACACCATACCTTTGGAGCATCTGCGAGCACCAGGATGACGTCTCCCTGCTCAAACTGGAGCGCGCCTTCTTCTGAACTCGAGTGACTCTCTACTGCCACCCCCTGGCGGAGATCAATAAGTACCGTCAACAAAAATACTGCTTTTAACCTTTTTTTTAAACTGCTTTTAAACAATATTACAGATCTAATGGAAATAATAAAGATATTTTTATTGAAGGTAAAACAACAATAACATAAGAGTTCTACCACGCTTTGGAAATTGTTTTCCCAGAGAAATCTCTAAATATATCCAATTTCATTGGCTCTTTTTATAGCTCACTTTTATAGCTCTATTTATACTCATTAATAATGAGCATAATAATAATGATATGACTTCATACTTCATGTTACCTTGTAAAGGACGCCAGGGGGACTGGCAGAGTCTTTTCCTGATGCTTCCGTCTGCGCTTTCACCTCTTCCTTCTCTGCCGCCTTCACCTCTTCCTTCTCTGCCGCCTTCACCTCTTCCTTCTCTGCCGCCTTCACCTCTTCCTTCTCTGCCGCCACCACCTCTTCCTTCTCTGCCGCCGCCACCTCTTCCTTCTCTGCCGCCGCCACCTCTTCCTTCTCTGCCGCCGCCACCTCTTCCTTCTCTGCCGCCGCCACCTCTTCCTTCTCTGCCGCCACCTCTTCCTTCTCTGCCGCCGCCACCTCTTCCTTCTCTGCCGCCACCACCTCTTCCTTCTCTGCCGCCACCACCTCTTCCTTCTCTGCCGCCACCTCTTCCTTCTCTGCCGCCACCTCTTCCTTCTCTGCCTCCACTGGCTGGGTCTTGCCGGGGGAGTCGGACCGTCGGTCAGCGCCACCAAAGGAGACGCGGGGGGCGGGGACAGGTGGGGCTTTGGTCTTGACTTCCGGCGACGGAGTCAGGCCAGCCTCGTCTTTCTGCTCCGGACTACTCTGCTGCTGGGGGGTGTCACTCACCGGTAGCAGGGGATGTGCCACTTCCTGCCCTGCCACCTCCGGCGTGGGTACACCCACACCGGAGTCGTCCGAGTGGCTGGAACAGAGTTCTGGCTGCTCCGCCTCCATATCGTCCAGGCTCCGCCTCCCCACGCTGCCGTCCCCACTCTCGCTGTCGCATGCCGACTGGCGCTTGTGCGTGGCCGTATCAGCACCGTCCCCCGAGAGGCTGGACTCCGGTGAGGCGCTGGGGGCAGAGGGCTCGCCGTCCTTGCCGTCACTCTGGCCGGTGGGGTGCATGGAGACGTGGTCGGAGGGGAAGGCTGTGTTGCAGGGAATGGGGTTGGAGATGACGATAGACTTCTTCTTCTTTGACTTGGAGCTGTGAGAAGAAGAGAGAGCAAAGACATTGGTACTCCCCACAATCCAAGACAAATGATGCATGACTGTAGCATTTAAGCACATTCCTCAGAAAAACTATTTAAGAAAAGTAAAAGAGGGAATATCATAGCGGTTTTGATGGGTTACGCCTAGCTAATATTTCTGAAATGCCTCAATTTCACCCACCTCACATTAACTCAATATGTTCCTAACAGATAGAATCACGTGTGTGTAAGGTACACATACACTGCTGCAAGTCAGTTGTGCATTATTTGGTGGTTCATTTTATTATGTGCAAATTATGAACTCAACATTTATGGAATATGACTATTATGTCCGGACTATGATTCAGGGTTAATTTTATCACGTCTGAAATATGAACCCATAATTTTGAGAATACAACTTTTCTGCCAGTATCCACACAGACGTTGGAAACTTTGTTGAAAGACGTTGAAAATTACAATGCACTCACCTGTTGAGGCCCTTGATGATGAATGCTTTACCCGAATACTGAGTCTCGAGTTTCTTCATCACATTGTATAGTTCATGGTTCAACTGTAATTTGAGAGAGAAAACTTTGCATTCAAATATATAGGTCATTGTACTTTCATCACATAAAACAAATAAATAATACAATTTAAAAAAACAATGCCTTTCTTCTCAATATGAACTGGCAGATCACTGGCATATATTTACCACACTCATTTCCTTGTAGAAGACGTCCCGCAGGTTCGATATATTCTGGAAGACGGTCACATAACAACCTATTCGGCTACAAAAAGAGAGCGAGAGAGAGAGAGGAATTGTTTTGGTACCCGAGTCAGTTGATTTTAGTGAACCAAGAGTTCGGGCAGTGCACGAACTACCAACTGGTTTTGCATATTGTTACAATACCGGGTTAAAGTACTTCACAAGTACTATATAAATTATAATATTACATCTGATAACATGCTCCTCATGTATTTAGACGTATTGAGAAGTCACTTGATTTTCGATTGTTCTGCCATTTGGAGGAATATTAGCAGTTATCTCTAAAGAAGATAAAATAAATCTATATTGTTCAGCAGGAGTAATGTATCAAGACTGTGTTTCCACTAATACTTCCGTTCAAAAACAAGTTCAATACTAGAGAAGCAATGGCAGTGACAAGGGTGCCTTTCTACTTGAAGAATGCACATGTATATGGGTGGTGTTGTTTAGCCATGTACCTCTGATAAAGAACAGGCAGCTCCTCTCTCAGCTCATTGTTTAGTTCCTCAAAAACATTCTGTGCTTTGTTGAACTCCTCGTCAGCCTGCGTGACGAGACACCATTTTGGTTACACAGCAATAAAAAGGAGAAAGAAGTCCCCAATAGTCTGGGCTAAAAATGTCCTGCTTTTCAGAATTCTGTTAGTTTCACATGTGCATTTGTTGTCCTGTACCTTGGCTATCTTGCCGTCATCCTTCTTCTTGGCACCCTGAAGCGCCTCCAAGTGGTGGCGAGCCGAGTCGTAATCCACCAGCTTGCGTCCGCGCTTGGCCACTCGCTCCTGCCAGATGGCGAGTTCCAAGAAATATTTGGGCATTCGTTTTGTTTGTAATCATTACATGAGAACGAGGAATCACAGAAGTCCCAAAAATGTCTTTGTTTACCTTGACCTCTGGGAATTGACTTGTGTAGTTCTCCATTGTGCGCACAATCTGATCGGACATTTTCTCTTCATAGTCATTCCACATCAAGTCCTCTTTCTAAAAACAAAAGAAAAGTGATAGTTACACATTATAGTCACTTCATTTGTTTTCGGCAAACAACTACACACTATAGTTACAACTACACCAAAGGGAAATTCAGTCGTCATAGAAGCAATGGTAAATTGCACAATATTTACCATTGCTGCTATGACGACTGAATTTCCCTTCGGGGAACAATAAAGTTTGTATCTATCTATCTATCTATCTATCTATCTATCTATCTATCTATCTATCAAACAAGTTATACGCTCAAGATCTGCAGAAAGAAAGCCATACTTCAATGATGTCAGAGAGGTCTTCTCCGCCATTCCAGTCAGACTCGTAGACGTCCTTCAGCGTCTGAGACAGACGTTTAGATGACTCATGTATTGCTGCAACACACAACCATTACAAAACACTTTAAGCACTGTTAAACTTGTAATATCATACATGCTCCATTTGAGCTTAGAGTCAGCTGTAATCATAGTCGCGTTTCTCTGGAATCGGCAAGAACAGCACTGTGACGTCTTTATGGTATTATGTTTGGGCTTGTGGCGGATGACACGCATCACATTTATTAACTGCCGTATCAACTCTTTCTTGATCCTCCTTCAAAAAGGTACTTGTTCTGCCACATGGCAACCTTTATTGATTTACAAAAGACACTGTCTAAAAATACATGTCCAAACTCACTTCCATTTTTTATTCAGGCTCTTACTTGGCAGTGAATGAAACATAACAGAAACATAGTGACTCTTGATCATCATTATATAAACCGGTAGACCCTGCACAACTGAAACAAAAATAAAAAGACAAGAAACCACAAGCCTACCTTTCACAGCTGTGAAGTAAGCTTTAACATCTTTTGATAACCTGACACCGTCTGCCTGTGTGCAGAAAAAACAAAAACAAAAGATGATATTCACACCATGCTACAACACGTGATGCTCAACTATGCCGAAGTGGACCTTTGTGGTCTGCTTCAGATTCGATTCATGTGTAGATCATTATTGTTTTAGCCTTTACTCCTGTTTGTTTAATGATCTTCTAGCTACAACCCATTAAAAACAAATGGAGCTATGAAAAATGTAATTCTGGGACTGAACCCTGGAGTAAGTCACAATACTGGAGTTAAGCATTAGTTTATCTATAAATAAAAGTAACACGTTGCTGCTGCTGTTGGGTGCACTTCCTGAAGTTCTACGTTTTCTGAACATCTGTGCCCTGGTCTTTCACTTTAAAACTATCTGAAACACCATGAATAGGAAGAGTTTACTCAATGACGTCAATGCATAGTTTGGCCTAAAGTCAGCATAATAATTCACTTAAACACATTCGTAGAGAGCCGAGAGGAACAAAATATGTGGCTGTGCTAAACTTTAGGTGGATTAGTATCTTCGCCCAAATGGCTGGCTTCTCATTCAACACCGAGGACATTCAAATTAAACAACTGTATCTCGACAACGCTGACCTTAAAAACTTTGATAAGGGTGAATTACACCACAATTCAAGACGGCCATTATACTAGCGTACGTAAGTCTGTTAGTATGTGCCAGGTTTCTGAATCATAGTGTGCATGGACATTTAAGATGCAAGGAGTCTGTTACTAATTTACCTGTTGCTTGCTGAGGTTCTGGGAGCATTGTTCAAATTGTTCGTCCTTGGTTTCCATAGTTTTCCCCAGTTTCTGGAGGACCTTTTTAAAAACAAGACATACACTTACAATAAAGTTACATTGACAATATGTATTTGTTTATTAGACTTGAACAGCGATGAACCATATAATCTAATTTCAGTTTTACAACAGCATCAAAGAAACATTGCCTAGCAATGGATATGACACACACAAAGCAGGCTCAGTTTGTTCTCCTTCCAAACAGTGAAATGGGCCCATGTTTGAGTTTTAAGCCAACTGTATGAAGTTGTTAATTTTTGGTTTTAGTAAGAGTGAACCACAAAGCTCTGCAGTAGCATAGTTGCAACAGCAAAGGAGAGGAAGTAGATCTAGTCTCAGGAAGTGGCAGCGTTTGTTTCCACCAACAGATGGTATTTTGATAGCACTCTCCACCATTAGGAAAGGAAAACCATTATATACATATATATACCTATATGAACTACATATAGGTACTACATATAGGCCTACATTCCTCATTATCCCCTTATCATATGTTACCCTTCCGTTACTTCAGGGAAACATGATCTTTGTACAGTCATGCTGGCGGACTCACTCAGGGGGAACAGATATTAACCATCAGATCGGCCTACTCGTCATAAACACTTTTTTACCAAAAAAAACAAGTAGGCTAATCAAATAGAAGCTGTATTAGACTTAGGCAATAATGACAGCATCATCAAGTTACTCCATGTTTTACGTTCATTGAATTACATGCGCTAGAAGTGCGTTGACTCTAACTTCTAATCGATGAGAATTGATGATTTAAACTATTACTTTTTCTACCGTTACTAAGTAGACATGAGAAGTCAGACCACAGACCCGGTCTGTCGCTCCGGTCCTTTCCAATACATGATAACCACATGGCGGGTCTGGGTCTGGACATTAGGAAGTTAAGATTTAAGCTCACCTTCTCCTGAGCTCGGTTCAGAGACTTTTGGACCCGTCTGGCCAGATTTGGGCCAATCTTGCTGTCTGCCATCGTGACTCTCTCCTCTCCGCCGACAGTACCGTAGTGAAGCGGCTCCTCTTGGGTCTGTGTGGGCAGGGAGGTGGGGCAGACCCACGCTGTCATCAGTACGCACTCACACCAAACCCTCACCTATATCCCCCGGACTATTTTGTTCCCAGCCCATTTCCAAAGTCGGGCTGACGTCGTCATTACGGTAAAATTCCTTTCATGTTGGAACTTGCTGGGAGTTTGACATCTGTTGTCTATCTTTCAGCTGGTTCATTTGGCTTTGCGGGGACTTAGGTCTATCACACAACCCGTACGATTGCCGTCTTTTGGCCTATTGATTTCTCACATTAAGGCCTAGGTGTTCATAAAGGGTACAGAAAGACTAAACGGAACGAATACGCATATCGCATTTAGCGGCGCCCCCTTCTGTAGGCCTACCTCTAATTAATTAATTAATTAATTAATATCAATCAATCAATTAATCAATTAATTAATTAACTCATTCATTCATTCATTATGTAACTTACCTTTACTGGATCATTTTTTATACAGCTCTAGGTATAGGCCTATGTGATATTGGGAAATATTTGTACTAACA
The DNA here is from genome assembly GCA_030340625.1 of Merluccius polli. NCBI lineage: Eukaryota > Metazoa > Chordata > Actinopteri > Gadiformes > Merlucciidae > Merluccius > Merluccius polli. Next base: position 185,879 of record JAOPHQ010001144.1, on the reverse strand, counting down.
ACTTGGCCTACTATTTGGCCACTGGGCGACACTTGTATCCGATGCGACTTGAAGTGATTACGTCATGAAGTAGCAGGCATCTTGAATGCGTGGGGATGAAACACAAAACCTTTCAGATAGGAAGACCCATCCACTAATCTTCCCATTTTAATCCCCTATGTGTCTTTCTTAACGCTGAAATTTGTGTTTATAGTTTGTGATAGCCTACAAATGACACCAAATGGAAAAATGAAACATTTGAGAGAAAGGATTTACGTGCACGGATAGCCCTAATCCTCCGCCTCAACTGCTTGCAAAACAGCCTTTATGCCAGCAGAGGGAGCCACCTCACATATTTTGGCCAATATATTTCGAGTCATCCTCCTTTGCACAAATCGAAATGCTGAAGAATACACACACCATACCATTAATTATCCCTTTTAACGACCAAATATCACCATCATGGTCCCTCATTTATAAGAGCACTTTTAGTGATAACCCCATAGAATTCTTATATTAAATGTCAGACAATATACAGGCTCTTAACAGTTTTCCCCCCCCATTGTGTTTACCATAGAAACAAACAAGCTCAGAAGGTGCATGTCCTGGTACAGCCCTAAAGTCTTATTAGGGCTGGCCCTGAGGGCGTCAACCGTCGCCTAGGGTGATCATCCATAGAGGTGCCAAGCAATTTTTTGAAAAATAAACAATAAAAATCAACAAGATTATTATGTACTCCCATCATATTCAAAATCAGCTAAATAAACAACTGTGTTACAAGATGTCTATGGAGATTCACTTATGCATCCAGGTAATTAGTTTAAAAAAAAAAGATTTAATCTTAAAACACTGGATTAAAAACGTATAAAATACAAGACGTTTCAAGTGTTCATCCAAACACCTTCATTTTTGGGCCAATGTAAAACATGGAGTAACTTGATGATGCTGTCATTATTGCTAAGTCTAATACAGCTTCTATTTGATTAGCCTACTTGTTTTTTTTTGGTAAAAAGTGTTTATGACGAGTAGGCCGAGTAGGCAAGATTGGCCCACATTTTTTTGAAAACGTGTTACAACCGATACACAGCATTTTATGTTCATAAAACAGTGTACTAATCTATCTAATATTTGCCCCATTACATTATGCTAGTCTCGAAAACAGCTGATGATGACAAAGTGACTAGGTGTCTTGGATTGATATGGAAACAGTACATTGGTCACTTTGAAAGCTGGGATTTTGCGTGGTTGGTCATCCAGCAGCGCGCAACAAACAAACAATGCATTCAATGATTATTTATCATAGCCATGAGAATCTGAGCGATTTTTTTTTTCTCCAAATTCTAGTCTGAAATCAAGTCTGAAGTCCTCATTTTCGCAACTCAAGTCTGAGTCTCGAGTCTCAAGTCCCCAATGTAAGGTAATGTGTGTGTGTGGGTGTTGGTCTAACCAGGGGCACCTTCTGCTGATCTCGCCTGGGCAGCAAAAAGCCTAGGGCCGGCCCTGCTCAGCAGCATGGCTCAGTCCTATATTTCCCACAGTTATTGCACAATAGTGTCGGTATTATTGTAAAAACTCACCGTATTTTCAAATATTAAGTGCGCACCTTAAATAGATAGCTGGATTAATATAAGCTTATATATTTTAAATTCTGATCATAAATCCACACCAGATCGCCCATCCCCCGGAATGTACCAAGTGCGGTATTTTAACCGCCCCGTCCGCGCGGCGGGCGGGGTCATCCTGCAGCCGGAAGGGAGGTCTGACACGCGGCGCGTGACGAGGCACACATCGCGCGCCCCCAGAGCAGAGACGCCACACACCGCTAGGAGACGTTTCGCGCGGTTAGTCTTGGTCTGCGAGACGGCGGTAGAAATACGGTCTGAGCCGCGGAGAGCTCACTGCTACCGTCACGGTGAACACAGCGGCTCCCGGCACCGAGTTGACGTTGACGTAAAACCCAGGAGCAGCGCTCACGTTCATCAGCTCGCGGAAGCTTTTCCAGGGGAAACAGTAGGAAAATGCCTCCCATCGAAAATGACAGCGGGAAGACTGAACTCAAATCTCGAATACAGCAGCTGATCGACTCCAACCAGGTGATGCTGTTCAGCAAGAGCTACTGTCCGTACTGCCTGAAGGTGAGGACTCTGTGCGTTACAGTAGTGTGTTACAGCTGTGTGTTACAGCTTTGTGTTACCGCCCGCCGTGCAGACACACGGGCTCCGTCTATTTGCCGGGTCACGAGCTGCGTTACTTGGTTACCGCCTGCCGCGCGGACACACGGGCTCGATCTATTTGCTGGGTGTAAGCGTGCGACTCATTTAACAATAAACTTTTCAAGGCCTACTGACTATAAATAAGAGACCAAAGTTAATGTTCACCTTAACTGGAGAAATTAAGTGTCCTACTTCCTGATGGTTCATTTCTTATTACTGAGAGGGTCATATTTACATGAATGCCAAGCTATTCATTAACCTAGCATAGGAAAGGTCACATGAAGTTGCCGTTAAATTACATTAAAATGTAACATTTGTTAGTCAAAGGTATTAAAAAAGCCACTTTCTCTACAGGTGAAAGACTTGTTCAAAGACCTGGACGTCAAATGCAATGTGGTGGAGCTCGACCTCGTTGGTAAGATAAGTTACAAAGATAAGTTAATAGTTGTCAGTAAGTTACAAAGATAAGTTAATAGTTGTCAGTAAGTTACAAAGATAAGTTAATAGTTGTCAATGAGTTACAAAGATACGTTAATAGTGGTCAGTAAGGTTCAAAGATTTGTTAATAGTTGTCAATGAGTTACAAAGATAAGTTAATAGTTGTCAATGAGTTACAAAGTTTTTCTGAAATTGTCTATATGTTATAGTTGTTCATCAGCTTTACTGGCAGAACAGAGTGAAGTCAGTTTTCCATTTACTAAATGCTATAGCAATAAATTAATTTCAAGTCCATATTTCTTCACTTTATTTTTCTCCTACTGTGGTGAGGTTAACTAATGTAATCCATATTTACCACTAGAATCGTTAGAACATGCTGAGTCATCTCCTTTTAAATAGCCTGGTTACACTAATTGTCAGCTTTTATGCTAGGTTTTATACTTGATGCTTATTGAGGACATGGTAAAAGATTATGGCCCACTAATTGGTCAACCTTAATAGACATTTAACAACTGTAATACCTTGCTCTTCTATTCCTTCATGAATATCATTTCATTCATGGATTTTTTTTTCCTTTTTATAATCCAGAGGATGGCACCAATTACCAGGAACTTTTGGTTGAGATGACAGGGCAGAGAACGGTGCCCAATGTTTTCATCAACAAGACACACGTTGGAGGCTGGGATAAAACATCGCAGGTAAGCAACATTTACTGGCATCAGTGATTGCTCAACATAATCAAGAAGCTTGTTTAGATGGAAAGAGGGAGCTATTTGGCTCAAGTGGCGTTTAGAGCTCCGTTCGCCAGTCCACCCTTTATTAGCATAAGAATGGCTGCTCTAAAACGCCTGCCTTTGTTGTTACCTCCTCTGTAATCTAAAACTAGCATTGGTAGAGGTATAATATTGAAGTTCTTTTTGTTTTTATCCTGTCTTTTTAAATTGCTATTTAAATTGGACTGTTAGAAGATTATTATTTGACCAATTATGTGACCCAAGGAAGAATACGTGTTGATACTGCTACTCAAAAAACATTGGCAGACGATACGAACACAAAATACATTCTCGCTGCACTCACCCACATTTAATCTTGTGTATAGAAATGCTCTGTAGCTACAACATGTCTTTTAGTTGAGCTCATACCATTCCTGTTTGTTAATGGTACTCATGAAATTACACTATAAATTGTCATAGTGCATATTGAGTCAGCTGTGACATGATTTTATTATAGAATCCTTACCAGATAACAGAAATTGTTTTACAAAAACAACCGTAGTCTTGGTTTGTTGCTTAAAACGTAATTAGGTTGCTATTACACTCGGCGTCTGCAGGCGGTAAACCCTTGCTGGTGTTTCCCTCCACCAGGCCCATAAAGATGGCATGCTGAAGCAGCTGCTCAGCGGGGATGGTGAGACGTACGACTTCGACCTCATCGTCATTGGAGGGGGCTCTGGTGGCCTGGCCTGCTCAAAGGTGTGTGTGTGTGTGTGTGTGTGTGTGTGTGTGTGTGTGTGTGTGTGTGTGTGTGTGTGTGTGTGTGTGTGTGTGTGTGTGTGTGTGTGTGTGTGTGTGTGTGTGTGTGTGTGTGTGTGTGTGTGTGTGTGTGTGTGTATAAAGTTCTCTGCATGACAGAGTGTGCCCCTGACAGGAAGCAGCCACACTGGGGAAGAAGGTGATGGTGCTGGACTATGTGGTGCCCACACCCAAAGGAACCACCTGGGGTGAGATGACTGGGATCTGTACTAATACTCTGCAGCTATGAGAACAATACTCGTGTTGAGTGTACCTTCTAATTTGTACAAAATGTGCTTGGTTGGTCAGGTCTTGGTGGTACATGTGTCAACGTGGGCTGCATCCCCAAGAAACTAATGCACCAGACGGCCCTGCTGGGCTTGGCCATGCAAGACAGCCGCAAGTACGGCTGGGAGTTTGATGAAACCGGTGAGGAGCTGGATGTCAGATGTCTTATGCAGTTATTGTTGTTGGCTTTACTGATGAGAGACAGCTTGGCTTGTGGTAGTGTTTCTTTTACTTTCTTGTACATACTTCATTCAAAATGGCAAGTACATTATTCTGAAACTCAACAGGAAAAGAAAAAATCCCCATTCCTGTAGATTGCTTGAGGCAGGGTTGGCTATAGATGATTTTATTAATAAAGCCTTCCTCTTGCTCAGTGAAACACAACTGGGAGACCATGAAGACGGCCATTCGCAATTACATCGGCTCGCTGAACTGGGGCTACCGGGTGGCACTCAGAGACAAGCATGTCAACTATGTCAACGCCTATGCAGAGTTTGTTGAGCCACACAAACTAAAGGTACCAGTCCTGCCGTACTGTAGATGGTTCACTTTGTATAAACCTTAAAGTAACAGGAATGGTTGTTTTGTGCATGTGACTCACCAGAACCACACCGTGTGTGTGTGTGTGTGTGTGTGTGTGTGTGTGTGTGTGTGAGAGAGAGAGATGTTGGCATAACCTGGGGCTCGTTTTGATGATTTTATTTGTATTCATCTTCTAGGCCATAAGCAAGCGTGGGAAGGAGACCATGTACACGGCAGCCAAGTTTGTGTTGGCCACCGGCGAGAGGCCACGCTACCTGGGCATCCCCGGAGACAAGGAGTACTGCATCACCAGGTCCGACGCTTCAGCGTTTCCCATAGCAGCGCAAACATATCCCTAATGGCTTGGGTGCTGTATTTGCTCCATTGAGGGCCAATCAAGCAGTGTTCTGAGCTGTCTACACAGCGTTATCTTGGTTTCTGCCCTGGTGTTTAATCATTACACTACTTGGGTGGCAAACCAAACACAAATGACAAAGGGGTTATCTTGATGTGTTTATCTTTTGCCCAATATTCTTCCTTATGGAAATGTAATTTTACGAGTGCAACACAACTTGAGGGTTCTTCTTTTTCCAAATGTGCACATCCCAATAGTAGATTGTTTTTAGTGGTTTTCCATACATTCCTTTGGGACAAAGGAACCATCCTTTCCCTCCAACCCAGTACCTTAGTTTGGTGATCAGGAAATTTCAGCAAATGGTAATTCTAAGATCATGTTTACTTGACCTCTGATGGCCTCCTAAGACTGACTTTCTGTTTCTTGTTGTGTTTGTTCAACTCACCAGCGACGACCTGTTCTCCCTGCCCTACTGCCCAGGCAAGACTCTGGTGATCGGCGCCTCGTATGTGGCGCTCGAATGCGGTGGCTTCCTGGCGGGGCTGGGCCTAGATGTCACCGTCATGGTGCGCTCTATCCTGTTGCGTGGCTTCGACCAGGAAATGGCCAACCGTGCTGGTGACCACATGGAAGAGCATGGTGTCAAATTTCTCCGCAAATATGTTCCTGTCAAGGTGTGTGTGTGTGAGTGAGTGACGGTTCCCGTCCAAATAATGTACTGTACAGGATTGACATGCACGATTGGGACAATGTTGGCCAACATTTTGCAACCAAATCAAATATAAATAAAGTACCACATATACTGTTATGAGCTGGACGAAATCATGTAGAGACATGATTGTGTCGTTTTGGCGCTTCATCTAAACCTACTGCATGCCATTTAGGAGTGAATGAAAAACTCACTATTAATCTTAAACTTACAATGGACTTGAACACGCTAGCCGCAGGCTACAACTTTTAACTGCATATACAATATTGCTTTGAAGGCCCAAGCTAGTTTGCAGCCCCTTTCTCCCAAGCCCCTCGATTGAACAAATTAATTTGTTCAATCGAGGTGCTTGGTGTCAAAGAAAGGGCCTGCAAACTAGCTTGGGCCTTCAAAGCAATATTGTATATGCAGTTAAAAGTTGTAGCCTGCGGCTAGAGTGTTCAAGTCCATTGTCTATTTAATAATGGGAAGAAGATGCACAGCCTTTTGGGACTTTGTCTTCACCGCACAAGAGCCCAGCTAATAAAACGAGGCTAGTTTATAAGTATCGCTTTGCTTATCTATCACTTTGGCACCAACGCCATTATCACTTTTGCTAGGTGGTCACAGATGATTTTCCATTGTCTAAGTTACAAGGCAACGTGCATTCCTGTAACAGGGTCAATGGTCATGTGTTGTCCACTTAGATGTGGCTAACTTTGAGCTTTATGTAAAAGTGCAATCTTGAGTGTTTTTTTTCTACCTGAAAATGAGATGAATGTGCAAGGTCACCTAAAGGCACTTATTCGTAAAGGGTTAATGTTTGTCATGAAAGCTTTATCTGCCCTCATTCAGTCATGAATAATCTTGCTATCACAAATCAATTCCTGAAGGATCAATTCCACATTCCTTTTTATTCCTACATTAAATAACCTGTTTCACATGGAAATGCAGTGTTTCACTGAAGCAAGAGTGTAATTTCACTCTGCCTTCAGGGTTGCCCTCTTGTCATATGACAGTGAATAGCACAGTGAATGTTTATATTTTCAAAGACAAATACGATGGAAGGCTCATCTAGCATTGGTTGCTATGTGGGCTGTGAAAAGACCAATGTGTACTCAAATGACTTGATCTGAGTCCGCTGGGATCACTACAGTTTTTAATCACCATATAACCCAATAGTCCTTGTCTATCAGTGGTGTGATAGGGGCTCAGGATTCCCAGCCACTGCACGGAAGACTGGCTAATAAGCTAAATGTGGCTATTTGGGTGGAGGAAAGAAAAGCCTATTCCCAAACCTTTTTTGGGTGGTGTCAGAAATGTTGACATTTTGATAATCGTATAAGCCGGTGTGTAACGTGACGTCTGGCTGCATGTGGCAGGTGGAGGAGCTGGAAGCAGGTGCTCCGGGCAGGCTGAAGGTAACCGCCAAGTCCACGGAGAGCGACGAGGTCATCGAGGGAGAGTACAACACTGTATGTACATGACTGTTGGCGTCCTCAACCCTAAACACTCTTTGTATACGCCAACTTGAGGACTGTTGCTGATTCTTTGTGTGTGAGCTAAAATATTTGTTTTTGAAAAGATAAAGAACCCTCCAAATTGCATTAGCCGCAAGCTTGTAGTCACACCTAAAGACTGATGTCATGCGGTCAGCTAAACAAATACATTTGATTAAAGCCACCAATGTCGTAACGGCTATGAAAAAGGGTGTGCAAAATACAACTTGCTATTGACAACTGACAGGTTTCTTGACAGTCTCTGTCAAGTGTTGGATTTAGTCCTCTTAGCCTGCTCTTAGTCTATATATATATATATATATATATATATATATATATATATATACTAATTACATTTCTAGATTGTTGGACTAATCATCGTCTTAAATGCATTCACACAGCAACTTGACTTTTATATTTGTCTTAATCTGTCTTCATGTCAACAAAATGCCTCTATATGCATGAGATGAATTCAAGGAACTTCCTTGTCATTCAGGTTCTAATTGCTGTTGGTCGAGATGCATGCACTGACAAGATCGGGCTTGACATTGCAGGGGTCAAAGTCAACCCCAAGTAAGTATTTTCTAGTTTGGTTTTTCCTTGTAAGCTCCGCCTGCCCTACTGCTGTCTGACTTGTCAGACACGCTGTGCCTGTAGCTTTAAAACTCTGCACTGTCACAGTGATTCAGCATTTTTGCCATCCCGTGGCTCCCAGCCAGGGGTGTGTCAGTGTTATCATTACCTTAAAGGGCTTCTCAGCTTAAACAGGAGATATTTGATTTAGATTCTAGTGAGGAGAAGTTGGGATTTAAAATTAGTTTCAAGTAACCCATTGTAAAATTTTCAAGTAACCCATTGTTTAATTACATTAAATACATTTCTGGCTAGAGAGGAAATTAGGAAATGTTGATGCTAAACTACACATGGGGTATTTTTTATTTTAATGTAACTATCTAGCTAATGGTATAGACCACATTAAACAGTTGGCAAAAAAATCTAGCTTTTAAAGGTGTTGTCAGAGAGATTACTCAACAGTGTGTGTGTGGGAACAGGCTGGCAGGGAGGAGCCCATAAAATGCCAACAAAGTATGTTGGCAGTTAAATGGTATGGCAACACAATGTCTTTCATAACAAGTGCATGTTTGTGCAGGATGCTGCTACAGATACTATTTTTGTTTTTCATTCATGCGTGTTGTTCAGTACAGGCCCAGTGTGAATGGCGTTAAGACGGCTCTAGGAGTCATGTGCTCCAGTCGCATGACCATAGCTGTGTTTCCATGGTGATGAAGTTCAGCCAGCTGGTGGGCCCCCACTGGGTTGAGGGACCATTACCGGTTTAACCCATGGTGCCACACAAACCTTTTAGCTAATTGGTTTATTTATAGTCATAGACACACAAAGCCATATTTTCACTCATCTTCACTCCTGTTGTAGATTGGGTTTTGCTGTAGACGATTAGGGATGCTAATTTAGATTTTGTTTTGTGAACGATAGCCTACAATCATTAACAGACAAGATTAAAATGTACTATTTAGACTGGACGAATGTATGTGACCCATTCAAAAATTACCAATACAACAAATGTTTTTTTTTTCACAAGAAAGGGTTTATTTGTATATGTGCAATAGCAGCATAAACAACAGAACATGAGGATTCACACATCGTAGCTGCCCTGCAGTGCCCTGAACTGAATAAAATGGACAGCCTAGACTAGAATATACAACTTAAATAAGACTTTCTAATGAACAAAAACAGATTAACAAAACTGAACACTGAATCCTCCAGCGCCGAGACAATTGAACCTAAATAGTAGCCATAATAGCCGGAGATAAAAAAATCCTGTGTAGGAAAATATTTTATAGCGTAACTTATTCAAATAAATAGCAAATAGTAGACTTTGTAATAGGCTAAGTAATGATCAAAAACAGTCAACAGGTTAACAAAACGGAATCTTGTAGTGGCATTTTTCAGACATCAAATAAGCCTAAAATAAAATAAACGGGCCAGGCCTACCTCAGTCCTTGCATAGCAGACAGCTTGTCTACTGGTTTTTATTCAGAAATAGCAACATGTCGACATGTTGTGGGGTTAATGTGGTGCGCAGTCGTTTGACTGTGAGACCCGCGGCGGAGAATACCTGCTCAGATGGTACCGATGTCCCAGGAATGCAGAGAAAATGCCTCACTAGAGTGGCCAGCCTCGGGAAGCGTTTCTTACCTTTCCACCAGTCAATAGGATTCGTATCCAATGAGGGCGGATTGTATCTCATATCGGTGTCCACCTCTGCCTCTAGGTCATTAGCTTGTTGAGGGATGCTGTAGTCGTCTCTCAGGAGCTCATTAGCGCCAGAACCAGGCTCCTCTTTATCATCATCAGTGGCCATTGATATAGTGGCATGTAATTGTCACGTAGCTCTATGTTGTGAGCGCCGTCCAGCAGTCGGTCGTGAGAGCCACGAACATAGCACTAGCAAGTTGTGTTTTAAGCTCTTTTTTTTTTCTCTCTGCAAAACGGGCTTCATTTCGACTGGTAATAGTCTGTCTTGATGGGATTTTGTAATTAGCCTCGCTATAGCCCAGTAGCTCCTGAAAACCCTCGCCACAGACCACACTGATGGGCATCAGATTCTCTGAGTTATCTCCTCAGACCGCCGCCCATTGCATCTGCTCCCTGCTAACATGAAGGGCAAAGTTGGTTGTCCTCCATCACCTGATGCTTGTGGATGATTGCTCCGCAGGTGGTATTGCATCGTGGATATACTATATTATATGCTATATTTCAATACTGCATTGCACATCTTACAAATAATCTTGTCGTCCTTTCGGGCGAAATGGTCCCACACAGCATGCATCTTTTTTCATGCTTCATTTTGCTCAGGCTCAGCAAAAAAGGATGGTTTACTTTAAATATGATGTGATGTTTTTTTAAATAATGATGCAATTATTGCTCTCTCTCCAGAAATGGAAAGGTTCCCGTGAACGACGAGGAGCAGACCAACGTGCCTCACATCTACGCCATCGGCGACATCCTGGAGGGCAAATGGGAGCTCACTCCCGTCGCCATCCAGGCGGGCAAGCTGCTGGCCCGGCGCCTCTATGCCGGTGCATCCCTCAAGGTACACACGCACTCGCACATAAACACGAACACGAACATGCCCGTGCCGTGCATGCGTGTCATTTTAAAAGTGGATTGCTCCTCTGTGTGTCTAGTGTGACTACATCAACGTCCCCACCACGGTGTTTGTGCCGCTGGAGTACAGCTGCTGCGGGCTGTCTGAGGAGAAGGCCCTGGAGATGTACGGCGCGGAGAACCTTGAGGTCAGTCCCTCACACACGTGCCGTGATTAAGTGCCTTGAACTGATCTCAACAGGACTTTAATTATTTTACTACTTCCTTTAGGAAGAATATAACTAATATTAGGTTTTAGATTATACTGTAAAGATTAAGCCAATTTGATCTATCTGAAGTCGAAGTTCTTTGTCCAAGTCAGTGATACAACAATCCATCAACCATGAGCACTTCTTCCTCCTTTGATTACAAATGTATTACCACAAATAAAGGGGTGCGATTAACATGAATAAATGATGGGAGTAAATAAACACAAAGAAAACAAAAACCTACACAAAACACACAGAACTTTACATGGGAAATCAGGAGAATTGAACTTAAGCCTTCTAAACCCTAACTTGATTGACCGTACTAAACCCTAACCTTAAAGCCACTGGAAACCCAAATCCATGTTTTCAGATCCACCAGATCAGTCAATGTCCCTGGACCAAAGTGTGTAATCCAAAGCAGCGCAGCCTGGTACAGCTACACAAAACACCCAGCAACTCTGAATAATGGATTAGGCTGATATCAGGTTCATGCTACATTAAATTAGTCTGTACTGAGTAAATGGAATAATGGCCAGTGGACTGATCATGACTCTAGAGAGCTCAGAATGACTTGCACTTTTCAATCAATGACGTGTGTATTGTTGGTTCTCCTTGTGATGTACAGTTTTATGGAAAATAATTCCACCCCGGGGACAATAAAGTTTAACTAACTGACATGGCAAGAGACGTCTCTTTCCTCTCCTCTCCCAGATGAATGTCATTTGTTGCTAGTAAACAAGCATTTCTGGGATGTTGGTACTGCTCTGTTGGTGTTTTGTAATTTAATGCTGTTCCTATCTGTAGATCTACCACTCTCTGTTCTGGCCTCTGGAGTTCACTGTGGCCGACAGGGATAACAACAAATGCTACTGCAAGGTCATCTGCAATAAGCTGGACAATGTAAGCTTCCTACTGCGCACACACACAGCTGCGTTAGTTATACTGACCGTTTCACATTGGGCTCCATACCAGTGGGACTTGGTGCTGTTGTTTGAGATTTCTCCTGGCTTTTGTTGATTCTTCAGCAGCTTTCACGTAACTGTAAATTCTTCTACGCATTCCCGCAATGAACCATATGTACCGTATTAACTGTATAATAAACATGGATGCAGATGTATCTTGAAGGCAGAGGATTTCTCTGGCAATGGCAGTGCATCATCATTCTGACATATTTGTACTGGACTATGCGTTTCCCAGTAGTCTTATTTTTAAGACTTAAAAATCTTATTAGAGGATTAGACAATTCAAGCAAGCGATGTGTGTGACTGGTGATATTCTTTGCCTAGGATCGGGTGATCGGTTTACACTACCTGGGTCCAAACGCTGGGGAAGTGATGCAGGGCTACGGCGTAGCCATCAAGTGTGGCGTCACCAAAGAGCAGCTGGACAACACCATCGGTATTCACCCCACCTGTGCTGAGGTGAGACAAAAATATGTATGGTCATCACCTGATGATCCTCATCACTCACTTATTGGATTAATGTTAATAGGTTGTCCATACGTTTGATGGTTCTGTTGAACAGAAGCCGTTTGTGTTCTTTTCTGCTCTTTTCCAGCTCTTCACCACGTTGGATGTGACCAAGAGCTCTGGTGGAGAAATCGCCCAGGCTGGCTGCTGAGGTTAAGCCCTGCTGGTTCAGCGCAGCTGCCCTCACCTTTAACTCTCTCCTCCATAGAGCTTCTCATCGGCCTTCTTGGCTAACCACAGGCCTGACACCTTGTCTGCAGCACAGAGACCTATCTCAGGAGAAATTGTCAGATTCTGAGTTGGCCCTTATTTATGAAATGATTCACCAAAATGCAGCAAGGATGGTGGTCTGTGTGTGGCTAAGAACAGTGAGGAGATGAGGCCGGAGCCAATTGCTTTCTGTGGCTCTGGTGATGTCTATGTGAGGGCAGCCTGCTGAACAGCGGGGTTACTCTGCTCCCTATACTGGCTTCTCCCGTGTGTCTTCCTCTCAGAAGAGCACCACATGCATCAGTGTGTGTGCTGGTTATGAAGTCCTTGCCTGTAACCCATATTCTGAGGTGGGCAAGGATCGATGTCCTTCTGTGAGAGGCACGCGTAGTAGCCCCAAGTCTTCGTCCAATATCCCCCCCCCCCCCCCCCCCCAACTTTTCACCAACTGCTTTTGCCAAGGATATGTAATCACAACTCGTTTTGGGAATGAACATATGGTGTTGGGGCTAGAGGTTAATTTGGTATACTTAAATGGAAATTGAGTGCTTGTTTCATTTCTCTCGATAAACGTCCAGAAGGCATTCATAGTTGCATATAAGCAGTTTTAGGAAATAAAGTTTGACACTGCTGTGACCTCGCCCAAGGTGCATTCCTACCCACTTCTGTTGTCAACCAAAAGATCTGACCTGCTGCATTTTTTTCCTTTCTTTTATTTACAGTTGGCATTCAAATGTTACCAAACCTTGGATGTGCTTCATCAGAACACGTTAAACCTGATTTAAATTATGAAAATGAAGCCCAGTGTGTTCTGACTAATTGCTCATCTGATGTTTGCTAAGTTTGTCAGTTAGCCTTAATGCAGGTCTTGTTGTCTAAATAATGTGTATGTATCCAATCTTCAATTCTTATGTCGTCATTTTACATTGTTTGAGATCCTATAAACAACTGGGATACTGGTGTGTCTCACCACTGTAGATGAATTATTTTTTGAAGACTTAAATAAAATATGTATGCACTTTGGGTCGTATTAATTGCATTGGGATTTACTGGTTAATTTGTAGCAATTTGAAGCCAGCCTTCCTATTGCTTGTTCACTCCATACTATACTATAACACTATACTACCAATACTGGAGAAGACCACCAGTATCTGGTAGGTACTTCATGTTGTGAAAATGCATACATGAGTGGTTGGACAACCACCTATAAAAGCATATGGTAAAGTACAGCCTGTCCTGTTGCAAAACATTTTTATTAAACCCACCATTCTGCTGTGTCGGTACAGCTGTATACACAAGCTCCTCATAAGGGTCTATTCATCTCTGTGCTCTGATTAAAGGATAAATACGTGTTGAGTGTTTTGTTGTTTTTTTGTACTTGCAGGTACTATGGATCAAAATGGGTCTGGACAAAGCAGACCGCCTATTTAGCATTGTGAACAGACATCTGGTTGGGAATGTCTATTTGGGGAGAGGGGCTTATTTATCCAGAGCAGTGCTCATGATCAATAGCTTGTCTGGTGTGAAGCTTTTGCTTAATTTGACAGCCTTGTTTGAGGCTTTGATGTATTATCACCTCACCTGTGCTGACTGCTATGGCAACTCTGGCCCTATGAATTTATCATTTTTGTTTCCTGTTTTGATGAAGAATAATATAGGCTTAGAACAACTTGGCTTGCTATTTTCAAAATGAAAACAATTAGGTCGTAAAGTTATAAGAACTAAAACTTTCGGAATAACCAGCCACAGAGGAAATCACAATTCAGACAACCAGCTACAACGTACCAGGGCTGGCTGTAAGTCTTTGGGTGCGAGTCCAATACAAGTCAAGTCACAGGGTTTTAGGTTTAAATACCAAGTCAAGTGTGAGCAGTAAAAGTGGACATGGATAAATAAGGCGGACACGGATCAGGGCTGGCCCTGGACATGAGCCATACAAGACGTCGCCCAGGGCGTCAACCACTGGGGCGCATTTTTGGTGTGCGTGTGTGTGTGTGTGTGTGTGTGGGGGGGACCGGTTAGACCTGGTTAGACCTGCTGGCGGGGTGACCTGTTAACTGATGGGCTGTCGACATAACAGAGGGTAAAACCCAGAGCCGGCCAGGTCCCAGCGGACCCTCCGCCTCCGGGGTCACTTAGGGGAACTGGGCTGAGATGATGATAATACCGCACTGTTTCCCCGACGTGCACCCAGCAACGGCACAGCAACAAACAAACCATGCATTCAATGATTATCATAGCGATGGGATGAGACCATTTTTTTCGAATTCAAGTCTCAAGTCCAAGTCAAGTCTCACAGCAGGCGAGTCCAAGTCGAGTCACAAGTCCCCATTTTCGCGAGTCCGACTGAGTCATCATCAGACCACGTACAGCCAGGCTCTGGTGAGGTGATGATTATGTCGTTATGGTTATGTCTGTAGAAAACATTCATGCACAGCATGCAAAAAGATTGCTGAAAAGTCAAGTCATCCCTTGTCACAATGACTTGCTGCCTTTAACACCCGCATCATCTTATCTCTGAGCCTTATCTCCCAAACCTGCTGGACAGTGAGCTCCTGGAGCAGCCTGGTGTTTATGGGATGTATGACATGTGGGATGTGTCCATGACTTATGATGCTCTAGGAAGTCAGCCGACATCCTATATATTTATTAAACCTATCTACAGCAGATACTGTAGATGTGAGATAGAGCAGATACTGCTCTAAACGCTTGCTTATTTATACATATAATTGCATATAAATACAAGTGATGTACATATAATTTTAAATAACGTATATTAGGGGGAGGTTTTTTTTTTTTTTAAAAAGTAGGTTTATTTACATATTTGTAGTCTTGAATAAATGCCACCTTAAGTAGGCTTACTCATTCTCATATTAACAAGCTGCAAAGGGCTGTACAATAGTGACTTGGAATTTGAAACTAAACATCTGAGCTATTAAATGTACTTTGGATTTATGTTTCAATGCTTTGTATTTTAATGGAATATATGTTACAGTTATCAAACAACAGGATCCTCAATGTAAATGTTAATTCATAAATTGTCCAGTAGAGGGCAGCTCTGTTTGCGTTGTGAACCTATCGATAACTAGCCTGGCAAGCCAGACCCACATCAGAAAGAATTAGGGGCAATTGCTCTGTCGCTAACTTAGCCACTTTTTAGAATTTAACACGGTTTTAAACTCGTCGGTGACGCAAGAAGTCACGTGACGTCTTAAGCTCCATTGCTGTGTCGTATGTACCTGTGGTTTAACCTGCAGCTGCGTTTTACCTTGATCTCAATTGCTGTGTCTTCAGAGAAATTCACATCAGACACTAGAGGCGTATTTTGTGCGTGTTAGTCTAGTCTCGAAACGGACATGGTTTTAGAGGAGACTAAACCAGTTTGCAGGATGAAACAAGGCTCCATTATAACCGACACACACAGAATTAGTTGTATTAATTATTATTAGTAGTATTAATAATAATGTATGATACATTTACACTTATTACGCCAGATAGGCCTTCAGTACAATAATATTGGACATAGTCGACTTGGAATGAGCAGTGATATTTCGGCTCACGGGGCTCAGGTCTCGGTCGTGCGTCCGCTCAGCAATAGCATTACGCGCTTCAACTTTCAAGCGCTTCCATAAATTCTTTAAATGTGTCGGGCTGCTCGGTCTTCTGCTGAGATCTACTGTTAAAGGTGTTTGAGAGATCATCCCAAACAGACTTTCTTCGGAGCGTGGTGGTGGTGTCTTTCCTCTTCCACCGTGTCCACAACACCTCGAATGCAGTACAATAAATATAACTTCTGCTCCTCGTTATAGTTCTCTATCCGAGACATGTTCATCCTAACTACCCTCTCCAGGGGTGCAACTACCCAGTGTCAGGGGGGTATGCAGCAACAATTTTGGCGCCCCCCATAAACATTACGTGCTGCGCGATTGACGGGGCGCCCCCCTGGTGCGGCGCCCCTATGCGCCGCATACAGCGCATATACCCACTTTTTGCGCCACTGACCCTCTCCTTTACCCTAATTACTCGCATATGAATTCGTCTTCAATTAATTAATCACGTTTGCATGCACACCAAGAGAAAACAATTGATTGATTGACGTAGGTGAGGGCAGATTCAGATTCCAGACTCAGATTTCCACAAAAAGTAGGCTAGACTATTTCATAATATATTTCAACATTATTTGCGTTTTTGTTGGTAATTATAGCACAAAATGCATCCAACATTAAGTTAAGACTGCGTCTGCTGGAGTATAACGGGAAATCAGAGTACTTCCGGTTTAACCCGAGTTTAACTAGGAATCAGCTGAACCTATGTCGGTCAGTACACAGCAATCAGGTTTAACTTCGTGCGCAGCTGCGTGTTAAACTCCAAAACCTCCGGTTTCCGGAGTAGCCTACGGTTTTAAAGCGCAGCACAGCTAACGCAATGCTAACTGACAGAGCAATTGCCCCGTAAGGTCTGGCTCAGCTCCATTGGCAGTGTGGGCGGGAATCGGGATAAACGGTTGTCTTTCAAGTTCCCTCTGCACGCAATAGGATAGCGCTACAACCAATCAGAGCAACGAAGAAGGTGACGTAGTCAGAGCCGTCGCTCTGACTACGTCATTAATCAAAACTCCGAATACGTACAGAGAATGTCTAATAAGGAGAGAAGTTCCACTCTCGGTTTACTTCCGGGTTCTGAACTGTTGCAGTTCCCCTCTGGTTCCATGTGAGGGCGCTCACAGGACGAGTGCAGAATGAATGGCGGTCTATGGTAGCCTGGCAAGCCAGACCTACATCAGAAAGATGTAAGGTCTGGCGCAGCTCCATTGGCAGTGTGGGCGGGATAAACGGTTGTCTTTCAAGTTCCCTCTGCACGCAATAGGATAGCGCTACAACCAATCAGAGCAACGAAGAAGGTGACGTAGTCAGAGCGACGGCTCTGACTACGTAATTAATCAAAACTCAGAATAAATATTTCTTTTCGAGGAAAGACTTCAGTGCCGTTCTTTGTTCTTTTCTCAAATAAAATGTTAACTTCAAGTCTTGAAGAGTCGCGGCCAAAGCCGAGTGGAAAGACAGCCGTTCGCCAGCAGCAGCAGCCATTGTTTACCTCTAACACAGAACCGTCGCATTTCTGTCGTCATTAGGTAGCCCGGCTTTCGACTCCGCCCCTCAGGCTGTGATTGGTCAGACATACAAGACACACTTGGTGTTTCCAGCACCAAAAAGCGGACGGAGCTTTGCTAGACCTACACTAGCTGCCAAATAAATTTGCTGCCGCTAGGGGGTGTCTAGAGTTCTAGGCTAGGTCTATGGAGCTATACCCCTCAAACTCCACTTTTCTCAGGATATAATTTTTTGTCTAGTAATTTGAATGTTGCTTTCGAAAGGGGATGCAAAGAAATTACACATTGCTGGGTGTTAGATTTTTTAGAGTCACTTATTTGCTTTAAAAAAGTATTTTAAAATGTCAATGACGTCATACACATCTTACGACCAGAGATACTGCTTTACGGCAAGCCTCTCCCTTTCCCTCAAGGCATCGACAACACAGCAGTACATACATAACGATACGCAGATAAAAGTGCCAGCAACCAAAAAAAGTTGCTGTGTTAAAAAAAAAAGAACTTGGGCGAAAAGGTCCACCTTAACATTCTGGTCCCGCTTCGGATGCCAAGATGCCATCAAGCAGATCTCTGGTCGTAATCAGTCCTTCACTGACCAATCAGCGTAGCAGAATGCTAGCGTGTTATGGGCAACAACAACTCGTCCTGTAAGAAATCGAAAGGACATAAGTACTCGTTCATTCAACTTTCGATCTATAACCCATGTTGAACTTGTAAAAACTACAATCAAATCTGAGATTTCTCAATGAGAATCAGGTGAAAGAGACACATTTAGCCGTCTAGCTCCATCTGCTCCCATTCATTCTGCACTCATGGGCGATCGCCCCCAGTGGAGCTCTGGTGGAACTGCAACCAAAATTCGGTACAATGGGACTTAATAGGGAGTGGACAGGCTCTCCGTAGACGGGCTCTGATACGTATTTATTTTCGAGGAAAGACTTCAGTGCCGTTCTTTGTTCTTTTCTCAAATAAAATGTTAACTTCAAGTCTTGAAGAGTCGCGGCCAAAGCCGAGTGGAAAGACAGCCGTTCGCCAGCAGCAGCAGCCATTGTTTACCTAACACGGAACCGTTGCAACTCTGTCGTCATGGTAGCCCGGCTTTCGACTCCGCCCCTCACGCTGTGATTGGTCAGACATACCAGACATACTTGGTGTTTCCAGCACCAAAAAGCCGACGGAGCCGTGCTAGACCTAGCCTGGTCACCAGCCTCTCGTACTACATTTCATTTGTACAGAGAGTCTGGCCACTCACCATTGACAATTGTTAACTAACTGAAGGCGGGTGCTCTGTTGAAGTTTAAAACTATTGGATCTGCCCAGTGCCACTCCGAATCTGCCATAACCAATCGCTAACGTTTGGTCGTGACGTATGTCATGCGACAGAACCGACCGGAAACCACGTGACGTAGCCGCCCAGACCCCAGACCAACAACAACTATATCCGTGATACCTCATTGCAATGAACAGAGTAGAGTGTGAAGATGGATGTCAACGAGAGCTGCAGGTTTTGTACTTTGAATTTAAGAGTAAACGGAACAATTGGAAATGTCAGGCGAATGTACTACAACTCAAACTAGCGCACGACTTCAACGTCATCGTTCTCAGCCACTCCCTCTGTTCGCTGATTGGACAGGTAAAACTTTACCGGGAGAAAACCCGCGAATATGCCGAAAACCCAGACAGAGTACTGAAGGGAAATGAAAATTGAGCGGAAGTACGTCGGAGGGCGGAGCCAGGCTATGCTAGACCTACACTAGCTGCCAAATAAATTTGCTGCCGCTAGGGGGTGTCTAGAGTTCTAGGCTAATCGATAACATGAAGGCCTATATAGCCTCCACACACACACACACACACACACACACACACACTACCACCATATGAATGTAGCAGGAATGTTTAATCTGAACGGAATGTGAACAATATTTAAAAACACAAAGTATGAGTTACAGTTTTCAGAATGCAAGTGAAGTGATTGCGCGATTTACGACCGGGGGGGGGGGGTGGGGGGGGCGCGCTCACATTGCCTCAGCCCCCACTGAGGCAATGTGAGGGGGGCTGCAGCCCCCGCAGCACCCCCCTTCCCGCGCTAGTGTCTACAGACATAGCTATTGAATGTCCATGAGTGGATAACTCTTTACACAAACACAGCCATTGATTCATGTTCAATCTATCTATCCGAAAATCAGAATCAGCTAAAGCAATAACCTGGGTTTTAGTAGAGACATTAGGCTATCTCTGAGGTTGAATTGCCTAGATCTGGGATCAGGAAAATATGGTCTAGAACAGCGGTTCCCAAACTTTTTTTCCTGCGCACCCCCTTCTACATTAGCCTAGTCCTAACTAGACCTTCGTACTCATTTCATTCATACTAAAGGTCTAGCAGTGCTGTAGAGACAAACAATTTCTCACTTGAAGGCGGGTGCTGTTGAAGTTTAAAACCTATTGGCTCTGCCCAGTGCCACTCTGGATCTGCCTTAACCAATCGCTAACGTTTGGTCGTGACGTATTTCATGCGCCAGAAACCACGTTGCGCGCAGTATACAAACGGCAGATGCAGTGAGCATTAGCATTAGCCTGGTTCCGCCCGCCTCCGTACTTCCGCTCAATAACTGAAATTCGCGCACGACCTCTACGTCACTGTTCTCAGGCCACGCCTCCTGTTCGCTGATTGGAAGGCACATTTGAGGGAAAAGAAATCGTTCTAACATACAGCACGGCCAGACCTTAGTACTGAAGTGAAATGAAAATTGAGCGGAAGTACGGAGGCGGGCGGAACCAGGCTACTTCTACATCCCAACCGGGTTGGCGTACCCCCAATCCCCACTTAAAAAAAAAAAAAAAAAACCTCAACAAAGCTTTGTTTTATCGCCATATAAAGACTCATGTTTAATCATGCGCAAATAACCAGAACACACATGACAATAACAACATCAACAAAGTTTCAATATAATGCAACAATGCTACGCACAAGCTTCCACTTTTAAGAGGATGAGTGACAGACACGGCTCAGTGACAGAAAGTAGGCCTACGGTTATTTTCAGCCGCGTAAAAGAAAAATTGCAGCAATAGGCCTATTAAATGACCGTGGACCTATAGCATCATTATAACACAACGGTTATGGAAAATAGAACAACAGTACATTGAATTAAATTGCAATGAAGTTACAAAGATCCGCAACATTAAGAGAATAGGCTCCGAAACAGATCAAATAAATAAAAACGAGGATCAATCTGAAACTTTTCAAGTGCTACAATAAAATTAGGCTACACATGATCCACAACATAATTAAGTAACAAAGAGCATAGGCTCAAACATAAAATAAATTAAAATAGGATCCATCTGGAACTTTTCATAATTGTGTAATATTACACCAGACCGCCATTACATTTTTCCTCTCGCGCACCCCCTGGTGGCAGCTCGCGCACCGCTGGGGGTGTGCGCACCACACTTTGGGAATCCCTGGTCTAGAACATACTTGCCTCTTTTAGTGATGGCTGACCAACAAGGCTGAAAATTGATTATAAAACCAACATAAAATGTTGTAGAATTGTCTTTCTGGGATACAAAGCTACATTTTACGTACTTCGAATTACCATAATACCATAATCTACAATCAAAGTAGATAATGAACTGCCAGAAAAGGGAATATGACAAAGCATAATTCTTTTCAGTCTAAATTTGGTCAGATTTGCTATGAATAAATATCTTCCCAAAAAGGTTAAATGATTATATTAACTTTTCCTTGGCTCTTCTAAAAAACATTTTCAAGTAATTACATTTTTTATGGCTCTGCCAACTGAAAAGGTTCCCGACCATTTACCTAGATTGGAGCTATTAAAATGCTCATTCAAAAAGGTAATGCATACGCTGATGTCCACTGAGCTATGACCCAGTACAAGGTAATAGCTAGTCCATTCCCAGAGACCACTAACTCACTATACCACAGTCCTCTTGTTGGATTATAGTCTATGTCTTGTTACCGCTATGGCTGCCGGACGACTTCCTATACCCTGCAGGAAAGACATGGCCTTCACACCAGCTCTTGACCAACTCCTGCGGTGGATGCACCAACTGTCCGTTCTCCTGTTCTTTCTCAGAACAACATGTACACTGTGAACTAATGTCACATGGGGGGGGGGGATTAAGAGTGAACTTTGAAACTTGCTCCATAGTCATGTGGTTTCCCCTCGTGTGAGGCCTCCTATACTGCCATAATGCTCTACCTTATATGTTGGCCGTCGTCCTCGTATTCAATGATTTTGGAAGATCAGATGGTGGTTCTTGACAGAACACTCTGTCATGCTCTGTATCCAGGCTGTGGTTATCATCTCATGGCTAAACTGCACTGCAACACTATACTGGCAGGGCTACCGCCGTGCATTGCTAAAGCTCCCCCACTAAAGATCTCTTGGCACTCGTCGCCAGAGTAGGGTGCTAACCCACATGTCCTGGCCAAAATTCCCAACATGGCCACCTAATAATCCCCTGTGGTCTCTAATTGGATTGTATCGTTCCTCACCAGCCAGTGTGTGGGGAGTGATCGGGGGCATACTGGCTGCCCTGGGTGCTACACACTGGTAGTGGATGAGGTGGCTCTGCAGCGACCGACATCACATCTCTCATCTGATCCATCCCTACTACCTCCTTATCCACCCCATGGGGACCACTGCTAATGAACACGTCTACAGAATCCCTCCCTATCTTCAGAGAACATCTGAGGTCCCACCTCTTCCGAGAACATCTCATCAACTGACTGGTGCACTTTGTTTTTACTGTTGTTTTTATCTCTAAGAAAAGCACTTTTGTTGTAGGCTAATATCTATTGCTGAGATGTACCTATTATGCCCCCCCCCAAAAAAAACTCTTTCTTTCTTTCTTTCTTTCTTTCTTTCTTTCTTTCTTTCTTTCTTTCTTTCTTTCTTTCTTTCTTTTCTTGTCTTTCTATCGCCACTCTGCACTGTTTTCTAGGAACTTGGTTGTGCAACACTTTTATGATTTGATTGTTCTCAGCCTAAATTGCTTTGAATAAAAGTCAACTAAATTGCGTAATGTAAACGGTACATGCAGATATCTGTTCCAGGTTAGATCAATCCTCATGTTTAGGAACATGAGGATCATATTCGTTTTGTATTCATCCGAATACTGCCAGTGAGTCAGTGAGCTACAGGAAATGTAGCCTACCTTTAAACACAACACAGTATTGTTAATTATGTTAACTTATCATATGTATGTATTATGTTTATTTGTGAAACATCTGATAATGTATAGCTATATGTCGAAAGAAAAAAATCGAATAACAATCTTCGAAGATAAAACAAACCAAAAAACAACCCAGCTGTTGGACCATCCTACCCCATCCATCTTACTGCCCTATTTGGGTCCGACGCTGGGGGGTGCAGCTGGTGTGAGTCTTTGTTTACCCGGAGCTCAAAGGGTCAGACGTGGTCGACCCAGACACCTGGACCGGGTCCGGCAGACCACATTATCCTGTCTTTATGATATCTGGATATTACACCGAAATATGACATCTGTGAAGAAATAACCCTAGCCACCGTTAGCGTCGACGCACTGTTTAAGTCTTGTTTCGCCGCCGTTTGCGATGCGTCGGAGTTGCCGTGCCTCAATCTAAAGGCACGCAGGGATGTAGAATAAGGAGAGGACATTTACAACTTTACCGTTAGGCGATAATGTCGTTAATGTCGACGGTGTTTATCGCAGCCGCCGCGGTTCTCCGTGTTTCTTCATTGACCTCTAGTGTCTGCTCGTTATCGTCGCCGGGGGGTCGTCTCGCATGAACCGCACACGGATTTTACACGGTTTTCTAGTTTACAAAGACTCAGGATGAAGAAGCCCAAAGTAAACCGAATGGTCCTCGCCATGTGTTTGGGATGTTTCATCATAGCCATCTTTTACTGTCAGAACAATTTGAAACAAGGTGAGTAGTCTGCATGTTTCATGTAATGTATGTATTTGATAAACACTGCTTGCATTGTTTCATGTATTTGCTAATGCCAGCATTCATTGTTGCTATAGCAGCCGAAAGATCCTGAGGTTTAAATTATCACATCACATCTAACAACACATGGCTAATGACGAGATATATGAAGGTACTTTTTAATTAATTTAAACTGGAAGTGGGTATGAACTGTCGTTACTAAAACCTAAAGATTAGTGACAGTCCTGTAGGCCTGTGCAAACCTCATCTTCTACAATAAATCATGTATGTAGCCCTGGTCTAATATCCCTCTTGACATTGTTCATGAATTAATCATTTGTTTTCTACTGCCTCCACTTAATTGGTTGTCGCTGCGTCTCTTGGGAGTCTCCAACTAAATGAAGGAACCGTTTAATTACACCGTGGATGAGTCCAGTTTCCTACACACAGAGCTGGAGGTCTTGCAGCTGGTCTAGTTCCTGGCTCACATTCTGACCAGTTTCCACGTCTTTCGGGTCCCACTCTGCTACTCACAATGGCCTCATTCAGGCTTACCTAGCTATATCATTGGCCACATGATAGTCTGTAGGCTACTGTGAGAAGCATTCCCCATCGGATTCACTTCAGATATATTAAAATAGCAGTTCTGCTTTTTTTTTTAGATTTGAGAACCAGTGGCATTAGGTGGGAAATGCCCATTGCTGTATGTCCTCCATTGATAGAAATCCTCATAGCTTCCTTGTAATCATTGACATATAGGCCTACCGTTTTCTATAGCAACCAGTGAGTGAACCCACATTGTTTTGTTTCAATTATTTTATTCACTGTGCTTTTTCAATCCCAAAAGTATTTAGACCTGATATTGTTGTATTCCACCCAAAGTAAATGCATTCAAGCACAAGATGTAATGGTTTGGGGAATTTGGTGTCAAGTTGCTGGGATTTATCATGTGAGATAATCCACCACTGGGGTGTTTCTCAAGTCTGCCTGTCAAGATTTCTTTAAATCAGATTCAGCTATGCAGTCTGAGAAAACTCTTTCTACCATTTTAATTTATAAAGTCCATATGGCTGGATCTGTGGTGAAGGTCACTTGGTTATTAAAGAGATAGCTTCAGGGTTAGCTGCAACATTATAGATCAATGTACTGCTATGAATGGCAGTATTAAGCAGAGGTGGATGTTTTTGGTCCTTGTTAAAAGACTTTAGTCATAAAATGACCATTGAATAGTGGAATGTTACTGAGTCACCTGTGGAACATTACGTTAGTCATAATTGTGTACCGTAACCCACTCTTTCTCTTAATGTACACACACTTATCTAATGTCGGGCACAACAACTATGTGAGACACTCCTTTAAAAATGCCAGAACTAGCCCACAGGCAAAGTCATATAGCAAAGTATATTTTCTGAAAAAAAGAAAATGAGCTGCTGTCACTATCACTTGTCCCGACCACCCCCGCCCCCAACCCCTCTTGTCTGGGCTTGACTAAAGGGCATGGAATGAAAGGTCATAACATTTTACTGTTTTGCACACCAGAACATCATCAAAACACCAGCACATTTGGTGTTTTATGAACATTTTAAGACATGGTTGTGTTCAGGAAAGCCAGGCTTGACCCATTTTCCCTTCCCATCTAAAACAGGCATTGGAGAACATGGACATAAAGACAATCTTTGGTCAGTAACTTTACGGCCATGAAATCCATATTTTCTGATGTTTGGCCCAGAAGCAGATGGGCTTTTAGACTTTCTGTGCCAAAAAAGGTTGCTAACAAGAAGTCATGCTTTCAACATCATCAATTGAAAACAATGCAGTGTTGGTCCCATACATACTCCAAAGGGGAGTAAAAAAACACTCTTACGACTCGGATCTTCAAAGCGATAGTCGGGAACCACAATGTGGCTGACAAGTTTTGCTTTCTGGGTGTGCTATCTGATCTCTGGCCACAAAGGGCTATCTGATGACAGCTTACAGTGACCCTGCTGTTCCCCAGCCATGATGACCAAGCAAGCAGTTCTTTGGAAGTTTAAGACTCAGTCCCGCCCCCCCCCCCCCCCCCCCCCCCCCCCCCCAAAAAAAAGAAAAAGAAAAAAGAAAATCTAAATCATCCCAGCCGAGCCAGCTGGTCAAAATGGACGAAGTCCACACAAGATGGGATTCTCCAATACAGATAATGCTATAAGACATCAGCACTTCAATAATATTGTACAGTGTACAAAAATATTGATGCACTTTTAGAACTTTCTTACATTTCATTATATTTATTGTCAGTGCCGTTAAAAATCCTTCTGGAGGATGGCTCGTGTTTTAGCTTTTCAGCAAGGCTTAAACACTTGATTCCAATTAGTCACACATCATTGATCTATAAGGCACTCCCATTACGTTTGAATGCAAATAAATTGGACATTTAATAGTTAAAATATTTGAGTGAGTCCAGGGTTGGAAGTGGACAGGCATTGGCATGCCTTACAGCTGTGCACAATCTGATTCAATCTAATAATAATCAAAGTTATCGAATCCTTCCTGTAGCCTTTAAAACCCACATCTTCTAAGAGAAGGTGAGGAAGGAGGTACGTCCCGCGCTGCCTCTGAGATGCAAAACAAAATCAGCAGAACACAAGTCCTGGCCACACGCAGCCAAAACACACATCCACAGCAAACACATCCACAGCTTTGCATACATATTTTTTGGCCATGTGGATAAAGGTTCTCTCTTGCAAAGTGTCCCACCAGGGCAGCTTTCTGGCAGATCAGGAGAGGCCATGGTCGGGTGAGGGTAAGGGTGTGGTGGTGGGGGTGGTGGTGATAGGGAGGGTCATTTTCCCACTGGGACCCCCTCCAAACAGAGCACAGTTTATAGCCAGCACAGGAGGAGCACACATTGGCCTTTTTATATGTGATGCATTTTCCTGAACAGCCATTTATTTTTATGCAAGGTTGGCATGGTTAGGGTGGGTGTGGTAGTGTGTGGGGGTGTTCGACAGTTATAAGCACTGAAAGGGCTCTTCCACATTTTTATTGTCAGTGGGTGGTATCGTGTATTGAGTGGTCACCTCAGTGGTTGTCTCCTTATTCCTTAACATAGCTGATGCTTCATTAGCAAAGCAGCAACAACGAACAGCATACTCTTTCAGCTCTAACAAGTGTGCCATTGCATCTTGTTGTAAAAAAAACTTGCCAATCAGCCACCAAAGATTAAAAACATTACTTGTGCAAACTAGTGTTTCCCCTCCCCAACATTATAGGAAGAAGTCTTTGGGAGTGGTCACACAACACCACTCACATGGTGTTGAAGTGGAAATGCTTTTAGAGACAGGTCGTAGTCAATGGACTTGCTGTACTTTTTCAAAAGTGCTCCTCTTCTAATAATAATAATAATAATTAATTGCATTTATATAGCGCTTTTCAAGATACTCAAAGCGCTTTACATAGTGTGTGTGTGTGTGTGTGTGGGGGGGGATATGACACCTCATCCGCTACCAGTCTTCTATGTACTATTTCTCTCTGTCTCTCTGCTCTGTGCATAAAGAACTGAACAAAAATGAGCTGTACTGAAAATGTTATAATGTAAGAAAAAATGATTGCACATTCCTGTGAAACTATTGGTAGATTTGGTGGTTTTGAGGCAATATGTTTGCACCTTGAGTTCAGCTGTTCAATTGACTGCGACACTGGCCCACAGCAGATGGCTAAAGTTAAGCTGCTGACATTGGTGCTGTAGCCTTCAGCCATTTCCCTAGGTGTTTGGGATACACATAGTTAACTTTTTGAAAAGGTGACTACTAAAATAAACTCTCAAAGACAGTTCTTAGTTTGTTGTGAACTGGCAGAGCAGTTTATATAGGTCTAACATTAGTATGGATGTAATTCTTTAGACCAGTTTGTACGGGTTGTTTCTCATTCAAGCAACAGGGAATGTTGATAGTGCTTACATGCTCATCAAAGCATTCATTGGTCACTAATACACCCATTAGTGATTGCTTTACTGTGAAATCAATCAGTTTCTCTGTGAATACTTTTTATTGGCTATTAATGACATAAGGTTGCTGTATATTTACTTGGACATTCCATTATTTTTTATTTGTGAACCAAATACTGATGTCAAATCAAGACTTATGCTTTTATATCCCCAATGCCTTATTGCACTAAAGAGTTCACTGCTCACAAGTGACTAGACATCTATGATTTACCTGTTCCTCCAGATGCATCTTGAACTGCTTATAGTATGGGGGTATTATTGAGACAATATTATTTGTGTGTGCGTATCTCAATCTGTGTGTGTGTAATAAGATTTGTGTGTATTCACATTTGTGTGTATTCACATTTGTGTGTGCGTAATAAGATTTGTCTGTCTGTATTCACATTTGTGTGTGTGTAAAAAAAATCTGTGTGTCTGTATTCACATTTATGTGTTTGTGATAAGATTGGTGTGTCTGTATTCACATTTGTGTGTGTGTAAAAAAATCTGTCTGTAAATCTGTAAATGTCTGTCATCAGTTATAACTCAGGCGGGAGCTCTGATTGGCCGTCTTTTTACACGTGGATTTTGGCACACTTCTGCCGTGCAGATCTGCAAATGCGATCCGTGTGTAAAAACGATTTGTCTGTAACTTCACGCAATACAGTCCACACACCACTAGTCGGCGCGTAGCACCCAGTGATGTTAAGCGTGTCATTGTCATGGGTAAGATGGCTGCCGTTAATGGGTACATAACAACTCATGGGTAAGTTAACGTTTGTTTCCTCATATATAAACGCATTGTAAAGCCCATGAGAAGTTTCCGACGACCGGGTCACTGGGTGCTACGCGCCGACTAGTGGTGTGTAGACTGTATTGCGTGAAGTTACAGACAAATCGTTTTTACACACGGATCGCATTTGCAGATCTGCACGGCAGAAGTGTGCCAAAATCCACGTGTAAAAAGACGGCCAATCAGAGCTCCCGCCTGAGTTATAACTGATGACAGACATTTACAGATTTACAGACAGATTTCTTTACACACACACAAATGTGAATACAGACACACAAATCTTATCACAAACACACAAATGTGAATACAGACACACAGATTTTTTTACACACACACAAATGTGAATACAGACAGACAAATCTTATTACGCACACACAAATGTGAATACACACAAATGTGAATACACACAAATCTTATTACACACACACAGATTGAGATACGCACACACAAATAATATTGTCTCAATAATACCCCCTATATTATAACGTCAGTGGATTGAATGCTTTGTCTCGCTAGTTGGACCAATCTAAAATGTTGGTCCAATGAGTCCGATGAGTCACCATTTTCTAGGAAAACTCAAGGAACTCCTTTTAGTGGCTTCTTGGAGGCTTTGATTGTTTTAAAAGCAGTATGTGAGTAGAAAATGCTGATAAAAGAATAAAGGGGTTTTTTTTTCTACTGAAGGGGTGAGGGTGAGGGTGGCTGGGCTCTCCCTTAGAGATAGGGTGAGAAGCTCGGTCATCCGGGAGGAGCTCGGAGTAGACCTGCTACTCCTCCGCGTTGAGAGGAGCCAGATGAGGTGGCTCGGGCATCTAGTTAGGATGCCTCCCGGACACCTCCCTGGTGAGGTGTTCAGGGCACGTCCCACTGGTAGGAGACCCCGGGGAAGACCCAGGACACGCTGGAGAGACTATGTCTCTCGGCTGGCCTGGGAACGCCTCGGGATCCCCCAGGAAGAGCTGGACGAAGTAGCTGGGGAAAGGGAAGTCTGGGCTTCCCTGCTTAGGCTGCTGCCCCCGCGACCCGACCCCGGATAAGCGGTAGAAGATGGATGGATGGATGGTTTCTACTGAAAATGGAGTGTAGTGGAAGTCCTGTTCTCAGAAACTATACAGTTTCAATTAAACTTAACTTGGCACCACTTAAATTTGGTGGCCTTCTTGACCCAACATAAGATAAGCTGTACTTTATTAATCACAGATGAACATAAAAGCTCTGGCCATGTCAAGACATTATTTTTGAATAATGGGATCGGGAATGTTATAAACATGCAGTGTTTTTCTGTAGTAATTTAGGGAATAGGGAATAGCCCTTATCACCGTTAACAACCATTTCTCAAGAGCATATGACCCATAGACCATAAGACCCATTTGGCAAACTTGGGCATGCGTTATGACTAATTGATGTACCCCCATCTCACAACATTGTTGTGGAAATGGTATAGGCGTATTCAAGAAGTTAATAATCCAGTCAAAGTTGTGATGCTATTTTTCTGGTGTTTTGTCTAAAAAGGTTGGTGTATTCTTTGGGTTTTAACTGATGCTTGTTTTCCTGTCTGCACTTGAACGTGAGCAGTACATTATAACTCCCAACGCACTGTGTAATCTGACTCCATAACCAAGGTTCCTCCCTGCACACCCACTACCCCTCCTCTCAGTACACTTGTACCCACCAATGTATTTTCTCTAACCCCGAAGGGATCTAATTTTACATACTTGGGCCTTTCCTTTTTTCCCGTCTCAACCCACATTGTCTGGCAGATGAGACATTTTCAAATTCAGTAAATTACATGTTTTGAATACCATGAATGGTTTTATTTATTTTAGAACAGGAACGCTGTAATATATGCAGCAGTGACAATAACAAGACTTGCAGCTCGGTTTATGTCAGTGAATAGAAAAAAGGTCCATGATGTTCTATTTCATCTTTAATTTTTGTGTCATATCTTTAATGCAGTTTAGATATTGTTACATTTATTGAACTCTGAAATCTCTAGTTATTTTTTGTGACAATAAGTTAGACTTCTTTGTAATACAAACAACTGAATCAGTTCACTATAGTTTGAGATTATGATTACAAAAGTTTTATGCCCCCTAATGGGGGGCTGCCCCCTAATGGTCGACCCACCCTTAGTCGATCAGTAGAGGCTTAGTCAACTAAATTTTCATTAGCTGCGCAAAAAGTAAAACGTATAAAAATCACACGCCACAAGCATCGCAACCGAATACCATCAATATACCAATCAATGTTCGCAACAAGCCCAGATTTAACTCATCGCTGCATCTTGTCAGCTAAACATTGGTGTAACTACTAGGAATGGCCATTTCAAGCAAAAACTACTACTACACCTACTGGAACTACCCCCCCCCCCCCCCCCCCACGCTCATTTTCAAAACTCTCTTTTTATTTTGATGTCAATTGATTTAGTGATGCAGTGCTTATCTGGACTCCACAACATAATCTATGTTTTAGATTATGAAATACCAAAAAAATAATTGAATACACGGTCAAAAGCTCAACGAGTACTCGTGGACTCGTTTTGTTGTGGCTTTTTTTAGTCTGCAATAGTTTCCACCAATGTAAACATATCCAAAGTCACCTTTATTTTACAGTCTATGTGCGTTACATTCACACCGGAGCTCCACTGGCCACGCAGTTTTTGACCTGCTTTTTTACTGTTGTAGAGCTAACGGGATACATTTCTACAGTGATTTTTATGCTATCCATTGGGAACATTTTGAAATGAGAGACGTATCCAGGTTAATTGCATTTTAGGATATTGTTTAGAGCAGGGTACTTTGTATGAAAGTGTTGCATGACCGTCTCTTCAGTGGGTATATACCTGAGCAGGTATACAACTGGGCAGGTATAGGCCTACACCTAGGCAGGTATACACCTAGGCAGGTATAGGCCTACACCTGGGCAGGTACACCGCTAGACACACGGGACTAATACCGGTGATCGCGGCTTTAGTTCCCAGTGTCTGATCACTGTAATTCAGAGCGTGAATATCTGTTAAATATCTAATATCTTTCTAACTTTAAAAAAACACTTTTGTATTTTTAAGACAAGAAGATGCCCATGAATGTTAACCCTCCCGGACACCACTATTAACATTAACCGCTCCCTGAAGGAGCACCAAACATCCACACGCACTGGACACGAAAATACAATTTAAAAAACATCAATTTGCTTGTTTTGACAACCGTCAAGCTCTATTGCAATTAGTTGATTTTAAATAAAGTTGTGTGCAGTTATAAGGTGTGTACAATTATCAAGTGTTCAATTTCTCCTTCCTGATTGACAACCTTCAGAACCGCTTGGTCCATGCCTTAATAGGTGGCTCGCTTCGTGCTTGTGCTCGTAAAAAAATTATTTTAAAGGCTGATTATTATGGTACAAGGTTAACAGTGTTTCTTTCATAACCCTCTCGCCCTGAATCTCAAACCATTTTCTGATGCCCCAAAAAATACATTGAAATAATTACATTAAAAGTGCAACGATTAGTCGACCATCGGCTTGAAATGACGACTACGAGTTGACGAAAATCTTTAGTTGGGGGCAGCCCTAATTAATATTTGCTATTACTTTACAGATTGACCAGATTAGTACATTCATAAGTTTAACCTTTGAGCTAGTCTTGTAACTGTGTTCAAGATGGCCGACAGAACATCTTCCCCTGATACAAATATCTGTTTTAAAGATTGGAGGAGAAAGATTGACAAGTGCCGATATTCCCCATGTATGGACCAAAGATAGACTAAAGTCTGAGTTGGGAAAGGCTTTGCATTTGCTGAGTGTCCACCAAGAAAGAGAAGAGGAATGGGTCGCAATGTTGAAGCAGGCCTTACTGGAGATACAAGAGCCTAAATCCAGCTAAGAGATTCTTGGCAAGGAAGTCCAAGACCTCAATGCTCAGAATGAAGTCTTCAACAACTTTCCGAAGCAATTGCAGAGAGTATAAGACCCCAAATGGCGACTGTGACGGAGCAGTATAGCATGGTGAACACAGCTGTAGCCCATCAGCAACCTGCACTAGACCTGCACAAAGACAGAAAGAGAAACCTTATTTTCAAAGGAGTGGCAGAGAAAAAACACTGGGAAAAGGATGCAGCTGACATGAGGCTTGGGAAACCAAGGGATGAAAATTCACCACCCATTGTTGGTGATTACAAATACCATAAGAGGCAAAGACTGTTGGAAAATGCCAGAAAGTTGAAGGACTCCACCAAGGACGACCACAGAAAAGATTACATAAAGAAAGATCTACACCCTGTCGGGGAATGGAAGAGGTGGTGTTTTGCAAAAACTGAGAGCGCAGCTCCTGCAAATGTTCAGTGTGCAATTAGAGTGGACTATAAGAAGTGCGCTGTAACTAAAGATGGTGAAGTGGTCTTCAAGTTTGTGTCACCTTTTCAACCACTGGGTTCAAACATATAAGACTTGGGTTCTGGATAATTAATATGATACGGTGGCTGAGGGACCATGACAGAGTGGTGCTGAAAGAGATTAAAAGAGCCAATGTGACCCACACCCCTGGATTCATACCTGTGGTAGCCAAAAACCAAAACAGGTCAGAGAGGAGGCATGGTTGCTCTGTTTAAACATGACATTTACAACGATTTCACTGTAATTGATACGACAGTGCAAGAGCAAATTTGGTTCCAACTGCAGAGTGTTCCCGGTGTAATAACTGGTAGGGCCTATATACCACCACCTGATTCACCTTCTTTCTCTAACGTAAGCTTTTCAGAATTCCAGGCCAGAACCCAGGACAACACCAGAGGCTATGTGATGGTTGGTGATATGAACACTAGGTGTGGAGACAAGGTGAAAGGGCTGCTTGACGGTAGCTGTACTACTACAAGCCTGTTGATGAAACAGTGAACACCAATGGAAAGAGTTTGATTCAAGTCTATTGCAAAGACAATAATCTATTGGTTGTGAACAACTTGCACACAGCATCTTACTCCTTCCATAGTTCCCTCACGTACCACAAGAGAAAATAAATTTGATTTCTGAAGGGGATTTCTGTTTAATCACTGCTCGTTACATTGATTGTGTTAAAAGCTTTGAAGTAAACTAAAATACTGACATGCCATCTGATCCTGCAGTGCAAGTCTATAGAACTTGTGTTCCCTGAAGAAATGATTAATGCAAAGGTTTTGTTACAGCATGCTCAGGATTTTGGTATGCATTCTATTATGACTCACTCGGACAACCCCTGTTGCAGGAGAGCAGTGCCCTTCATGAATATCAATGCAAATCAATTTGCCTTCAACATAAGTTCACTAGAAGTACCCATCATCAGCTTTATCCAGAACCAGGGTGATATGGCTATGTGGGTTACAGAATCTTTGTATACCTGTGCTGCCCAGAGCAAACACCCCGTTGGCAGTGTATGGTGTGGAGTGTGGTGATGTTAAAATGTTGTGGAAGGCTATCGATTGGAAGGGGGGGTTTCCTTACTTCCTCACCAAGAGATACCTTCTGAACTGACAAGAACATGGAGAGGCTGTTGAACCCCCCCCCTGCTGGTGATGGAGAAAATCCACTGCATATGGAGGGCTATAATGTGAACATGCCACTGCTAGATGACCCTATCACAATAGCAGAAGTTCAACATGTGATTGACCGCTAAAGCCGGGAAAAGGAGCGGGCCCTGATGGGGTAAGCCAGGTGAATGGTATTATAATATTTTTATGCACATTTGTAAACTCGAACTTTGTGACTGGCTATCCAATGAGCTGGGCCCCTTCTAGATTGATCAGGTTATTCAAGAAAGGTAAACCCCTTGATTATGATAATTACCACGGGATAAGTGTGATCAACAGTGCAGCAAAACCGATGACTGCTGAACAATAGACTGATGGCCTGGTAACACATTGTGGCACTTAGGCTCATAATGGAATATTGTGGCAGAAAAAAGGTCCAACTGTACGTTGCTTTTATAGACTTCTCCAAAGCCTATGACAGGGTCCCGAAAGGAAAACTGTTCAAAATTAAAAGGTTTGGAGTGTGGAGTTACTATGATTTTTGGCTCTGATGTCAATGTACAATGTGACAACAAGTATCCTGTGCTCTACCACAATAACATCCCCCATCGGGGTTAGGCAAGGATCCCCCACATCCTGCTTCTTGTTTGTGATATTTGTTGACATGCTTTTTAGAAAGATTAAACAACAATGTGGAGACGATGGATTCCTGAATTGGCTCCATGTTCTAATGCTGTTGGATGACACTGTTATCCTGGCAACATCAAGAGAACGGCTAACTGAGAAACTGAAATATTTGGAGGAATACTGTGAGAAATATGGCATGCTTGTTAATGAAGGTAAAACAAAGTTTATGGCTATTTTGGGATCTGATGAGGACAGGCAGCCTATTCAGCTTGGTTCGATTATAGTGAGGCATTGTGGCAGTTACACATATCTTGGAGCCATCTTCCCTGCTGATGGAAATGCCCAAACCTCACCTGCCCTTCATGTAAAAGAGAAGACAAAGCACTTTAACAAATTAATTATATTGTTAAATAATTATGTACCAACTATGATGCCCAATTGTGTGTCAAACAAAAGGTTTTTGAGGCTGCTTTTTCAGCAGCTATTTTGTGTTGGTGTGAGGCTTGGTTAAAAGTTCCATAAAAGTCTGTTGAAACTCTCTACATGACGTACAGGAGTGAACACCCTACTTGGGGTGAGGTCTACTACACCTAACCTAACCTGTATGTTGGAAGCAGGACTCCCTTCAACAGGACTCCCTTCAATCTCAACTGAATTGAGCTCACTCTTTGTGGACACTGATAAAATAATTGTAGTTATGTTACACACTTGCCTTGCACTTTTGGAGCACCAGCAAGTTTCTATGGACTGACTGGTGGGATTTTGGGTTGTTAATTTGGTAACTTTACGGTACATATAATATAATAAGGTACGCAAAAAGTGGGTAGTTACTGAGGAACGAATGAGTAACGAATGATGAACGACCAGGGCCCTAACTGGGGCCCTAACGGGGCCCTAAGTGACAGTTACTCAGTAACTACTGAGGAGTTACTGGTAAACAGACTAGGGGACTACTGTATTCGTTACTGAGTAACTGTCACTTAGGGCCCTGTTAGGGTTCCCGTTAGGGCCCTGGTTGTTCATCATTCGTTCCTCAGTAACTACCCACTTTTTGCGTACCTTATTGTAAAGTGTTACCCATCATTCGTTACTCAGTAACAAATACAGTAGTCCCCTAGTCTGTTTACCAGTAACTCCTCAGTAGTTACTGAGTAACTGTCACTTAGGGCCCTGTTAGGGCCCCAGTTAGGGCCCTGGTCGTTCATCATTCGTTACTCAGTAACTACCCACTTTTTGCGTACCTTATTGTAAAGTGTTACCGTTAATTTTATTACCTTTTTAATATATTTTTTATTAATGGATCTATTGTATATATGACTTTTTGTATATTGTTTGGACTCAAATGTTTTATCTTTTTGTGTCAATAAAATAACTAACTATTCTTGGATACAGTATAACCCTGGATATAACCTTGTTACCTTGGATGTGACCTTATAACATTAAATATAACTTTAGAAACTTATATACACTTAGCAAAAACCTTGAATGTGACCTTATAACATTAAATATAACCTTGGAAATGTATATAACCTTAGCAATAACCTTGGATGTAAGTATTTCAGACTCGGGTTTTATTGCATGGGCCATCTTTAGTAGTTTTGCATTGTGTGCAAATCAAAGATATCACTTTGAATTATTTACCAGAGCTACTTCTACAATCAGGACATTTATTGATGCAACAGCATCAACCATACAACTTTATGCTTCCTACTCATTTTAGCCGGCCTTTGATGCTATAACAGTGCCCCCTTTTCCAGCTCACTGTAATACAGACTCTCTCTATTTTAGTCAAGTTCCTTGACAGACGTGTCTCTGTTTGCCCCTCAGCCTCTGAGCCTGCGAGTGAAAGGACCAACGGGCAGAAATCTAGGAGGAGTCCACTTCAGACGCTTTACGATGGCGACCAGGTCAGTCTCCCCTGAACAGCTCACCATGGGCCTTATTTACCTATAGTGGCCAACTCGCCATCTTGGTTCTTAACGCTGGCAGGATGCGGAATCACGCATTCAGTTCCATGACCCAGCTAGTGTTTGTGTAGGTGAATAAGGCCCATTATAGAAAAAAATGAGATTGTAAAAGTATCTAAATATAAATGGAGGAATCTCTGTATGTCTGTCCTTTTGAAAACAACAACTGTTCATCCGATCGACTTCACACTTGCTGAGGACCCAAGGAAGTGCAGTGTCGAGTGTGAAGTTGATGGATGAGAGGTTCTTGAGAAAGCTGCAAGCAGCAATACCGGAGGCCAAGCAATCGGCCCGTTCGGAACAGGCATGTTTTGAACGGGCACTGCACTATTCTTATTAAAAGTTGTAGAAGTGTCATATTGTGGAACACTTTTTACTAGCCACAATAATCCTTATTTTTAGGACTGAGTCAAATTGACTGGCACCATTTTACCATCATCCATTTTACCATTACAACATGCTGTTTATCAACGGTGGAGTCAGGGTTTTGCTTTGGTAATTCAGGATTGCATGCATGTAGGCCATCAGAAAGCCTATTAAACTTCATGGAGGATGTCCTAAAGCTAAACTTAATCAGTAACATCTGCACTGCCTTATATGGGCAGAATATTACAACACTTTATGGGCATTCATCTTTGTGCTCCCATACTCTCCTCTTGCAGACCCAACTTGAGTATTTTGTATGATATGATTAAATGTTTTAATTTCATTATACTTCTTATTCCTAATGTTATCATCCACAACTAAGCTATCATCCACA
Organism: Merluccius polli; assembly: GCA_030340625.1. Lineage (NCBI taxonomy): Eukaryota > Metazoa > Chordata > Actinopteri > Gadiformes > Merlucciidae > Merluccius > Merluccius polli. The sequence goes on along the minus strand of JAOPHQ010001144.1, from coordinate 148,682 downwards.
AAGAGCTCAGCATGAAGATCATTCTCCACCACAGAACACGCCTGTGCTAATTTTGCATAGTTCAGTTGTGTAGCGGATTTATCCCGCTGTGATATGTTATGGTTATTTTACGTATTTATGTCCTGTTGTCCATTGCTTTTAAGTAATTGTAGCTATCAATATTAACAAATGTTTGAAGGATTCTAAACGTGCAAGAAATCCACATCAGCCATGTAGTCTGATATACCTTTGCCTTATAATATCAAACAGTTCTTCACTCAGGTGTGTTTGACCTCATCTGACACTGCTGCAGCCATAAGTATACTGTTGTCATTTGTTGTCACTGTTGTCAATACATTATATCCCCAATAGTGTTATCCCATAGTGATCACACGCACACATACCACCTCTGCCTCCCGATACAATGTGTAAAAGTAGTGTGCCCAACAACAGAGCCCAGTGATAGGGCTGGCTGCTGGTTGTTTCTAATTATGACTCCATATGAGGGGCACAGATGGGGAACATGCATTACACAACAGCTCTGTGTTATCTGGCAGACACTATCTGACATTTTTTGTTGTTTTTTTCATCGCTTGTGATTTTTTGCTTGGTAGCTCTGTTAGCGTGGACCCCTGCAGTGTTGCCACGTTCAGGAGGATGGGTTTGTTGTGTTGGTCGTCAGGGAATGAAAATTATGAGATGAAAACATTTCTGGATATTTTAGATTTCCACTCGGTTGCAATGCGTAACTGGTCAGGAGGGTTCATCTAGGTGTGTGTCAATTATCTATATTATTATTTTAATTAATGAATGGCAACACTTGATTGGGAGGTTTAAGATGAAATGCGGAACTGAGATGCAGTGAAGCTTGCCCGGCTGATATTGCTTGTATTTGTTGTCTGTTGACAAAGCTACTAGATGCTGGCATTGTGGCGTTTGATAAATGGATATTGGATTGACTAGAAGGAGCTGCAGGGGAAGATAAAGGTTAAATTAATTACAAACTTAAATGGTGCATGTTGTGAAACCTCCTTACTATGACAATATCAAAGTTTACGACTGCACTTGGACTTCACAGATGTAAAATATTGCATCGCTTACTTTAGCGAAGAAGGTCTAGAATCAGTGTTGACATATGTGGCGTTGTATGGTGCCACTGGGGGGTTCTCCGTTCATGGGATGACTCACGCTGCCGGTTTTACCACGTTTATTTCACACACAATATAACGTAGACACTATAACGTCGCCGCGGGCCTAGCTCTGGCCCCGTCGGCAACCCGTGTGTCCAGGTCCGGTCCTCCCGGGTCTCAGCACGCTACTGCATTAAGAAGGGAGAGAGTGATTAGCTCAACAGGACACAGGTGTGCCAATCACTCTCACCTGGCGCTGCTCTCCCGAGCCCCCTCCACAGCTCCCCCCTGCGGCTGATGCACCATGCCCCCCCACAACATATAAAGTGGTGTAGTAAATGTACCAGACAATGTTACGCAATGAGACATCAGCACAGCTGACAAACCAAGTGTATTTTCTAACACAGCAACTATACTACAACAGACCTAGAGTTCACCGTCTCAGTTCAATGTTTTAATAATACAGTATAATATGTTGTTTTCCTGTCATTTGAATTATTGAAATGTTGATTGATATATTCATTCTCTTAAGCATTATAATGAAGACAAGGGATGATGGTTAGACAAGGGGGTCGGTATGTTTCAAAAAGGGTACAAATAAATTGCATATGATAACCTTGATGAGCTAATCCGTATGAGAGAAGAACATATGCTGCTGTTCTTCAAACCCTTGACATTAACTTGTATACATATTAAACTCATCTCTTCACTAAACGGAGCTGGGCGTAAGCAAGTCAACTATAAATTCCTAAATTGAATCAAAAGGTGTCTGTCAGCTTTAAGCTGGGGGGGAACGTCTAAAGATATGCTGGCAGTGTCCCCTAAGGTTATCCAGTGTCCTCTCCTGCTGAAAACTAAGAGGCATGCAGTGTCCTCTCCTCCTGCTGAGAGCCAAGAGGCCTGCAGTGGAGATGAGAACATCCGGACTGCAGCAGCAGTGGTGAGCGGGGGTGGGGGGGAGCCACTGAATGAGGGGTTTGTGGCACGAGGAGGCCAGGGTGAACTGGCTGACCTGGGGTAGCGAGGTGTGTGTGTGTGGTGTGTGTGTGTGTGTGTGTGTGTGTGTGTGTGTGTGTGTGTGTGTGTGTGTGTGTGTGTGTGTGTGTGTGTGTGTGTGTGTGTGTGTGTGTGTGTGTGTGTGTGTGTGTGTGTGTGTGTGTGTGTGTGTGTGTGTGCGGCAAGGGGATCTCATGGATGATCCCAACTGCACCGCATGGGCATGTGTGTGTAACTGTGCCTTGAATATCTTGAAGCTTCTCTTTTTGGGGGGGAAATGTGTGCATTGACAAATCCTGTTGAGTATATGAGAGAGAGTCCTGTCAAGACAAAGTAAAATCCATTATTTCTTTTTGTATTTTGGCACTATTTTAATTTGCAAAACAAAGCACTTATTATGCAGTTGTTTGCACAGTTTTGCCACATCATCCTCTTAAATGAGTCCTACCATCAGCCTACCATTTTAATTAACACCTTCAACAACGCAGCTTTATCAATGGGTGACTATGGTCCGATTGATTCATTATTAATCAAGAGCATTGAGCCAAACAAAATGGAAATAATAGTTTTTTCTGATGCCAAAGAGGAGAGATTCTTTTGAATCTCTTATCATTGAAAACTAGGAAAACCCCTTCCAGTGTTAACGAAGAAGCAGACCACGTTACTCCAGTGCTAACATCACTGCACAGGCTTCCTGTTTGCCAGAGAATTGAGTTCAAGATATCACTAATAGTTTATAAAGCACTAAATGGTTTAGGTCCAAAATCCAGCTCTGATCTGCTTGTGTGTTATGGGCCCACTAGCGCTCTCAGGTCATCAGGGACCGGCCTGCTCACTGTTCCCAGGCTTCCAACCAAGCAGGGAGGAGCTTCTGGTTTTATCCACCACCACGTATCTGGAACAAGCTTCCACAACGTCTGAGGTCTGCCTCAATAGTATATACTTTTAAATCAGGCCTCTAGGCCTAGGATTTAGGTTTGTATCTTTTCATGAAAATGTGTCTGCAGGCACTGGCAGTAATGTAAAGCACTCTGAGTGGCCTTTGTGTTTTGAAGGGGGCTTTATAAACAAACTTCCCTTGCCTAAAACTAAACTTAAAATGTGTGGGTCCGCATTATACGTTATTAATTATATTATAACATTTGGCAAATGAAACCCCGTCTCAATTCAGAGATACTACTATCCTTTTGAATTGAACTTGTTTACCCTGTACCATAGTATGAAGATGAGAATAAGATGACTATAACTCGGAACCGTTGTCCCGGCAGGTGGAGTCGTCGGTGCAGGCTGCCCACCAGGGCCGGCGGGAGCTGCTGGAGGAGGCGTGCCGCTCCTACACCCGCAAGCGCCGCGTGCTGATCCCGGATGACCTGAAGCACGTCGTGGTGGACGACCGGCACGGCCTGCTCTACTGCTACGTGCCCAAGGTGGCGTGCACCAACTGGAAGCGTGTGCTGATGGTGCTGACAGGCGCGGCCGGCCCCCGCCGCGACCCGCTGGCCATCCCCGCCCATGAGGCACACGTGGCAGGCAACCTACGCTCGCTCTCCTCATACTCTACGGCTGAGATCAACCAGCGGCTGCGCTCCTACCTCAAGTTCGTGTTTGTGCGCGAGCCCTTCGAGCGGCTGGTGTCGGCCTATCGCAATAAGTTTACGCGCAGCTACAACACGGCCTTCCACAAGCGCTACGGCACCAAGATCGTGCAGCGCCACCGGCCGGACCCGCAGCCTGAAGCACTGGAGGCAGGCAATGATGTGTCTTTTGCAGAGTTTGTGTACTACCTGGTGGACCCGGCCACGCAGCACGAGGAGCCCTTCAATGAGCACTGGGAGCGGGTGCACTCGCTTTGCCACCCCTGCCTCATCCACTACGATGTGGTGGGCAAGTACGAGACGCTGGAGCAGGACTCCAGCTATGTGCTGCGGCTGGCCGGGGTGGAAGACCAGGTGGCCTTCCCCGCCTCCTCCAAGAGCACCAGGACCACGGGGGACATGGCAGCGCAGTTCTTCCACGACATCAACCCCTTCTACCAGAAGAAGCTGTACAACCTGTACCGCATGGACTTCCTGCTCTTCAACTACTCCATGCCCGCCTACCTGAAGTTCAGGTGAAGACGTTGGGATTGTAGTTTGGCCTTGACTGAGGTCAGGTCTGTGGACATTGATTCTGAAACCCATTCCATTCTGGTCACAGATGAGTCAAAAGAGAAGTTCTTAATAAAAAATATATTTACAAAAAATGTCTCTCTGACAAAGACAATGCTACTTGGGCGAAGAAGAGGGATGTATGAGAGTGCCTATGAGCCATTACATGATTATTGTCTTACTGTATGTGTGTATGTTAGACACAAACTGTTCCATGAAAACCTATTTGTTTTCATGGACAAAACATTTTGCACCAGAAATGTAATTTCTAGGCAATATCAACAAGAGGAAAGATGGTAAAAGGTACTATTTATATCACATTTAGAAGATGAATGTCTATATGTGCCTTTGATAATGGCTGTTTACTCAGAAGTACAAATGTTTGGACCTGTGACAATTTAACAATGTACTGTACAGACCTTGGCAAAAAAAATAATTTATTGCAATATTTCTAGCTCTGTTGAAAAAAGTCCAACTCAAACAGGCATATGGGGAGTCTGCAAATAAACATGTTGAAGCAGTTAATGTGCAGTGTGTGGATTCCAGAGTGACATGTCATGATATAAACACACTCCACCCGTAACGTACATCCACACATCCCCCTGTGCTGGGACGCAGTGTATGAATGACGGGGACGCCGGAGGAGTCAAGTTCCTCCAACTAAAACCTGAGCTACCCGGAGAGAAAGTCTTCGACCATGATATCAAAATGTACATTTAATGCTCTTAATTACATTTCACTACTCCTACAATGATGTGTTAGTAATGTAATGAATATATGAATAAATACATTAGAGTAACATGTATTAAGAAAGGGAACGCCCCCATGTGAGAGTTAAATGGTCTTGTAGTCATACTAATATGTACATTTGTTCAGTGTTTTTGATCCTCAGATTGATCTCAAAATGTGTTAAAATGGCTTGAAAAAAAAAAGCCAGGTAGTAATGTGGACACTGCTGGTCAGGGGCTCTGGTACACTGGTGCCCTATATAGTGCAGTACTTTAGGGTGTCTCCATTTCATTGTGTTGTCTGAAATGTGAGACATAACACGTGTCGCTTGTTTATGCGACCAATACACGTTGCACGGATTGGGTTGCCGGCCTATAATTTGTGTCAGAATTCCCCATATACATATTCCCTAAATAGTGTACTATGTAGTGTTCACCATATAGGGAATAAGACATGAGGGAACAAGTGAGCCACTTCGAAGGAGTAGATCCCAGCTGACATGTTGCAAACCCAGGGAAAGTATTTCAGTCAGGTGTGGAGAGATGTAGGCCTACTGTGAGCTAAACATCAACACACAAACACCTAATCAGCCCCTGGTGTTTAATTGGATTGCATCATTGCTCACCTCTCCACTGTGAGAGCCGGTGTGTGGTGAGCGCTCTGGCGAACTCTGGCAGCCGTGCATCACCCAGGTGGGTGCTACACACTATTAGTGGATGAGGTGTCATAACCTCCCCCCCCCCCCCCCCCACACACACACACACACAAGTGCTTTGGGTGTCTTGAAAAGCACTATATAAATGCAATGAATTAATTATAAAGTCAGATTGGATTGTGACTGCAACCATGACTGAGTTCTCCACAATGGTACTACATACATTAAAATGAGAAAAGCTTTTATTCCAACACAATATAACACATGGTGGCTAGAAATACATTATATATTTGCTGGTTTTACAGCTAACGTTAACGTTTAAGCTGCTATGTTTTGATTGAGTCTCATGGTTCTCATGCATTCCACTCTAGAGCAATGGCCAGTAGACCATGAGATCCATGAGACACAATCAAAACACCATTTAATCAAAACAAAGTAGGGTGGCAACAATTGCTGATAGCAGCTTTAAGCAAAGTTAAATTATGCTTATTATCTTTGGGAATACAATTTCTTAAAACATAGGACAACATTTTTTTTAAAATATAAAAGTGCACATGTTTTCTCTGTTTAAGGCCTTACAGAGTCATGCAAAACATAATACTAATACAATATTTGAAATACTCCACAAAAATACCATTAAATGAATTTAAGCAGAAATACTACAATACTACAAATGATAAAACTACATTTTTTGAATATAACAGACTACCCAATGCCAATGTAAAAGTTAAAATACTATCAGGCATTACAACTCAGATGAACATTGAGACATCTGTTACATTCTCGCATCGAGTCGCATGACAGTTTTGGCTTGATAGGGTTTAAAGTTCTACACTGGTCTCATTTTGACATATAGCCATCACTGGAGATTTTTGCCATCATTTTCAAGTTTGCGTACATAGTCGTACCTTGAGCACCATTCATTTTATCATCAGTCTTGCAGAAAAAACAGGGGAACTTGGGGAAACGACTTGGTATCCGTTTGGCTGAAATCACTTTCAATTACTTTTACATTTTTATATAAAGCTTCTGTGGTTGTTTCCAATTAGACAAAACATTGGATTTGAGGTAATGCAACGAAAAGACAAACATTCAGAACAATCCAAATGTTAAGTATGGAAAACCAAGGAGGGGATTTCTTAAAGCTGGCAATAAGCCAACAACAACACTGGCATAGTCTATTAAAGGCACAACACTACATAACATCAACTAAGTGACATCTAGGGTTTCATTTTAGAAGTGCATTATTAGCTTTATACTAGTCAAAACAACTTTTTTTTTCATTATTGCTTCAGTACAATCATTTACCTATGGAGATCAAAGCGTTTACAACAGCTTCACAAACAGTTGAGCGGTGTTCACTACATTATAGGGTTAGGGTTACATTATAGCTGTAAACCCACTATAATCACAGCCTATTCTGAATGGATGTTTCCTTTGACCTTGCGGTCAGTGGACTGGCTAATGAGAAAAGTGAGTGAGCACACACATTGAGATGAAAGTGCAACATCAAGCGAAAACATGAGGTGGATATCATTTGATGTGCAGTAGTATCTATAACATCATGTCAGTCACACACAGCTACTGCTCTGCCCAACACCCCACATACACACAAGCTCTTTTCTCAACTCCCTGCTTGTTTTTGCATATAAGGAGGCTGAGTAAGAAGAAGAGCACAAGCAGGGAACCCATGTCCCAGAGGCTCAACATAGACCTTCAGTCATCAGTCAGACGCCGGGAACAGACCAGCACCACCACCCTGAAGCTCAGAGCCAGCAGCCCGGTCCCCAGCAGGTCCCCCAGAGCGGTCAGGTAGGGGATGGAGAAGTTATCCGGGTCCAACCCCTTGCACCACATCCATCGCACCATCAGGTCGGCCACATAGAGCAGAAGTGCCACCTGAATGTCGATGTTGAAAAAAATACAAATAAAAAGCAAGATTACCAAAGGCACAAATTATCCTTTTTCCAAACCAATGCCTAAACTAACTCACACAGGGACTAAAACCAAGAGCTAAAAATAGCAATACCACGGTACGTTCCCTCTAATTTGGTAATGCCGTTGAAGATGTATTTAAGGAAATGCGCATGAAGAAAAATACAGAGTGCTGTGCATAACCTCTGTGTCCTCCATGTTAGTTATGGACCTGTGCCAGGCTTATTATATAGTTACTGAGCCCTTTCCTATCTCTCTAAATTACAACAAGTTATTATTACTGCTTAAATGGATTAATGATTGTCTTTTTAGATCGCCAATTCAAGGTCAAACTGGTAAGTTTGCCACAATCAAAACGATTCAACTAACAGTTTTATTACCATGCAAAACTGTAAACACCATCTAAAACTGCCATTGTCCTTACTATGCATTGTTTACAAGCTTTGGCTCTGGTCTTGAATGCAGCATTCGGCCTATATCTGACCTGGAGCAGAGCAGCACCCAGGTAGCAGAGGATAAAGGCGGGTGTCATGGCGACGTGGCCTCCCTGGAGCATGTGGATGGTGTAAAGGAAGAGCAGGTGACCTGGCACCACCAGGAACACCAGCACTCTGGCTGACCTAGAGTTTACCCCTGCAGATCACACGCATGAAACATAGAGAAGGTGAGGACCAGTGGACTCTCTCTGCCCAGATCACCACCCCTTCCAGCTTCTGCCTTCTGGAAGGAGCAGCATTAAATGTCTGACTTCCACCAGTCTATAGCTGTGTGGCAATAAAAAGCTACAAAAAAGGACCAGTATTATCATCAATCTTATCTTATCATCAATCTATAAAATAGTAAAATAATATCTTATAAAATAGTTGCGTGTAATTATTTAATTGCTCTCAGCACAATCAAAGCATACAACATTGGAGTCTGAAATGAAAGGAAAGAAAAGCAGCACTATAGTTGAGTTCTGTTGTGGAGATTGGTGATGCACTGGACCTTCAGAGCAGAAGGTCACCCAGGGGTCAGGCCAGGTGCTGGCCATCTGGACGGGCAGAGACCCAGGAACGCTGCAGGAGTGGAGGTAGGTAGAGATCCTGCTGGCTTGGATGGCCACCAGGTTCCCTCCAACGCCTGTGGGAAACAAAACTGGTCAGGACACCATTGAGCTTACAGCTGGCTTTTTAACGGTCTGCAGTGATCTGATACATAAAATGGGGAATACATGGAGTATTGAATTGAAACCTTTATTTAAAAAATTCTCGGGATTACATTGAGGGCAGCCCTCTTTTTCAATGCAGCCGAGATACAACAAGGGTTATGCATGAGCCAGTCGAGGCTGTGGGTAGTCTGACCAATAACAACAATAACCAGGCTGAACTACAATATGCATGGATACACATTCTTACATCACACATATCATGTCAACACAGACACACACATAAGTATAAAAGTACCGGTAAATTAAAAGGCAGAAAACATCTCTAATCTCTGGACCTGAAAGGCCTGTTCATGGGTCCATCCCTGTGGTAAACCAACCATTGTACTGCAACAGATATACTTCATTGGTTTGGAGGAAATTCACAGAGGCAATCAAATCTATCTTTGCCATAAACTGTTCAGTCATATATTCTATCATTTAAAATTGCACCAGTTTATCGACTGGTCAGAGGTTCGAAGAATTGTACAATCTTACAAGACAGGAGAGTAAAAACCTGGAGAGTGTTGCAGCAGTGGAACAGCCAGCAGAGGGGAGGACACTATACTGACTAGTAATGCAAATGGACTTCCTGTACTGGGGATTGTTTTATTGTGCCCAGGCTCCCAAGTGGGAGGCGGCCCGTGGCTAGTTTACATTCTGGACAGGCATGTGGTTTAAGTCCAGCCCATTGTTATTACCCACTCTACTGTGTATGGCTCATTGTGGTGGGGGGAAAACACACAAAAGTGGACTCCTGCTTCTGGAGACACAAGCAGCGACGGAGCGGCCTCTCCTTAGCATACCAGCAAATGTTAAGATACAAAAATTAAGAAATCTGTCAATCTTTAAAAATAAAGGCTGCAAAAAAAGTATAACTTACTTCATTACACTCTTCCATGGTAAGTCCAGGAACTAAATAATACTGAATAATACTTTTTCCTTTTAAAGAGTCAGGACGTGCATTTTAGGAAATGGCCATGAAGCAAAATATAGATTTCCTATTGTAATTATGGTCCTCATCACCTAAAAGTGAAGCTATAAGGTAAAGAATTTGATGGGACTAATGCCATACATTATTCTTCACCTCTTAAAGGAGTGTCAAGGCATCCCAACAACAGGTCCACCTTCAACAGGCTTACCATTAATAACTGGTGTAAATAGCATTAATGCATACCATTAATAACTGGTGTAAATACCATTAATACATACCATTAATAATTGGTGTAAATACCATTAATACATACCATTAATTACTGGTGTAAATACCATTAATACATAGTATGTATTAATGGTATTTACACCAGTAATTAATGGTATGTATTAACATACCATTAATAACTGGTGTAAATACCAATAATACGTACCTTTAATTACTGGTGTAAATACCATAAACACATACCATTAATAACTGGTGTAAATACCGCCATGCCTTCAAAGTTTGGATCACTCACTGTCTTGTCGAAAATCAGCCCACCGATGCTAGAGACAAAGAGAAATACAATACACACGTGCACACATGCACGCATGCACACACACACACACACACACACACGCACACACATGTGCACATACATACACACATGCACTCATGCACAAACACACACACACATGCACACACACACACACACACACACCCACAAACACAAAAACACACCTGTTTAATGTTCAACTTTTGAGAAAGTTGTGGAAAAGCTGTATTCATGTCAAATAACATTTGTGATCCAGTGGTGAAATCGTAGTTGGTGTGTGGATGAAGAAGTGTGTGTTCTGGTTACCTGCTGATGGTCATGGCCACTATGACTGGCTGCCAGCCCGAGCTCAGCACCTCTCTAATTGGTGGGGAGCGGCGGGCGACGGAGACCCACAGTGGTATGAGAACGAGGAAGAAGAGGCACACTGCAGGGGGCAGGTACCACAGGTCTGGATAAGTACAGTACACAGTGATGATGATCACACAAAGAATTCATACTTTTTTAAAGAGCAACCAAAACAACAGAATCAATCAAATCGCAGAGACAGTGCCATCAGTGGTAAAATACAGGTAATCACAATTGCAATTGTGTGATGCTAAAAAGAGCTTTAAACAAAAAATTCAAATATTGCAATAATGACCTGTCTAGTCAGAGTGTTGATATAGATAAGTAATGGAAATAATCTAAATTGCACTTTGCTGCCATCTTCTGACTGCAGAAAGGCTACTTTAAATTCCTCTGAATACTCCTAAAAAATACACAGCATCAGTGAGTGTTTTTCCTACTTTGTACCTACTTAATATAAATCATTCACTTAAAATTATTTGAAAGGTTTATTACACAACCATGACTTAATCATTTAGGGATTTTTCAAAAGTCCACTCAGGACTATTTTTTATCTCCCAAAATCCATTTGGACCAAAGTGGATGATGGATCAGCAGCAGTAAACAATGTAGTATGATCATAAGTGTGAGTGTGACCTCCGACCTCTGTGGCGGAACAGGAAACTGCTGATGGCAGCGAGCAGTGACAAGGTGATGAGGTCACCCAAGCTGGCTGCAATGGGCGTGGCCACGTTGTCCGGGTTGATGCCCACCTTCCGGGAGCCTACGATCACAGCCACCATCACCAGCCCTCCACACAGCAAGTCAACATGTCAGCATACTGTTCAAACCACTACATCTATTTTTATATGTGGAGTTTTTGTTTTTAATTCAACCTTTTCATGTTCACAGCACATCCAGAACAATCCAGTCTCACGTCAAAACGTGTAATAGCTACGTTAGTCCACAGCGCAAAACGTGGTAATTTCACAATAACGGCTCTAAAATTGTGACATGGCTACGTTTTTTGGCCTATTCTTTTCTATTGGCCTGCGTCCATGTCACGTGACCGTCAAGTTTTGGTCTGGACAATCAAAATAAAATGGCTGATATTCCTTTTATTCTCAGTGGAAAATGCAATATTTTAAGATAGTTTTGGCATTAAAATGCGTTTTGATAACATTTATAGTGAGAAATTAGCATTTTATTTTCATAATCTTCGTTCAGTGAATGTATATGATGTTAAGTTATTATGAATTCTTCCTGCCAGATAGGTATTGTGCATGTGCAACTCTCAACGAAGATGAAAAAGAAGTGAGATGGCTCACAGAATAGACGCCATGAGGGCATAGATAAAGAGGGCCTAAATCGCCCCCCCGGGGTCACAGAGGGAAAATACCAGCTCTGACCAGCATCTTGCAACCACATTCTGAGCGAATATGAATCGCAGGTTACACTTCTGAGAAGCTCTGACAACAAACTGGCCCAATACAGGCTAACTTTTTTTCTGTGAGGTTTAAAAGTCAGACTCTCGAATATGTTGTTCCTGGGATGAAGGGGGAAGTGTTTATACATTTTGGCATCTCTCACCATCTCGAAAGGTCATGAAAAGGGTTGTGACCTGCAGCATGAGAGTCAATGGGAGTAAAATGGTAGCAGGTTTCAAGTTCCCCATTTCCGGTGGGAGATAGAAACTTGTGTTTTTTAGGTGTGTAAACACATGTGGGGTGGGGACCAGGTTCTCAAGTTTGGGGTCCAAAAGTCAAAAGGGGCCCTAGCCACGCCCCTTACTAGAATAAACCATGAATAGGGGCCTAGAAGGTGTCAAGTTCCCCATTTCCGGTGGGATGGAGATAGAAACTTGTGCTTTTAGGTATGTAAACGCATGTGGGGGACATATAAGATTAACAATCTGGTGGCTCAACTGGAAGTGATTCAAATGAGTAGTTCAGAGGTCATCAGAAGATTTAAGAAACACACCATTAATAGGGTCCTAGAATGACTTGGAAATAAGATGGAGACATGGGGTCTGTTTTATATGAATCAGGACATTAAACTTGACTAAAATCATAAATGTGGAGGATCTAGCCCAACAGGAAGTGGTGTAATTGGAGGGTGACCTTGAGGTCAAGTACACAAGAAAAGAGCCAAAAAAACGTAGCCATGTCACAATTTTAGAGCCGTTATTGTGAAACTACTACTGTTTCTCATCTGCTCACAAAGGCCATCAGAAAGAATCAGAGACCAAATCACCCCCCCCAGTCCTCCAAACCTCTGACCCTCTTTCTGTTACTTCATATGCTATTTAAATGTTTTTTAAATTCAATTCAATTCAATTCAATTTTATTTGTATAGCGCCAATTCATAACAGAAGTTATCTCAGGGCACTTTTCAAATGGAGCAGGTCTAGACCAAACTCCTAACAACATTTACAGAGACCCAACAGTACCACCATGAGCAAGCACTTGGCACGTGATTTGTTTAATTGATATCTGTTTTTTTTATCTGTTTTTTTTACTCTTGTTTTCATTGCCTCTGTAAAGTGTCTTTGAGTGTCTAGAAAAGCGCTATATAAATAACATGTATTATAGTAGTAGTATTGGAAGTAGTGGTAGTAGCAGTAGTAGCAGTGTTAGTATTAATATTAATATGAATATTCACATTCATAATGGCATAATTAATTCACACAATAATAATACTAATAATAACAATAACAATAACAATAATAATAATAATCAAAATATTAATCATAACTGAATTAATATGAATATGATATTGTTTAGTAGGCTGTAGGCTGACCTAGAGACAGAGCAGCGATGAATGCAGTGGTGACGCTGCTGGCACAGAGAACTGAGGCCTGGATCATGTCCACCCTCCCCCTGGTCAGGAGCCCCAACAGCACTGCAGCCATCGCTGCCAGGAAGCCCACCACCGTGGCCTGGACCTAGCATGGGGCAGAGCAGAGAGAGAGTGGTAGGACCAGAGCCATAGTCATCATGTGTATACGTGGAGGAATGAGCTGGTCTGACATTACCCTATTGTAGTCTTCACAGTACATTCTACATGATCATTTCAATATGAGCATATTTTTCCTCATTACTGTGAATGACTGCTGCTGTAGTTAAAATTCGCCATTGAGAATTGTTGCATTTCACCCAACTGTGAACCAATCAGGCCAGAGATGATGCCCTGATTGGTCACAAATGAGCCAATGGCTCATACAGAGGCAGGCATATATGCCTGCCTCTGTATGAGCCATCGGTTTCGAGCCATCGGTTTCGAGCCATCGGTTTCGAGTTGACTATAGTCAACTCGAAACCGATATTCTCACAGTAGCACACCAATAGCTGACGGATGGCTATGCCATTTGAAACAAAATAAAGTTTCTGAATCTTACATACAGCACCTTTAACATCAGGAAAACCAAAGTCAGATAGTAGAGTCACTATCTACTATATATCAGTTACTATCCAATATCTTTATGTTCTTGACTGTTGTAGTACTTCACTTTATTGTTTATTTCCTTCTAATATGTTTATTGTATGCACCATTCACACCAAGACAAATTCTTTGCAAGTGAAAACTTCTTTTGGCAATACATCTATTCTGATTCTGATACATCAAGTATTAGATAGTAAAAACAAAAGTTATGTGTAGGTAGTTATGATATGATCATATATGTGGTCTGGTGTGTGCTGTTTATGTGTATGTTGTAATTATAAGTTAGTAGAATGCATGTGATTTTTATTTTAGTATAGTCACATAGAGAATATATACGGTAGAATATAATATGGTCTTGTGCTAGAGCAGTGTACTGTGATACTACACAGAGTGGTATGACGTAATGGAGCCTTTACATTGGTGTTACCTGGATGAGTGCCAGGTTGCTACACACCATCTCCCGCTGCTGCCCAGGTACATCCATGTGCCCTGTGTTGGCCTTCTCAGAGGACACAGGTAGACACACATATGGGAACATAACACAAGGTACCAGAGATTATTGACCATAGTTTTAATAAAAGCAGTTCAGCATTGATACCACTTTCATCCCCTACACATTAAGGATTTTATTAATTACATTACATTAAGTAAGTAAAGAACCAAGCTGAGCCATAATGTTTAATGAGCAGTAGATATATAACTGTATTGAGTGTCTGATCTAATTGCAATGGTTATAACCTCTGATACACTGGTATTCAGTGGTTCTCAAACTATTTTGACTAAGATATTTCTTTCAGCCAAGTACCCCTTTACCAGCACAAAACATTGTCGGGAGGGAATGTATGTGTATGTTACTTTTAAACATGAACATTAAGCTGTTGGTGTGAATACTTACAGTTGGAGTACAAGTGGAGTTGTGCTTCACTTACGATTGTTGTCATTCATTAGAAAGATTTACCAAATGTTTCAGATTTACACAATTATATTAAAGTGGTATTCAGATTCTGATTCTTTTTTAATGTTCCTAGTTCCTACTGCCCATTTCAGAAACACTGCACTAGACGACTATCTTAGTAAACTATCAGGCTATCCAATTGCAGTATCGATATCAATGTACCTCTAGTTTAATTATTAGCTAAAGCTGTCTGTGTGACTATGTATGTGGTAGTAGTTAGGTATGTGCTATAATGTGTGCCTAATGTGTTTCCACTCACAGCTGTTGACAGTCTGGATGCTAAGGTCATCTCCAGGTTTCCCTTCAGTCCCACCAGGGCGGGTACCAAGATAAACACCTCTGTGATCTGCTGGAACACCTCCCAGTGCTGAAACACACGCACACACACACACGCATGCACACGCACACGCGCATACACACACACATGCATGCACACTTACTAAAAATAACAAATAATTAGACTAAACTTCTAAATGCTTTAGTAATACAACACAATGTGGTGAAGGGTGATGACCTCAGCACCAAAGTAATGTCCAGTAAGATTAGACAGAGAACTAGTGACACAAGGGGAATAGTTACTGAGAGAGAGCGATATATCCTTCCTATGTTTTCAATATGGAAACAATAACTTATTAAAATTTAGCCTAGGCCTACTATCACTTTGACCTCTGAACAAGCTTTTTTTGTATGTCCTATAGTTTGAGGATATGTGTTACAAGGCTGAAGTCTCTCTTAAAACCTAAGGGAGTATTTTGCTAATGTTCCATAAAACTATAACAGCTACCATGTAGCCGCTGTCTATCATTTAGCATCTACCGATGGCATGACGTTCCTGTGAGATATAGCAGCTATGTTGCGTGGCATCTACTGCATAACAGCTTGTTGCTGGTCATGGAGCAGCTATGTCGAGTAGCTGCTACCTGTCGGATAGCAGCTACATCACGCATAGTACCTGTTGCATATCCGTTACCATGACAGGTGGCAGTACACCTGTCGTGTAGAAGCCACAGGTGGCTCACCAATGTGTTTAAAACATGTCGACACCAATGTGGGAACTTAATCTTGACTTAAGCCTTATTTATTTAGCATGTAGTTAGTTAACATCGTCATGGGATATTATTGAGATTTTATAACTTCACTACACCCCCCCCCCCTCCAACTCACACAATCAATGTTGTTATATATACATATATATACATATATATACTCTTTAACAGTATTCAGATATTCTTCAGACCTACTTGCACGACATCCATGAGCATGCCAGCCCCTACCATGCCCAGGCCAGACAGCAGGTAGGGCAGCAGTGCCTGCCCAGTGATGAGCCAGCAGGGCTCCGGGCTGGAAGCCCGCGGGCCGAGCGGGTCTGCTTGCAGGTGAAGCCCCGCAACTTCTTCCCCTCGTATCGAAGCTCCAGCTGCAGGCAGGTCACCACCATGGCTGCCCCCCCCCACCTACTACTGTAAGTCAGGTCTACTACCACCACCTACTAAGTCAGGTCTACTACCACCACCTACTACTGTAAGTCAGGTCTACCACCACCTACTACTGTAAGTCAGGTTTAATAACACCTACTACTGTTCATCAGGTCTACTACCACCACCTACTACTGTAAGTCAGATCTACTACCTCCACCTACTAAGTCAGGTCTACTACCACCACCTACTACTGTAACTCAGATTTAATAACACCTACTACTGTTCATCAGGTCTACTACCTCCACCTACTACTGTAAGTCAGGTCTACTACCTCCACCTACTACTGTAAGTCAGGTCTACTACCTCCACCTACTACTTTAAGTCAGGTCTACTACCACCACCTACTAAGTCAGGTCTACTACCACCACCTACTAATGTAAGTCAGGACTACTACCACATACTACTGTAAGTCAGGTCTACTACCACCACCTACTACTGTAAATCAGGTTTGGTCTGAGGCATGTGGAGCCATTTGTTAACGGTTTTGATCCAAGGGAAAACAATGGCAGACAGGAGAGATCTCCAAAAAGATTCCCTTTTCCTTCTTTGGATTGTTTTTAAAACTAGGATTATATTCACAGCCGAACCTGCACAGTTTAAAGCGATGGCAAAATATAGTCACTGGAGTGTTTTATTTTTAGCGTAGCTGTTTCCCCTTGGTGTCCGACGCTGGCCGAGCCGAGAGCAGAAATACATCCACGTATTAATTTGTCTTCCTCCACCTTTAGTAGCCTTGAGTTGTACCGGGCGCTAAGCTAATGACACAGTGTTGCAAATGGAACTGGACTGCCTTTGTCCTCTAGAATAAAGGACATACAGACACACACACACACACACACACACAAAAGTTGGCAAATCTCTACAGCCTATTTTGACAAAGGATCTGGGAGGCATCTAATCACACCCAGCCACTAATAGACCACCAACACCCTGGCCACCAACACACGGACCCATACATACACACACACACACACACACAAACACACACACACACAGAAACAAAGACAAACAAACAAACACACACTCTCTCTCTCGCTCTCTCTCCTCCAGTCCAATACACCTCCACACCTCCTCACGCCTCACTCTTGAGGAGGCGTGCGGCCGAGGCGGTTCGCTGGAATGCCGGCCGCTCCCCGGGCCGGAAGAGGCAGCGGGTCCGGTGGGACAGGGTCGCCCAGAAGGCCACCAGCTTCCTCTCTGCCCTCCTCTTCTGCTGCCACTTCCTCTCCTCTCGCTCCCTGTCTGTCTCCACCACTCTCCTGCTACTCTCCTTCTCCATTTGCATCTCCATCTGCTCTCCCTCCTCCTCCTCTTCCTCCTCCTCTTCCTCCTCCTCCTCCTCCTCTTCCGTGGGACGCTGCCCACCCTGTAGCCTTTTCCTCATCCTCTGAACCTGGGAGAGAGAGAGAGAGAGAGAGAGAGAGAAAGAGAGAGAGAGAAAGAGAGACGTCCCGCGGGTGTCTGATGACGACGGCGATGGATGAAAAGGAGGGAAGCGGGGAGGAGTGGTTTGAGGTTCTGACGGTTCACCTTGAGGTCCTTGAGGCAGCAGATGATGTGTCCATCCAGGTGTGAGCCGAAGAGGAAACCAGAAACCACTTGTACCACCGAAACACCTCCCCTGTTGGTGTGTGTGTGTGTGTGAGAGGGGGGGGGGGGGGGTTGTTTACCTCTGACTGCAGACAGATGGGTGATGCAGTTGTGTTTGCTGAGCTGTGGGGGAGGAGGGAAAAAGAGGGGAGAGACAAAGCAGGGGGTTGGCCAAATCTGTGGCGTAGTAGATGACCAGGCGAGATTGCTGCTTCTTGCTTGAAGTTTCCTCTTCTCTCTCTCTATCTCGGTGTCTCTCTGTCACTGTCGCTCTGTCTCTCTCTGTCTATGTCTCTGTCTCTCTCGCTCCTTGTGCCGTTCAAGGTGCCTCTGGAAATATGCAGCCCCCCCTCCAATACTGCTGCTTTCATCCTTTTCCCTGATTGGTCCTTGATGTGCTTCACCCCCCCCCCCCCCCCCCCTGCCTCCCACCCCCCCAGCCATTCCTCGCTGTCCCAGCGCCCCTGAGTGTGACGCACTCTTTAAAGGCAGCAGGTGGCTGGATCTCCGTCACCGACACGTGGTGCTACAGTCAGGGAAGGACCCCACACACTTTCTCTGTAATAGATTTAAAAGAGCATGGCAGCCGTTAACTGTCAACCAGACTCGAGACATCCGTACATCCATCGTCCATTACTATTTGTCCTGTCCTTCCATTTGTCCATCTGTCCATACGTATACAGACTCTTTCCCACCAGGTTTATTGTTTGTTTGTTTGTTTGTTTTTTACTTCGTCTTCTTGTTGCCTCAGAACGGCAGAATGTCCTTTGCACGCTTCTATACGTGTCCTGCGGTGGCCGAACATTTGCATGTGTACTCCGCACACATTGACAGCACACATAAAAGTCTGTGCAAGATCATGTAAAGGAGTGTGCGCAGACACACACAGAGGCACACACACATGCACACACACACACACAGCAAATGACTCAGCTAAAAAGTGTCCCTGAGACGTGATGTAGATTTGCTCCACTCCCCGTAACACCTGCCCCCCCCCTCACCCCCCAAACCCCAGGTTGGCAGTTTGCCATTAACTGGATCGAAGAACAAGTGTGAGCATAATGTGAGGTGAAGCCTTGTTGCTATCACAGTAACAGAGTGGCGTCATGGAGAAAAGACGAGACATATCTTCACTTTGTGACAGTTACAGAGTGGGGTCATGGAGAAGAGGCTATAGACATATATTCACTCTGTGAACATGGCACACTGCAGGAGGACCACATCTATGATTAGGACTTTTATACTTTTTATAGTATAGGGGCTCAATGTACCATCCATACTGCTCATTCTATCATTTATATCTCTGCTTCTTTTTGGAAGCATGTATGTTTATTATAGGAGGTCCATAATAAGGAGCTAAACAATGCTTAAGGGTCAAGGAATGTGTGTTCATTGGTCATTCAGTTGATGTTATTAAAGGTAACACTGAACATGGAAAGGCCTGGCAGAGGTTCGGTCACTCAAATAAGACAATATGCTGTACCATCAGAGCTTCTCATTGCCTGCTGTTGCAATATTAGTAATATAAATAGTAGTAGTAGTTGTAGAAATAGTAGTAGTAGAAGTAGTAGTAATAGTAGTAATAGTAGTAATAGTGGCAGTAGTAGTAGTAGCAGTAGTAGTAACTAACCCGAATACCAAGTTCAAGTTGTTGGTTCATGATTACAATAAGATCACAATAACAATTGTATTGCAAGGACAATCAAGGATCAAATCTAATCTTGCAACATGGGTAGAACTACAACTACAAGTATAGTTTATGTAGCAAAGGTATGTTGTCGGTTTATGTTTCATTGTAAGACATCGCATCAATAAAAGCAGAGCAAAGTCCTATGTCTCAATGAAACCCTGTTTACCTCCCAGACCTATTAGTGTGGCCAAGACCATTCTGACCAGATCCACAGGCCCACTGTGACCTCCCATTCCATTCAAAGTTCAGTCACCTCAATTCATTTTACCAATGGCGGGGTCTGATATTTAACTCTGTGTAGTCATTAGTCAACTCAAACATCTAGTGGCAAGAAGTGGAAACTTCATAAAATAAAATTTAAAAAAATCTAAAGGGAAAAGCTGGTTCAGTGCCACTGTGCTAGAGTGACGCAAAATCATAAGGTCCTGTATGTAACATATCAACTAGCAATTTAGCAACAGTGGCATACCATCACACATACTGTACACAAGCCACAATCACATTGGTCACCGGCTATTAGATGCCTATACCTTCTTACAGGCGTAAATTCACCTACCATGTCAAGACGAACAACAATTGCACGTGTACATAAGCATGGCTCATCATTTCATCATTTGAAGACAGCTGTTTGACTGACCTGTATGGCGTCCAACACCATGCCGGCCATGACCACGCCCAGCCCGGACAACAGGTAGGGGAGGATCAGCTGGAGACAGAAAGCACTGGAAGACTCTCTCACCACTGGAAGACATGTTGGCTTCGTCATCCTCAACCTTCACATATTGTCGCCAGTGGAGAACTGAGATAGAGCTGGAGGTTGCAATCTGCCAACTTGCTTATGTAGGCATACACACTCACACAACCACTGCCAACCAACTGTTTGTCTTTGAACTGTCATTCGGTGTCTTTTGGGGTAAAACGCTGCATGGAAATGTCAAACATGAGTGCAAATATTATTGTTGTGTTTAAGATGATTAATTCCTCTGTTGAATAGTGGTTGCATAATATTAGCTAGCCTACATGCAATAATCAGCCAATGACCTTTATAGCAGCCAATACAATTGGCTATATAGTTGTGTTGCCTTACAATAAAGACATCGTTTTCCACAGTTTTGGAAAGTTTGTTGCAACCAACAGTATGAGGTATGATATTATATAATATTAGAATAAGGACATGCCCAGGGCCCCTCTTGTTGGTTGATCCGGCCATGGGGGGAAATGCAGGGCTGTGATTGGCAGGTGACAAGCTCATGATCTAGGCCTGCTTATAGACCCTTTTCAGGAGGTGTCATTGTGTCACAGGTGTTAAACACAGTTGTTCGCTCATAACACTCATTTTGGTTCTGTACCAGAGCACAGGTAGTAGACTTATCTTCACTAGTTTAGTCTACTACCTGTGTCCTGGTACATAAAAGGAACAGACCCATTATCAGTGTAATGAGCGACACCTATGTTTGTCCTATGATGACACCTCTGTGAAAGGTCTAATTAATATTAGCTGTCTAATCCTCCTATGTGTGTCCTCCTATGTGTGTATTTGTTAAGTGATTAATAAAAAACATTGATCACAAAGAAATAAGTATAATGATCTCTCTCATCTAAGTAAGACATATGTTTTTAGAAGAAACAAGGCTAGCATCTGCATTTTCTTAAAACTCAAAAATTGTCAAGGCAAAAATAGGATCCATATATTTTTGTTAGAATTTCAATATTTCAGTTCATATTTTTTCCTTGCCTGTTTCAGATTTAATTTTTAACGGCAAACTCAGAGTAGAGCAAAGCGAGTGTGTGAGCATTTCAGCAAGTATAAAGTATAGAGTCTAAAGTCTATTAGAAGATTGTCCTGACCTATTGTAAGACATTATGTAGAACAATGATTACAAAACAGCCAGAGAGGATATGTGTATAGAAATCTGCTCTGTGTGGTCTTTGCATAGATTCAGACAGGACACAATAATCTGACTGCATGGCCAAAATGTGTTGTATTGCTGGTTTACCTTATGCTGCTGTCAGCTATTTTTTGCACACCCCACTTTGTTATGATGAAATTGTGTTTTGATTGAGTTTCATGGTTGTCATGCATTCAGCTCTATAGCAATGGCCAGTAGTGAGTCCATGAGAATCATGAGACTCAATCCAATCACTATTTAATCAAAACGAAGCGGGGTGAGCAAACATTGCTGATAGCAGCTTTAATAACAACAAACATTTCCAGTGTATTTTCTTCTCTAACAAAACTCATTGTACACACTATGATACTTAGACTATTATAATGTATTATTGTTAGAGCACATTGCAACTATCCATATGAGCCAGCATGTCTTCCTCTCCATGGCAGAGCGCCTCGCTCCCACCGACCGCTGAGTTCCTACATCATCTCCATACTCCAGGGTCACCGCCTGTCTTCAGGTATTCGTTGAGAGCGTCTTGTTGTCCCTGTTGGGAGATACAAGGAGACAGACAGTAGGCTACGTGACTGTAAGTACAAGTCACAACAACACAAGGCCTCAGCATCACTCCTACATGAAGTGATAAACTGAGTAATAAACTGGGATGTTGGATATCATGATTTCTGTATGATGATATTATGAATATTCATATTAACTCAAAATGCCATTTTAGATCATCTCACTCTCACGTGAGTTGCACTTGAATATATGTTATATCCTCTATACATATATTCATGAAATGGAGGTCACATTGTTCTTATACTTTATTTAGAGTAGACGATCCCTCCTCTTAGGCCATGTGCGTTGGTTCAGGGGGCTCACTGAACCCCCTAGTGGCCGAAGCAAAAATATCTATATTTATTTTATAATAACACAATAACTAATAATTTATTGTAATACCTTGCTCTATAATAGTAAATACAAACTAATTGTGAATATTTTCATAAAACATTGGTGCAATCATGCAAAGTAAATCATTGACTTAAATCCTTGCGTTGGGACAGACAGCTATGGAGGACTAAACATGTATATATATGTATATGTATAATAAATAAATGCTGAAATAAATAAATAAATACGTAAATAAATGCATAAATAAATAAATAAATGCTGAAATAAATGAATAAATAAATAAATGCATGAATAGCCTAAATGTATAAATAAATACAGGAATAAATAAATAAATGCGTAAATAAATGCGTAAATAAATGCATAAATACATGTATAAATAAATAAAAGAATGAATAAAAGAATAAATACATAAATAAATAAATGCTTTATATTTCTTTCTACATTTATTTATTTCTGTATTTCTGTGTCCATATGTAAATGAGGTAGGAGGTCCTAACCTCAGTCAACTGCATGATTGGTCAAATCGGAGAGCCAGACAAAAGCAAACGATTCCCGATCCCAAGGCTTCCTCCCTGTAATGTTGCAAACCAGCTCCAGTTAGCGTAATGGCCTCGACCGGGAGGCCGCTGGCAGACCTGCTGCGGGATGTGGCTGACCAGCTTGAAAGCTACATAAAGTAACAAATGTCAACAACTGCAGCTAACGGTTAGCTGAGCGGGCGAGATGCTAGCCAACAACATTCCTGTACACCAGGGGTGTCCAAAGTACGGCCCGGGGGCCAATCACGGCCCGCGATCAGATTTCATGCGGCCCGAAGCTTCATTTTTATAATATATTATTTATGGCCTGCTAGGATTGTCAGATACTGTATGACTGAAGATTTGGCTTTTTTGGTTGACATAACGAAGCATTTGAACCAACATAACTGCTGCTGTTATATATCTGTAGATGTGACACAAAATGACTTTCTGAATGATTTTGTTAAAGAGAAGAGCAAGTCATGTTTAAAATGAACATGAGGTTCAGATTTGTATCAACTTCATGCAAGTTTAATGTGTTCCATACAATTTATTCTGTTATCTGACTCCAGATGTGAAAGAAAGGAAGAACTGGTTTGTAGATTTGTTCATGCCTGATTGGTTTAGATTTGGTTACATTGTCATTTAAAAGAAAAAGATAATTGTGACAATGAAAATAAAATTGTTACATTGTAACTTTTATTGGTGTAAAAAGTTAGTATTGGCCCCCGGGCATCTTCACATTGTCAAATCTGGCCCTCTTTAAAAAAAGTTTGGACACCCCTGCTGTACACGAATCAGCTCCGTCAGTAAGGCAGAACTAGTAGACCCGAATCGAGCACACTCCTGTAACCAATCATGCTGTTGACTGAGGTTAGGACCTCCTACCTCATTTACATATGGACACAGAAATACAGAAATAAATAAACGTAGAAAAGTAGAAATAAATAAATGTAGAAATAAATATTGTAGCGACTGGGGAGGTAACTCTAAAATAAGGAATGGTCCCTTTAAGGGCACGACCCAGAAGTCTGTGTTCCGGAGTTGTTTTGGTTGTGTGTGTTCGCGCGTTTTAGGCACGCGGGTTGTTTTTCAGTGTTCTTTTATCTGCCGGGGTGTAAGGGATACGGTAGAGATTTTTGTGTTGTAGACAGCTTCAGTTTGGATGCAGTATGCCATGCTCTGTCGAGGTTGAGAACCAGCAATAAAAAGGAGCTGTGAGTTATCAGAAATCCGGAGTTATTAGTTATTTCTGCCTCGCGCCACATTGGTGTCAGAAGTGGGATTGCTAGCTTAGCTAACGTACCCACCATGGAGGAAATAGAGCGTGAATACGGAAGGATAACCGAGTTCATAACCCGACTCGAAGAGCAGTGCAGACTCAAAGAGCGCAACCCCGACGGAGCTCGCCCGCCCGTCCAGGACGGCTCCAGTGCCCGGCGTCTCCCCGCATCCACGACGAGAAGCACCGCCTCCGCCCGCCGCTCCGAGAGCTCGCCGGTCGCGCCGAGCATGGCGACCGCAACGAGCGGCGCCGTCCCCCGCCGCAGCATGGAGAGCTCATCGACCGTACATGGCTCGTCGCCGGGGACGGGAGTTGCCGCCTCCACACCGCCATCACACCCGCCTCCACGGACCGTCTACAAGCTCCCGCGATACGCAGGTACTACACCACTGGAACCCTACCTCGCTCAGGTCAAGGTGGCGGAGCTAATGAATAGATGGGATGCTGCTGAGACGGCCGCCCACATTGTCCTGGCCTTGGAGGGAAACGCACTACAGGTGTTAATGGACGTGGCACCAGAGGAGCTAAGTGACTATTCATCCCTGACCTTGGCGCTAAAGCGACGTTTTGGAAAACGCACCTCCACTGACCAGGTGAGAGACCAGTTGGCTCACAGGCGCCGTGCAGATGGTGAAGCTTTGGGTGCGTACGCCGCGGATGTGCGTTACTATACTGAGCAGGGCTACCCAACCTTCGACCCATCAGCACGTGACGAGCTAGCCCTGAGCGCCTTCATCCGGGGGCTCACCCCTGAGAAGCTAAGGGAACACCTCCGCCTCAGGTCACCCACGACTCTCCAGGTCGCGTTGGAGGAAGCAGAGCGAGTTGAGACTGTCCTATCGCCCCGCCATCAGTTGAGACCCCAGGTGCGGCAAGCAGAGATCAGCGATGATGACGAGGAAGGGGCTGTCTGCCAGGCCCAACCCTCCCCAGCTCCAGCAGGTTTACGGCAGCCCCGGAGGAGGTTGCAGGCACGCCAAAACCCAGGTGACTGTTACCGCTGTGGAGAACCGGGACACATGGCACGTGACTGCCCTGCGCCTGCACCCCGGCGCCACACCCCTGACCATTCGGGAAACTAGAGCTGGGGAGCACAGAGGGGAATTTGCCCCCCAGTCAACCACCCGAATCCCCCACTGAGAACTTTAACCAAATCGGCAGGTTAGGCAACGTCCATGGCCTATACCTGTCCTGCCACCTCAATGGACACGCCTGCAGAGCCCTGGTAGACTCGGGAGCAGTTATCTCCCTTGTGCGACCAGGGGTGTTGCCAGAGACGGACGATGGACAGTCGCCCGGGTGGGCTCCGACCTCCAGCAGGATCCGGTCCGTGACAGGGGGGCTCTCAAAAATGCTTGGGAAGCAAAGCCTATGGGTGAGGACCGGAAAAACTGAAACGGAGCAAGAGTTTTGGTTGGCTGACATCATAGACTCCTGCATTATCGGCCTCGATCTGCTGGAACGTTGGGGAGCCGTGGTGGACGTAGCAAAGAGGGTCATCTACATTGGGACGGAGACCCTACCTCTCCAACGTCGACGAGAGAAGAAGAGGGTGAGACGCACGCGAGCAGTGCAGCAGCAGTCCGGCAGTGGGGATCCGGCTCCACCAGCAGCGGTCCAGCAGCGGCAGCCCAGCAGCAGGGGTCCAGCAGTGGCAATGGTCCGCCAGCGGGGGCCCAGCGGTGTTGGCCCACCGGCAGCAGTCCAGCAGCGGCCGGCCAGCGGCGGCAGTCCAGCAGCGGCGGTCCGGCAGCAGCGGTGCAGCGGTGGCGGCCCGGGGGCAGCGGCAGCCCAGCGGCGGCGGTCCAGCAGCGGCAGTCCAGCGGTGGCGGCCCGACAGCGGCAGGTGCAGCGGCAGCCGTGGCCCGGGGGCAGCGGCATCCCAGTGGCAGTGGTCCATCGGCGGCAGTTCGGCAGCAGCGGTTTGGCAGCGGCAGCCCAGCAGCAGCAACCCAACTGAAGCCACCCCACAGCTGCAGCCACAGCACGGGCAACACCATCACGCCACCCCTGCTTCTACCTCCACCACGCCGGAGGGCCCTGCAAAGGATCGGCCACCGCCCTCCCCCGAGACCGTCCAGGCAGTCCAAGAACTCGCACAGCGGAGCAGTGAGCAGCTAGACCCACCACAGAGCGCACAGATGAAGGATCTGCTTCAAGAGTTCCTGGACATCTTTGCCGCCAGACGATGAGTGCACCCGGACAGGGCTGGTGCAGCACACCATCGACACCGGTACGGCCGCACCCATTCGCCTACGTCCCTATCGACTCCCGCTCGCTAAGCGGGAGGCCGCTGAGCAGCTGGTCCAGGCCATGTCCGCTGCAGGGGTGATAGAGCCTTCTACTAGCCCGTGGGTTTCCCCTGCTATCCTAGTGCGGAAGAAGGACGGCACGTGGAGGCCCTGTGTAGACTTCCGGCGCCTGAACGCAATGACCCGCAAAGACTCCTACCCCCTGCCCCGCATTGACGATGCCCTGGACCACATCGCAGGGTCGCAATGGTTCAGTTCCCTGGACTTGAGAAGTGGCTACTGGCAGGTGGAGCTAGCGCCAGAGGACCGCTCCAAAACGGCTTTCACCTTCGGACAGGGACTTTGGCAGTTCAGGGTGATGCCGTTCGGCCTCTGCAACGCTCCCGCCACATTTGAGAGGCTGATGGAGAGAGTGCTGGCCCACATTCCCCGGAACCAATGTGTGGTCTACCTCGACGACCTGTTGGTCCACGCCACTGACTTTGAGAGGGCGCTGGTAAATCTGCGTCAAGTCTTCAGCGCCATTCGGGGGGCGGGATTGCGCCTACATCCCAAGAAGTGCAACCTCCTACAACGCGAGACCAAGTTTCTGGGGCACGTGGTGGGGCCCAACGGCGTGGGCACCGATCCAGCGAAGGTGGAGGCAGTCCGGAACTGGCAGGTTCCCAGAAGTGTCGGTGAGGTGCGCAGCTTTCTGGGTCTAGCTTCATACTACCGACGTTTCGTGCGCGACTTCGCATCCACCGCCAGCCCGCTACATCGCCTCACTGACAAGGGGCGGAAGTTCGAGTGGAACGAGAGCTGCGAGGCTGCTTTCACCCGCCTGCGTGAAGCCTTGACCACCGCTCCCATCCTGGCACTCCCCGACCCAGGGTGCCGCTTCATCGTTGATACCGACGCCAGCGACACGGGGCTGGGGGCGGTCCTGTCACAGGAGAGAGAGGAGGGAGAAAGAGTGGTGGCCTACTACAGCCGCGCCCTACATCGAGCGGAGCGCAACTACTGCGTCACCCGACGTGAGCTACTGGCAGTCGTCACGGCGCTTCACCACTTTCGGCCCTACCTCTACGGCCGGTCCTTCCTCCTGCGGACGGATCATGCTTCCCTGATGTGGCTCCTCACCTTCCGAGAACCGGAAGGGCAATTAGCGAGATGGATTGAGGCCCTGCAGAGTTACGACTTTGAGGTTCAGCATCGGGCAGGGCGACTCCACTGCAATGCTGACGCCCTCTCCCGACGGCCCTGCGAGGCATCGGAGTGCAGACACTGTTTGCGGCAAGATGAACGAGACCAACTGATTGTCCCAGTGGCCGCGGTGCCACAGGTTCAGGGAGCAGAGGAGCAGAGGATGACAGCGGTCGAGCGACAGGAATGGCAGGCGGCACAGGAAGCCGACCCTACTCTTGTCAGGGTGGGGCAGTGGGTCAATGCGGAAGCACGCCCCGGTTGGCCAGCTGTCTCAGCGCTGTCATTGGAAACTAAGGCTTACTACTCTCAGTGGGCCGCTATGGCCCGAAGGGATGGACTGCTCTATCGTGTCTGGCAGGCACCAGGCCGAGGGGGAGCGGTTTGGCAGTTGTTGGTGCCCAAGGACCGGCGCCAGCAGGTGTTACAGGCTGTGCATGGTTCAGTGGGGGCAGGACACTTTGGGGTATCAAAGACGCTAAACAGACTGCGACAAAGGTTCTACTGGGCCGGCTGCAGGCAGGACACCGAACTGTTCGTGCATTGCTGTGACGCCTGCACCGCCCAGAAGGGCCCCACCCAACGCTCTCATGCTCCGCTACAGCGTTACCAGGTGGGGGCCCCCATGGAGCGTGTGGGCGTGGACATTCTTGGGCCTATTTCCTCTGACTGATGGCGGGAACCGCTACGTCCTCGTGGCCATGGACTATTTCACGAAGTGGCCGGAGGCCTACGCGGTTCCCGACCAGAGTGCCATAACTACAGCTGAGAGATTGGTGTGTGAGATGTTCTGCCGATTCGGTGTGCCTGAGGAGTTGCACAGCGATCAGGGGCGGAACTTTGAAGCACAAGTGTTCGCCGAGGTGTGTAAGCTCATGGGGGTGACAAAGACCCGGACGACGCCTCTTCACCCCCAGAGTGATGGATTGGTGGAGAGGTTCAATCGGACGCTGTCCACACAGTTGGCCATCGTGGTCGAGCGACACCAGCGTGATTGGGATCGTCACCTGCCCCTGATAATGATGGCGTACCGATCAGCAGTGCAGGAGAGCACTGGGTGCACACCCGCCGCTCTCATGTTCGGGAGGGAGTTACGGACTCCTGTGGACCTAGCCTTTGGCAGCCCCCCCTGCCCTGACCTCCCTGGAGTGCCCGGCAGGGAATACCTGCACAGCCTACGGCAGCAGCTGACGGAGGCGCATGACTTTGCCCGTCGGCGCCAGGATCAGGCTGGGGAGAAACAGAAACGGGCATACGACGTCCACTGTCGGGGCCGCCCCTTCTCGCCTGGAGAGAAGGTGTGGGTTTACAATCCAACCCGAAAGAAAGGCATTTCGCCTAAGCTGACTAGCAAGTGGGTGGGCCCCTGTGAGGTGCTGGAGCAGCTGTCCGATGTGGTGTATCGGGTGAGGATGTCTGTCCGGGGGCGGGTAGTTGTGCTGCACAGGGACCGTTTAGCACCCTATCGGCCCCATGCAAAAGCAGCAGAGGTTGACAATGCCCCCAGCTCACAGGGTATACGCCCACCGCCTTCCGCGAGCGCACCCGGCACTGCAGGAGGGGAGATGGACAGCGGGGGGGAGAGGTCTGCGCGGAGAGAGGCTCGACAGCGGCAGAGGCGGCCTCCCCGTCGCTTTGAGGACTATGTGTGAGCTTGTAGTCGCCGGGACGGGCGACACGCTGGTGGGGGCAATGTAGCGACTGGGGAGGTAACTCTAAAATAAGGAATGGTCCCTTTAAGGGCACGACCCAGAAGTCTGTGTTCCGGAGTTGTTTTGGTTGTGTGTGTTCGCGCGTTTTAGGCACGCGGGTTGTTTTTCAGTGTTCTTTTATCTGCCGGGGTGTAAGGGATACGGTAGAGATTTTTGTGTTGTAGACAGCTTCAGTTTGGATGCAGTATGCCATGCTCTGTCGAGGTTGAGAACCAGCAATAAAAAGGAGTTATCAGAAATCCGGAGTTATTAGTTATTTCTGCCTCGCGCCACAATATAAAGCATTTATTCTTGTATTCATTCTTTTATTTATTATTATTATTTTATTTATTTATTTATGCATTTATTTCAGCATTTATTTATTTATTCCTGTATTTATTTATACATTTATTTCAGCATTTATTTATTTCAGCATTTATTTACGTATTTATTTATTTATTTCAGCATTTATTTCTACATTTATTTATGCATTGATTTATTTATTTATTTATACTTAAGTCATGTTTAGTCCTCCATAGACAGCCCCTTTGCTGTCCCTAGTGCGCACACAACATTTATAGCCTAGGTTATGCTGTCACCTGCTGGACATCCCAATACACGACAGACCTCTCTGTGTTTTAACACATGCCAAGGTTCATATTAGACGCCACAGGGTAGGTCACGGCCTGCAATGCTCATTTCTGGAGCACCGCTAACAGCTAGGATCTGTATCTGGTTTACTGTTACTAGTTTGGTTTTTATGGAACCATCCCAATATCCCATCACTCATTAGGCATGTTAGTCGGGATATGAAAATGCACATGCTGGTATCCTGACTCATTTTCGTGTAAACGAAGCCTCTGTTTTTTGTGAACCCCCAACCTTAAAGCTCAAACTGCGCCTCTGATCATCTATATGCTCCGCCCGAGCACTCATCGGCCTGAACTATCCCTGCAACACCGACAGCACCCAAATCTACCTCAAACTCTCCTCCCAATCACTCATCACCTGCCTAAACGTGGATGTCTAAACTTCATCAAGCTCCAAAGCACTAAAACAGAGCTGATGGTTGTGGCCTCCCAAGGCGCTGCTGGGGTTCCCTTGACGACTGTTGCTTCTGCCCGTCCTCCGGGGTCCACAACCTTGGTGTGATTCTGGACTCTGCGCTCACATTTGTTCCCTACAGTAAGTCCATCTTCACAAAATCCGCATTGTCACAGACACACATATGCACACACACATGCAGACACACACACGTTGTTTTTTTGTAGAATCAAATAGAATAGAATTAAATATTTGAGTATATCCAATATAACTTGATGCATGAAATAATACATTTGCAAATACAACAAAGTAATGACTGCTCTGAAAGCTTTATTTTCTTCATTTTTCTATGAGGGGTTCAATTAAGAAATTTCAGTTGACATGTTCAACATCGACTTTTCTACGTAAAACATTTTAGGTCATTTTTCATCAAGTGGGTTTCCATGGTGTGCTGTATGTCTAACAGAATCAACATATAAAAGGAGTGTACCACTCTAGCCACAAACACATAAATGGTATCTCAACATCATAAGCTGTGTAGACAATGTCACTACCACAAAACGCATCCGTGTCTTTCCCAACAACAAACCATGGATGAACAAAGATGTCCAACTCCTGCTAAAAGCCCGCAACATGGCTTTCCAGTCCGGCAAGAGCTGTACAGTGTGGCCAGGTCTGACCTGAAAAGGGACATCAGAGACGCCAAAGCATCCTACAAGCAGAGGATTGGGAGCCACTTCGACAACTCAGATCCCTGTGGTGCATGGCAAGGCATACGACACGTCACCAACTATAAGAACACCAACCCTACCACCAGCAGCAGTGCCTCACTGCTAGAGCAGCTTAATCACTTCTTTGACCGCCATGAGGTGGAGCGAACACACTGTCACGCCCACTGCAGACACTCATCATACAAACTGCTGATGTCACACACACACTACGTGATGTCAACATACGGAAATCAGCTGGTCCGGCTGGAGTTCTAGGACGGTTTAAGGAGAGAGACTGCGCTGCTTAACAGATGATGCCATTGCCACTGCCCTCCCTGTACTGCTCCACATTGAACAACAGGGATCATATGCATGGCTGCTGTTTATTGCTTATAGCTCTGCATTTAACACCATCATACCCAGCAGACTGGTCTCCAAGCTGTACGACTTAGGCTTCCAACACAACATCTGCCTTTGGATAAAGGACTTCCTAACAAACCGGCCCGGGCACCCCCACTGTACTACGGAGAAAGGGTGGATAGAGTCTCCAGTTTCAAGTTCCTGGGCACCCACTTTTCAGAAGACCTCAAGTGGTCAACCAACATAAACTCTCTGGTTAAGAAGGCACAACAGTGGCTTTATTTCCTAAGGACACTGAGGAAAGTCAACCTGCCACAGCAGTTGCTAGTGTCCTTCTACCGCTGCTCCATTGACAGTGTCCTGACACATGGGATCATAGTGTGGTATGGCAACAGTTCTGTGGCTGACAAGAAGGCTTTGCAGAGAGTCATCAACACAGCCCAGAAGATCACCAACACACATCTGCCCGCCCTGGAAGCCATAGCTCCCGTTGCCTGTGGAAGACATCCTGCATCTTAAAAGACTCATCTCACCCCGCTCATCACTTGTTTGCCATTCTGCCCTCAGGAAAGCATGACAGGTCCATCAAAGTGCGTACCACAAGATTAATTAACAGTTCCTACACCAAGGCCATCACCACACTGAACTCTGCACTGAAAGAACACCTCCCATAGACAAAATGTATGCTGTGCAAGACTTTATATATTTATTCTGTGCAATAGCCACCCCTGTGCAATATTCTATTCTGGAATTATTATTATTATTACTCAGTACCAGTGGAATACATAATGGTGCATATGTAGGCATAATGTGTATGCGTGTATTGTATGTAGTTTTTATCCTCTCACTCTTATTTTAACTCCTTGTATATTTGAGCTCCGCTCAGGCAGTGTGCCTTAATTTCGTTGTATACACCAATACAATGACAATAAAGACATATTATTCTATTCTATTCTGTCTGCCGATTTTGTTTCCTTACGCCTATACATGTTCACACATCCACACACTACACATACTACTGATGAACTTCACTGATGACTGCAGACTTAAAGGACAATTCCGGTGCAAAATGAGACCATATGATCATAACACATGTCCACCGAGTTGGACCGTTCTCTGGGATCAGTTTTCATTCTAGTCGAATGTAACCAAAGTTCTTGAAAACCACTAATTAGCGTATAACGCTATGGCGCCCCCTATCCTGCCCCCATGCTAGCTGTGGGGGCAGGATATTCATGTAAAATAAATCACAATTCTATACCACTAACAAGGCTCAAAATCGCACCACACTTCCACAGTAGCATAATGAGGGTCCCTACATGTAAAACGAAGCATTGAGAACTTTGTAAGTGTACAGACAGTTTATTAAAAAGAAAGTTTAGAAAGCCAGTGCCTTCACGAAAACAAGCAGGCGCCATCTTTGGAAAACAGTTACGACCAGTCGAGTGACGAATGCAGCCGGGAAAAGCACAAACACGAACAATTTTCTTCTCTTCTCTATGCACACGCACTGTTTGCACTTCGCACACCTTCTACTAGATTGCACACCTTCTGATTCATTGACATCTCATGTGTACGCCTCTTCCGGCTCATTACGGCGTTCGTCGCTCGACTGGTCGTGACTGTTTTCCAAAGATGGCGCCCACTTGTTTTCGTGAAGGCACTGGCTTTCTAAACTTTCTTTTTAATAAACTGTCTGTACACTTACAAAGTTCTCAATGTTCTTCGTTTTACATGTAGGGACCCTCATTATGCTACCGTGGAAGTAAGGTATAGAATTTCGATTTATTTTACATGAATATCCTGCCCCCACAGCTAGCGTTATAAGCTAATTAGCGGTTTTCGAGAACTTTGGTTACATTCGACTAGAATGAAAACTGATCCCAGAGAACGGTCCAATTCGGTGGACATGTGTTATGATCATATGGTCTCATTTTGCGCTGGAACTGTCCTTTAATTTAGTTTCATTAAATACATTTATTTTACTTTTAAACAGTTATGTGTGGTCTCCATATTTTGTCCTTCCTTTGAGCCGGGTCGTGACAAAATGGGGGCTCGTCCAGTCAGATGTTGGTAGTATTAGTTTTTCTTTGCTACGTTTGGGTGGAGTATCACATGACCTCATTGTTTTGAGGTAAACAGGTAGTGCTAAAATGTTTGGTGTGGCATTATTTTGACTGGTGTTCTCCTGTGAGGCGTAGCAGCAGGTTCTACTAGAGGGTCTGTTGTGGGGTGTTTTTTGTGTGACGGAGAAAGCGGCTAGACCTATATGCTCGGGATCACATCCGTGGGTTTCTGGAAGTGGCTGCAAAGCAGGTGCTTTCCAGTCCCGCTGGTTTACAGTGAATAAATACAAGCAACAAGTATCTTTACAAAGTCTAGGGATGAGTATAGTTAGCTAGGTAATCTTGCTAGTTGGTTTAGGATGGGGAGACTCCAGTTCTTTTGGCCACTTGTTGCCAGGCTAGACAGCGACACTTTTCTGAAATTATTAATAAGAACATCAACAACACTCGCACTCTATTTGCTATGGTTGATAAGCTGACAAACCCCCCTAAACAGATAGTTCCAGAACTCCTTTCCACAGCAAAATGCAATGAATTTGCTTGCATTTTCAGTGAAAAAAATCCAGTCCATAAGGTTAAATATGAACACAAATCAACAAAACAATAAAATAACGCAATCCCTAAGACCTCCCAGGAATAACTCAACAGCGATGTCAGAATTTAATACAGTTGACCAAAAAACCATAGAGGAAACAGTTCAGCATCTAAAACCATCAACATGCTGTCTTGACACAATGCCATCAGACTTTTTTAAAACTATTGTGAACTCTGTCCAAATAGATTTGCGACAAATACTAAATAGCTCACTGCAATCGGGCACGTTTCCTAAATCCCTAAAAGTAGCTGCCATTAAGCCACTCTTAAAAAAGAGATCGCTGGATGCTTCCATGTTAACCAACTACAGACCTATCTCAAATCTTCCTTTTATAGCCAAGATCGTTGAGAAAGTGGTTTTTAATCAACTCAGCAATTTCTTGAACTCCAGTGGCCTTTTTGACAAATTTCAATCAGGCTTCCGACCTCACCACAGTACAGAAACAGCTCTTATTAGAGTGTTAAATGATATTAGGTTAAACACTGACTCAGGCAAGGTGTCAGTTCTGGTCCTGTTGGATCTCAGTGCTGCATTTGACACTGTGGATCACAGTATATTGTTGAACAGGTTGGAAACTTGGGCAGGACTCAGTGGATCAGTCCTAGAATGGTTCAGGTCCTACTTGGAAGAGCGGAGTTATTTTGTGACCATTGGAAGTTATGAATCCAATCAAATGGCTATGACATGTGGAGTTCCTCAGGGGTCAGTTATTGGACCCCTTCTGTTCAGTCTATATATGCTGCCTTTGGGTCAAGTTCTGCAGAACTCTAATGTCGACTATCACAGTTATGCAGATGACACGCAGATATACATAGCACTGTCCTCAGATGACTACAGTCCAATACAGTCATTGTGTCACTGTTTAGAGCAAGTAACAAATTGGATGAACCAAAATTTCCTTCAATTAAATCAGGACAAAACTGAGGTAATTGTTTTTGGCAATAAAGAGAAGAGGATTGCCGTCAGTAAACATCTCGAGTTACTCTCTCTAAAAACTAGGGACCAAGTCAGAAACCTTGGCGTGCTGATAGACTCAGATTTGACCTTCAGCAGTCATATCAAATCCATCACCAAAACAGCCTTCTATCAGCTTAAGAACATATCCAGAGTGAAGGGTTTCATGTCTCAAACAGACCAGGAGAAGTTGATTCATGCTTTTATCTCCAGTAGACTCGACTACTGTAACGGTCTTCTGACTGGACTCCCACAAAAAAGCATTAAACAGCTGCAGCTCATTCAGAATGCAGCAGCTCGAGTTTTAACCAGAACAAAGAGATCAGAGCACATTACTCCAGTTCTAAAGTCTTTACACTGGCTCCCAGTCAGCTATAGAATAGATTTTAAAGTTCTGCTACTTGTCTACAAATCACTGAATGGTTTAGGTCCAGAATACATGAGTGACATCTTAGTAGAATACAAACCCAGTAGGGCTCTGAGATCTACTGACTTAGGTCAGATAGTGAAGCCCAGAGTTCAAACTAAACATGGTGAAGCAGCTTTTAGCTGTTATGCTGCACAAAACTGGAACAAACTACCAGCTGAACTGAAATCAGCCCCAACTGTGAACATTTTTAAATCCAGGTTAAAAACACTTCTCTTCTCCTGTGCTTATGATTGAGCTTATTCAAAGCACTTTAAATTGTAAATTTTAACTGCACTATGTCCTTTTAAATCA
The DNA here is from genome assembly GCA_030340625.1 of Merluccius polli. Lineage (NCBI taxonomy): Eukaryota > Metazoa > Chordata > Actinopteri > Gadiformes > Merlucciidae > Merluccius > Merluccius polli. Next base: position 112,790 of record JAOPHQ010001144.1, on the reverse strand, counting down.
TGATTTTATGCTGCTCTTATAGTATTTTATGTCTTTCTATTCTTCTGTAGTTGTTTTTATTTATTTATTTTATTTTATTTTTTTAAATTTTTTATTTCAATTCTTATTGTTTTATGTAAAGCGCATTGAGTTGCCATTGTGTATGAAATGCGCTATATAAATAAAGCTGCCTTGCCTTGCCTTGCCTAACCTTTTTGCGTTCACTTCCAAATCCACAATATCCAAATCAAAGGTTAATGCTTTGGGCCTTGTTCTTGCAACCCTATCATTTGGACATATGTCATATAAGGGGCAAAGAAAATGTAGTTGAAGATGCATTGTCACGTGCGCCTTGGTCATAAGATGTCCTTTGGTAGACTTGCCTACATTTCTACTATCCCAGTTTTGATGCACTCAAACCAAAGTTGCTAGGTCGTTAAGGTTGGGAGGGGGAAAGAGGTATATTGGGAGGTGATTTTGGGTGTTGATAAAGGGTTGTTGATGTAAATGTAAATCTGAGCTGATCATTGGATGTTTGTAGATCATAATGGTCTGATAATTGAATTTTCTTGTATTTAATGTTTTTGTTTCAGGGTCTGAGGTAGGTACCTTGCTCTTATGAAGGGGGGTGTTACGGCCCCTAGACCAATTTATGAGACGTGGTACAGTTTGTGATGTCGCAGCAGATTCATTTGTTTTAATAAAATAGATGTGTAGTGTACTGTGCGGTGCCAAAAATCGATGTAAAAAATATCCAACAATCAGAAATGTGTGCCAATGTGTATGATTGTATTGGACACAGAGACAGGTATAAATGAATAAGAGGCAGTGGTCTTCTGGGCCGGTCATCTGGCGGTAGCAGCAGCAGCAGCAGCGTCATCAGGTGGTGGGGTGCAGCTGTGGTTCTCCTCTTGCTCCAACCTGCTGCTCCTCCTCTCCTGAGCCTGATGGAGGGAGAGAAGGAACTGAGCAGCTTGTGCAGTCTGCAGCTTATTTTGCTGTGTACCTTAGAGAAGCTCTTTGTCTTGCTCCCTCTCCTCCTCGGGCTGTCTTCATCTCCATCTGTCTTGGGCTCTCCTCGTATCACTGTTCATCTCTCCCTCTTCGTCTCTGTAAATTATTGATCAGCTAACCTGAAAAAAAGAAACACAGACATGGCCAGTCCACTGTAATTACAAACGACAATGCTAATCAATTAATAAATCTGTTTGTTTTTGTTGTTTATGTCTATTCTTTACATCTTAAAATCACGACTGTACTATTATCATGTTATACATACTGTATATGTATGTATGTATGTATGTGTATGTATGTATATATATGTATGTATATGTATATATGTATGTATATATATGTATGTATATGTATATATGTATGTATATATATGTATGTATATGTATATATGTATGTATATATGTATATATGTATATATGTATATATGTATGTATGTATGTATATATGTAGGTGTACCTAATAAAGTGGCCGGTGAGTGTATATTACTATTATAAACAGTTATGTACAAAGCAGTCTGGCCTCAGGTGGGGCTCAGCCCTGGCGCCTCCGCCAAGACAGCGGTGTTGTAGACGTAGCGTCCCTCCAGGGCAGCCAGATGCTGCTCCTGCAGGGCAGCCAGACGCTGCTCCTGCAGGACAGCCAGACACTGCTCTTGCAGGGCAGCCAGATGCTGCTCCTGCAGGGCAGCCAGACACTGCTTCTGCAGGGCAGCCAGATGCTCCTCCTGCACCACCTTCTCTCCTGAGCATGATGGAGGGAGAGAAGGAACTGAGCATGCACTGTCACAACATTAGACAACAGTGCGCAGCTTATTTTGCAGTGTTTCAAATGCGTACCTTAGAGAAGCTCTTTCTCTTGATCTCTCTCCTCCTCAGGCTGTCTTCATCTCCATCTGTCTCTCCATCAAACAGGCTGGTACCAGCGGCTCCAGGTGACTCCTGGTTCTGACCCAGGGGGGCGTGGTCTCACTCGCCTGCTCCACTAGTAAAATAAGACACAGAAGTCTCTAGATGTAAGATCATGTTTTCCTCACCATTGCCTTGAGACGGCTTGTCTTGTAAAAAAGAATGTGTGTATGTATGTGTCAAGAGTTGTGTGTCTAACAAAATGCAGTCCTGCAGTCGAAAAGATGCATTGAATCTCGTGAAGACTAAAAGTCTTACCAGAGGATGTAAAACGATATGTAGGCTGTCTGCTCTCTTGCTTTCAGGACCGTTGGCTCCGCTGTCTTCTCTACACGGGAGTCATTGAAAGTGAGCCATCCACCGCCCTGCTCTTCAGCAATGTCACTGATGTAGTGACCTGGGGGGACATGGGACATCCCAGTACCTTAATGCTATATCCAGCATTGTATACGTCTAGTGTCCGATGGACGTATGTGTGTCAGGCACAGACGTACATTTTTGACATTCAAAACGTGAGTTACCAGTGTTTATGCTCTCCCCAAGGTGAGAGACGATCCCTGACAGACAATAGGTGGTCTGGTCTGGCTGATCCAATGCTGAGAAACATACCAACAATCCTGTTAACTGACAAGCCCAAGTCACATAGGTGGGGTGAGTTTTAAAATCATAATTTTTTTCTTACCCTTTCCTGCGGTGTGTTTGAATTGAGCTGGGATGTGGTCACTTAGTTGGTAACTTGCTCTAAATCACATTTTTCATTATCAATGAGACATTAACCTCTTCATCACAAGGCCTATTTCTCAGGTTTTTGCCGAAAATAACATGATATCTCTACAACTACAAGGGCTTTTAAGTTAATGGTACCAAAAGAAAGATAACACCTGTGAGGTTGTTAAAGTGAAATAATCAATGTGGATGCTACTGGATCAAAGTGAATAAAGCTAGAACACAGAATAAATGGAAGATCATTTCATGTTTTGGTGTGCTGATAACACCTATAGGTGTTATCAGCACAAAAAAATGTCTGTAGAATTAACAGTGAATTTCTGTAAAATCATGACATAAAAAAAATGTAAATACAAAAACAATGAAGCCGTGTTTAATTTACATTAATAGGGGTCCGCCCTTTATTACGACAGCCCGTTATTACGACAACCCTCCATTACGACATCCCGTCATTACGACATGCCTCTATTTAGACATGCCCCTAATCCGATCTTTTTTGGTACCGCTATTACGACAATTGACATGCCGTCATTACGACATGCCTCTATTTAGACATGCCCCTAATCCGATCTTTTTTGGTACCGCTATTACGACAATTAGGCCTACTTTTCATAGAAAGTGCAATAGAATAATAATAATAGTTATTAATATAGAATAAATGTAGGCCTACCTCTATCATCCCGCCCGCACCCGCAATGAGCTTCCATTTGCATCGCGAGTGCAGACCTCTACTCCAAACAATGTTTTTCCCAATAATTGATATCGGCACACATTTCAGTCAAAAACTAGGTGATTTTGAACCGGCCATGTGAATAAATGTTAGGCCTACACATTATGTAAAAGACAGGGAGCTCTCCTCATTTTTATTCAGCTCTCAGGGGGAAAAGGTTGAAACTCCATGCATCAAACAAACTCTGTGCGTGCAGGCCAGCAGTCTACTTAAAAATATATAAGAAGAAGCACGAATAAAGCTCTAGGACCTGAAATTTGGACTTGTTCGTTAGAAATCAATTTAATTTGAATTATGGACTGCCTTTGAATGAAGTTTAATCGGACTTTAAGTTGATAGAACAAAGTTTCAAGGTGTAGGCCTACCTTTTTTGCGCTGTGGAAGCCTAATTTAAGAACGGCGAAATAATATTTTTTGAAAAGGATACTCTGATTTTGTTATGAAGATTGTTGCTTTTGGATTTGATATGGATAGGCTAGTCCTACATTAATTAATCGATGGCCAATTGCGCAAAGGCGGGCGGAATTCTTAGGCTCCAGTAGCCTAAACTACTTTAGTGAACGTTCAAATAACCCCCAGAGTTCAGTGTCCATCGGGGTGTTCAAACTGGGTGTGCGATATATTCAAGTTGGTTATATTGCATTTTAGAGGACAATGATAAAGCCATGCAATGCATTTTGGCTTGCCAGCAGGTTGGATGAACTACATATTTTTGTGTCGGTATGGTTAAATGAACCCCATGATGATCATTGTAGAGCAAATAACCTACTTTACATTTCATTCCTTGACTTTGTCTTTTTTTATTCAAAACAATTAGTTAGGCTATCCATACTCAAGTCTAATTACCACCAGACACAAATAATCATCACCTAGGCTAGGTTATATGCTCTCTCTCTCTCCAAAATCTCTTCCTCTGAGATGCACGCGGCTATAATTTAGGCTACCCGACATTTCAAATGTGACTCTCTAATCAACTTTTGATTAGCTCTTCTTGCTAAAAACGAAAAATACGCTGTTCAACTGTAACTGTATATTACCAACTAGGGGCAACCTCGAAGTTGGATGATTTACTCATGGCTCTTTTTAGAAATTGTTTTCCCATGTATTTGTCACACCCATGCATAAGCTGCGTGTATGCTAAGTCCAGAACATATGGGTATAATCACATTAATTAATTAATTTAAAGTACAATGATAATGACAAATATTAATGGCCTCATGTCGGAATGGCAGGACGTTTGAAAAAAAGTAAAGTGCCGCTACTCAGACAATGGGGAAAAAAAGATTGTCGCAGTAGTGGGACGCTTGGAAAATAATATTAATGCCGCCACTCCGACCACTAGACGTCAATGTCTAAGTAGCGGCATGTCGGAATAGCGGCATGTAACCACATTAATATGTTGTAAAACTCCGAACCAAATACAACTGTTAATTTGACAGTAAGAATATGTTGAAAATATCATATTTTTTTGGAGAATTTACAAATTTCTGTAGTTTAAACACATAAACTGTAATACAAAAGAAATGCGATACAGTTAGAATTACATCATAGCAGTGTTAGAATAACATTTTTTGTCAGTAGGCTCTCTGGACATAAAAAAACTGTAAATACAAAAACAATGAAGCAGTGTATAATTTACATTAATATGTTGTAAAACTCCGAACCAAATACAACTATTAATTTGACAGTAAGAATATGTTGAAAAGATCATTTTTTTGGGAGAATTTACAAATTACTGTAGTTTAAATACAGATAAACTGTAATACAAAAAAAATGCGATACAGTTAAAATTACATCATAGCAGTGTTAGAATAACATTTTTTCATCGGTAGGCTCTCTGGTACATTTTGTTTATGCCAGAAGAAACCATATTATATTTTAATTTTAAACGTGTAAGTATTTTTGAAAAGTTAAAAAAAAAAAAAAAAAAGTCTCCGTGATTGGCAGCTGTTTTGACGTGTCGGGAAGTGCACAGCCTGTTTTTTCAATACAGCATTGTGTCATTTAATTATTATGGTGCCTTAAGTTAATTTTAAATGTTATTAATGCTTTTCATTTTAAATTTTACATTCCCGCAAAACAAACGGCTGTGTTTGAATTTCGAACTAGCTGTGCGCATTCCTCGTCCACTCACTGAGCAGTTTGTTTCTGGCGTAGCTGTTACTGTGACGACCACTGAGCTAACGGCTGAAGGCTGCTGACTGTGCGCGCCCAGTCTGTGAAAGCATCTGTTGTTCAGGTAAGCTGATTCTTAAACTTTAAATGCATGATGTGTGCGATGAGAAAAAAGAGATAGCTTCTGTCTGTGAGAGAAATTGTCAGTCGTAGTAATAACGTCAAGTTATGGGGTTTACTAAACTCTTGCAGTTCGCTTTTTTCCTTTCAGTTGTTGCTATGTGGGAGCTGAAATTTGGCGTGTAGAACTAGCGATAGGCAAGCTAACGTTAGCTAACTATGGTAATGTTACTATGATGTGTTGTGAAGCGGTGGTTTTACATGTAATTACTTGGTCACAGCTAATTCACGCTAGTTTCATGCTGTTGTGACGCGGTTTTACATGTAATTAACATTACTTGGTCACAGCTAACTACTTTACATTGAATTCACGCTCGTTTCATGCTGTTGGGAAAGCGGAGGTTTTACATGTAATTACTTGGTCACAGCTAACTACTTTACATTGAATTCACGCTCGTTTCATGCTGTTGTGAAGCGGTGGTTTTGGAAGTTTGGCAAAAATGTTAACTTGCAATTTCTGCAGCAAAACATTAGAAACCTTGAGGGGTTACGTGCTGCATTGTAAAATACATAGGAACAAACCACATCCATTTTTCAAATGTGTTAGCACCGACTGCAAGCAGACTTTTTGTACCTATGCCGCCTTTAAAGGTCATTTCTATCGAGTTCACAACGCACCTGCACCCTCTGTTACTGCTGGGGCCGTTTTTTCAGGTTTTAAGTGTGCTATTTCGCTAGCCTGGCTCCGCCCACCTACGTACTTCCGCTCAAATTTCATTTCACTTCAGTACTAAGGTCTGGCGGTGCTACTATGTTAGAACGATTTCTTTTCCCTAAAATCTGCGTTCCAATCAGCGAACAGGAGGCGCGGCCTGAGAACAGTGACGTAGAGGTCGTGCGCGAATTTCAGTTATTGAGCGCAAGTACGGAGGCGGGCGGAGGCTAATGCTAATGCTCACTGCATCTGCCGTTTGTATACTGCGCGCAACGTGGTTTCTGGCGCATGAAATACGTCACGACCAAACGTTAGCGATTGGTTAAGGCAGATCCAGAGTGGCACTGGGCAGAGCCAATAGGTTTTAAACTTCAACAGCACCCGCCTTCAAGTGAGACATCGTTTGTCTCTACAGCACTGCTAGACCTTTAGTATGAATGTAATGAGTACCAAGGTCTAGTTAGGACTAGGCTACTATTTCGCTGTGTGAGTGCCAATTTCACACAGTCAAAGAGCTTATTTCCCACCTAAAAGAGCATATAGCGGAGGGGCGACCTGTGGCATGTCCAGTAACAAGTTGTGAAAATACATTCACTGTTAAATCGTCATTTACTGCTCATATGTCACAAAAACACAGAGCATGTTCAGTGGATAGTATAAGTGACAAGTACAGGGAAAATGTTTCTCAGCCCTCTGCTGTCAGTGCATGTGAAGATGTTCCCCAGAGCTCAAATGATGCGACTAATGAAAGCAGTGAATTGCCACAGGATTTCAATGAGACTTTTCTTAGGAATGTCTGTTTATTCTACCTAAGATTGCAAGGGCAGCTCCTTCTTCCAGCTTCAACAATACAGACAATCGTTGAAGAGATGCAAAATGTGCATGATTTGGGACAGGATTACACTTTAAGTAAACTGCGTTCACTTTAAAAAAATGACATGTGTCTAACAGATGATGCTATTGCTAAAATCTGTGATTGTGTGAAGGATTCAGACCTGTTCTCTGCCTGTCATCAGGGGCCGCTGAGAACAACATACTCAAGGGCTCAGACTTTCCATAAATGTTCAAATACATAGAGCCTAAAAAAGTAAAATTAGGAAATGATGAAAATATGACAGAAAGGTTTGCTTACTACGTACCTGTAACACAAACTCTAAACAGCTTACTAGAATCAGATATATGGAAGAATTCAGTGTCACAACAGTCTCGTGAAACAAACCCAGATGACTTTTGTGACATAAGTGATGGTCAAAACTCCAAGTCCAACCAGTTTTTTATGGGGTCAGAACAGTCTCATTAATAATGAATGCACAGAGAAGGATTCACAAATGTATTTTGTGATTTATATATAAATTACTCTCTTCTCACAAATACATTTCAATGCACACACAAATGGATATCAGCATGTATAAATGTAAAATAAATCCATAAACAAAAATAAGTTTCACAAACACATTTCTGATCCACACACAAATGTGTCTTGTTTAAAATAAATGTAATATAAATCCATAAATATATGAATAAAAAAAATATTTGCAATTTTCATCAAAAATGTATTTGAATGTTGTTACATTTATATACAAACTGTTAAACTTGAATTTACAAAACGCTTTTCATTTGTGAACTTGTTTGCATTTGTGTGTGAACTGGTCTGTATTTATTTGTGGATTTTTGAGACTCCCCTGACACGGCTGGATTCACAAATGCATTTTTTTCAACAAGGAACTTTCTGTAGCCAATCAGATGCCTGCCTCGTTTTCAGCCAATCACATGACTGCAGTCCAACGAGGGGTACCTCACCTTGGCCAGAGCACAGCATTTTCTCTGCGCATTTTGCGTTACTTTTCGGTAAAATAAAAAAAGAAAGATCCGGACTTGACCTTTCTTCCACTTTAGTTCAGCCTCAACATGGCGTCTGGAAATGGCAATCACGATTTAAGTGACACTTGAATCGGGATTGCCATTACCAGACGCCATGTTGAGGCTGAACTTTCACATCAGAAGCGATCGATTGCGTGGATCCCAGGGAACACCGGCACTTTGGTTCCTACTGTACTTTTTTGGTTCCTACTGTACATAGAAATGTCGACTGAAAAGTTAATCGCGGCTGTGGCTGGGCACCCGGTGTTGTACGATCCAATACGATACCGTAATAATCAGCTTAAATATCATTTTTACAAGCACACGCACGAAGCGGGCCGCCTATTAACGGCATGGACCAAGCGGTTCTGGACCAGGAAGGAGACATGAACATCCTATTTAACCGTATAACTGCACACAACTTTATTTAAAAGCAATCAAATGGAAAACATGTGTGTTTGTATTTTGGTGTCCGGTGCGTGTGGATGTGCGGCTCCTTCGGCGGAGCGGTTCATGTTAATAGCAGAGTCCGGGAGGGTTCACCTTCACGGCGTAGTTACGAGGGATGTGCGACTATCGTTTATCCAACAATCAAAACCGTCTCTGCAATATGGCCAAAGTGTATGGGAGTTCACTCTTTGATATGGCTGTCTGTACGAAAAGCATACGGCTCCTTTAAATGCGTCTGCAAAATTGAATTGTACGTTATGAGCGACAAAAGCGAACAGAAATATTCGCAGCGAATCTTTATGAGCGACCAAAGCGTCTTTGCAGCGCAATTCGCTTCTGATGTGAACGCAGTTACCAGTGAAGTCCTATAAGTCTTTTTTTTTTTTTTTTACCGAAAAGTAACGCAAAATGCGCAGAGAAAATGCTGTGCGCTGGCCATGCTGAGGTACCCCTCGTGGGATTGCAGTCATGTGATTGGCTGAAAACTAAGGAGGCATCTGATTGGCTACAGAGAGTTCCTTGGTGGAAAAAAATGCATTTGTGAATCCAGCCGTGTCAGGGGAGTCTCAAAAATCCACATATAAATACAGACCAGTTCACACACAAATGCAAACAAGTTCACAAATGAAAAGCGTTTTGTAAATTCAAGTTTAACAGTTTGTATATAAATGTAACAACATTCAAATACATTTTTGAAGAAAATATGTAATTAATATATTTATGGATTTATATGACATTTATTTAAAACAAGATACATTTGTGTGTGGATCAGAAATGTGTTTGTGAAACTTATTTTTGTTTATGGATTTATTTTACATTTATACACGCCGAAGTCCATTTGTGTGTGCATTGAAATGTATTTGTGAGAAGAGAGTAATTTATATATAAATCACAAAATACATTTGTGAATCCTTCTCTGTGCATTCATTATTAATGAGACTGTTCTGACCCCATAGTTTTTCATTTCTTTCAAATCCAGGATGCCTGAAGCTAATTCTCTACCAGGATGCCTTTGAAATTGTGAATCCCCTTGGCTCAGCTAAGAAAAAACACAAAGTTATTGCCGTCTATCTTTCTGTGGCAAATTTGCCTGCACATATGCGGTCCAATACTGTCCCTTGTCTTATTGTGTGGAGAGAATGACCTAAAACAGTTTGGAAGTGCTAAAGTTTTCTCAGAGATGCTAGAGGATTTAAAAAATCTTGAGAAAAATGGAATAACTGTTGGTGGTGAAACAGTCAAAGGGGCTCTGTATTGTATTGCAGGAGATAATTTGGGGTCACATAGCATTGGTGGGTTCACTGAAAACTTTAGCCGTTCTGTGTACTTTTGCAGATACTGTGAAATCACAAGACCGAGTTTGAGAATGATCCAAATGTTTGTGGTCCACAGCGTACTCCTGAAAGTTATGATTCTGCAGTTCTACAAGCTGAAGACGGACAAGGCAGTAGAGGCATAAAGGTAAACTCTGTTTTCAATGCTCTTAAGTCTTTTCATGTTTGCCAGCCTGGTCTCCCACCTTGTTTAGGCCACGACATATTTGAGGGTGTCTTATCTTATGATGTTGCACTGTACTTGAAGTACTTCATCAAGAAAAATAAATGGTTTACATATTCAGTGTTGAAAGTACAAGGGATCTGATGCTCTCACAAAGCCATCTGCTGTCAACTCTGAGGGGTCCAAGCTTTCAGGTCAAGCTATCCAGAACTGGAATCTATTAAGGTTGCTACCTGTGTTAATTGGTGACAAAGTCCAAAATCCAGAAGATGATGTGTGGCAGTTAACTCTGCAGCTTAAAGATATTGTTGATATGATTTGTGCACAAAATATTTCGTTGTCCCAAGTAGCCTATCTTGACATTATAATCCAAGAAAGTGTTTATTTCCTGAGACTACACTAAAACCCAAACACCATTTCATGCGTCATGATCCGGCACTAATTTTGAAATTCGGCCCCTTGATTAGAGTATGGACCATGCGTTTCAAAAGTAAACACAGCTACTTCAAGAGATGTGCAAGGCATTTAAAAAACTTTAAAAACATATGCCTAACGTTATCCGAGAGACATCAAATGTTTCAGGCATATCTTTCAGCTGGGCCAGGCTGCAGTCAGCTTCTGCAAGTCAAAGACAGTTGTCCTTTTTATCCCAGCCTTTACAGTGATGCAATTAAGCATGCAGTGAGAGAGTTTGGCTTTTCAGAACACAATACTAGTGTTTCCACAGACATACAGTACAAAGGTATATCATATAAAAAGGGACATTTCCTTGTGTCAAAAAATGATGAGTCCATCGAGTTTGGAGAACTTCTCATTATTTTAGTTCAAAATGATGCAGCTGTGTATTTTGTGGTGGATATACATAAAGCTGACTATCATTCTGAATACCATCTGTACTCAGTGACAAAACAGAGTACAAGGTTGCAATGTCTTAACCTTAATGACTTGGTAGATTTTTATCCGTTACCATCATACATTGTTGATGGACACCAAGTAATTCCGCTGAAACACAGTGTGTTATCAAAATAAACATGGTCTTGACCACTGTGCTGGGGAGTTAGGGTTACTGTACAGTAATGCACATATTCTTAACAAAAGATAAAATGCTATTTGAAAAATAGAACAGTGACAGCAGTTTCCCTTTTATATGAAAGTGTAAAAAAAATTAAAAGTGTAAATCAATACTCAAGTTGAAACAGTGTGTTGGCGAAATAACATGATATCACATCCTAGTCACTGGTGGAGAAATCATACTAAAATGCACATGTTTAAGTAGTAAAAATGATAAAATACTATTTGAGAAACATAAAAGTGATAGTTTTTCCTCTTTTGAAGTACAGAAAGTATAAATCCTTACCCAGTCATACTTAAAGTCGAAGTTCCTCTTATTTGTATGTACATTGATACTTGACTAATTGTACATTTCTTGCATTTTGAAAACTGATGTCATTCTTTCTTATTCTAGAAAGGCCTGACATGGTGCAAACATTTCTACGCAGCGCTATAACTGAGGTCCTGCCTGACCTTTCAGAGATCAATAAAGACATTCTAGAAGAGCATTTACAATCCCTCGGGGTTGAGACATCTGATGACTTTCAGTTCATTGAGGAAGCCGATTTGCTGACGGTCTTAAGGCCCATTCAAGCCCGAAAAGTACTTGCTGCTTGGAAGCTAAAATGTAAGTCAAGTTTTGCAGTACAGGATGCAACCAGTGCCCAAAGTAACCTGCACAAAAGATTAATCAGGAATGGGCCCTGATAACAACAAGATGTCCTCATTATTGCACTGTCTAGAAAAAGCAATTAAACTTTTTCTCTCTATAGCCCAGGTACAATTGTGCAGGTACAATATAGTAAATAGTTTGATGATAAATATATGGCTAAATAAGATTTGGTAGAAGAAGGTTAAAAAGGTTAAAATACATATTATTCATTGTTTGGTAAAATCTCAAGTTCATGGGTTAAAAAAGTAAAAAAAAAAAATGTAAAGTTAAAATTGCATGTGTTTAATTTCATTGCATTTGATAAAACAAAGTGTATATTTCAGAGTGGTATCTTCCTAGAGAAGTGTTATCGTTAACGTGTTTTTTTTTTTGTAATTGGCTGGTGTGTGTTTCCAGGCCTGACTCCTGAAACGGACAGCTCATCTGCTGTTGCTTCGGAAGGACCTCCCGTATCCTTGGAGTATTCACCCAGAAGTTCATCCTCAACCTCTGGATGGAGAGCCAGCAAGAACATGAAGAAAAACTGAAGATGATGTCTCAGCAACCTGGGGTCCGTTTCACAAAGCAGGTTCAACAACCGCTGAATCTAACCCTGAACTCTGAGGTGACATACTCTGAGGTGGGATACTCTGAGTATTCGGTTCCAGAACAGCTGATCTGAGTTTGTTCAATCAACTCGGAGGATGTTATCCTCGAGTAGCGCGCCATCATCAATGGAGGCCCGATATCACGAGTCACCATGACAGAAAACGCGCAACTTATTTCACCGCAAATCGAACACCGCCGCAGCAGCAAAAGAGAGGGAGGCGGCATGGGAGAAAATAGCTGCCCGCGTGAACGCGTAAGTTTGAATGTACTATTCCATTGACGGAACATTTAACCGTAAGATCGTATCATAGCCTATAGTTATGAATAGGCCTATAAGCCTAATGAAATCTGATTTTTCTTTTAGGTGCAATTCTAAAGGAGAAAAAAGGACGTGGCAGCAGCTAAAAATGAAACATAAAAACATAATTCAAAATGGTAAGGCATATTTTGCTAGCCTATGATTGCACCTCACTTTGATTTTAATTGTATTTGTTTCAACTGACTTAGGCTATTAAACAAAGTAAAAAGTAATTCAGTGGCTACTTCAAATAGTAATTTAACCCCCTAAAAAAGTTGTTTCTCAGCATCCTCTCACTTAATACTCCACTTAGTAGAGTAACACTTGATACAAACACATTTATATTTTATACCTATTGAAGTAATTTCAAATGTGACGCTGTAACCTACACCAACACTCATTAAAATGCTAATTAAAAACTAACATTGAGTTCTGCTCAGCCAACAGAAAGAAGGCAGAGGCCTGAAAGACGGGTGGAGGGCCACTTCCACCACCTCTGACAGAGGCGGAGAAGCTGGCCCTCAGCCAAAACAGGGGTCGCCCTGCGGCTGAAGGCATCCCGGGGGGAAGCTCATCTGAGCCTGTCGCCCCCCAGGACACAAGTGCCTACATCAGATGCAAGTATACACTTATGTCTTTAAAAAAAATAAAGCTAATATATAAATATATAGCCTACTTTTTAACACATATATCCACCCACCCAACAGTTGAGGATGGAGTCATCTGCCTTCAGCCTCCGACTGAAACTGTAAACCCTGCAGCTGTAAGTATTCCATACTCAGATCTCCTCAGATGGTCGTTCAAAGTATTCTGAAACAGATTATTTTCCTGCATCACAGGAGGAGGAGGAGGAGGATGATGAGGAAACTCTGTCTGCTGCCACAGGGAGAGATCCGGAGGGGCCTACAGAAGTGTGTCCTAATATTATGTATAGCTACTGGCAGTGCTCTACCCATTCATATTCATTTACATTCTTGAGTGGAGTTTGACATGTACACTGAAGTGATGAGCATATGGACAAACTAACACATTCTTGTCCTTCAACAGCACACGGCTGGGCATCACCAGGAGGGTCCGTCAACTTCCACAGCACAGCTTGACACAGTGAGATTGTCGGTCAATACCATGTTAAATCTGTATGTAGAACTGTAGGAATTAAATGTCGTCCATATGTTTCCCAGTTACCAGTAAAGGAGTTATACCGAAAGCACCTCCTACAAACGATGGAAAAAACAGAAAAGGAAATGGTCTACCTGGATCGAAAGATAAAAAAAACTGATCTAGAAATCCTATTACTGGAACGCCAGTTAAGGTGGGTGCATTGTCCTGGTGAAACAGGTGAATATGTGGTTGGAAATATATTACAAATCCTGACTGCTGCTTTTGTACTTGTAGGGAATAAAGAAGAACCAAATCACATGTGACTTTGTCATGTTTTTTATTTGTAATTGTGGTATATTCTTCTCGGCTGCCAGAATGCTGGGGTGTGGATAATGAAATGATGGAGGTCCACTCCCAAAAGTGTCTGAGTAAATACATATTTATTTAACAGAGAACACAAGCGGGAAGTCATTCAATGCATTGAATTGTCCGAAACCTCTCGAACCGAACCGGCCCAATCGGGTCCGAGTCTGAACTGATTTCTCTAATACACACACACTTCTTACCAAGTCAGGTATGCCTTAATTTGCTTGTTTCTGAAGACCGAAGCTGTACTCCCATATAGCAGATAACGTTTTGGATTTACGATCAAAGACAAACTGTCACAATCACGTATGCAAGCCTTTCCAAGGCCACAGGAAAGAGCTTCATGGTACACGGTTGGCACTTAGGGATATCTGTATGTCTCTATATGTTGTGGAAGAACACATCTGTGTTCTTCTCCTAAAACGGAAACATTCTTTATGTAAAGGATGAATTAATAAAAGAAATAAGGAGAACAACCTGGAAATGTATAACAGAAAATACACTAAATAATCAAAAGTAATTTCGAGGGACGAGGTCCCTTGCAGCCCTTCCATCCTGGACGTCAGGGGCAGGGATGGGATGGTCATCCGCAGGGTCAATGATGTGTTTGTTCTGAGGTGAGTGCTCGTCCGCGGTGTGTGAGGTTGGTGATGTATGGCCGGAGAATGTGATTGAGAAAAATTATAGTGGCGGATGAAAAGCGGTAACGTTCGAAAAGATATTCCTCTGGAAATGATAAAATGTCTAATCTGGGACGGAAGATGCGCTCGCGACGTAAAGCATTACAAATAATGACGGATTCGACGTCGATCGGATTACGAATAAATGGGCAATCCATGTTTCACCGCTTCCTCGTGTGGGAGGAGACGGGTAGAAACCCTGTGTTTGTTGTACAAAACCTGCCAGCGAGCAGGTTTGGTTCACAGCGTAAGTTACCGCAGTAACAGACCCAGGGTTTAAGTGACCTCTCTTTGTCAAACGGAAAACTCAGCGTTTCCCTCATTTCAGGGTTAATAAACCCAGGGTTTTCACTAAACCTGCTTTGTGAAACGGACCCCTGATGTTAATCCAGACGAGGTCAGACGTCTGATGAAGTTGACCTTTTACGCACAGCGCAAAAAAGTCAACCAGGGGCAAAATATCAAGAACCTCCTTGATGAGTGGCCGCTTTTGTTTGATGAGCTTGGTATGGCAGTCCACTTTCAGGAACTAACCGGACTTGGGCTGAAAGAAGTTTTCTCACGTAATCTGGAGCTGAAGGGGAAAAGGCTCCTCAACTACATGAACAAAGTTTCTATGCACAAGAGCAGAAAGTTCCTACAGGCTGTAACAAAGTATCAAGTGATGAGGGGAGAGCTGAGTGGTTGTTCTGAAGACCTCAAAGACATGGTGTTGCTTCTGCTGTCCTACTTTGATGAAAAGGAAGACGCCATGTTCGTTTATGTCGAGGACACATGCCTGGCAGGGGAAGTACAGATGGACCAACTTCCCTTGACTCCGACGATTGTTGTGTGTGGTAAGTTAAAAATATATTGATCTTTCTTTCATTCTCTCTGTCATTCTGTATTTCTTTATTCCTGTCCTTTCCTTTCTCTCTTTTCTATTTTGGCACAGATTTATCTTGCACAATGTTTCTTGATACAGTAACCTTTTAAAGTTAGTCAAAGTGGATTTTGAAAGGCCCAATATGTCTCTCCCACACCCTGCACACACTGATTTCTGAACATAATGCTAGAATAGTTTTGTGTCTTGTTTTAATTAAGTTTGAATTATGTCCCCCTTCCTTGTGTTTACATTTTTTCAGGACGATCCTGCTATTCTGCAAATCGCTTCATGTTGAGTGTGGATCGAAACATTGTACAGGACAACATCCCCTCCTTCGTTTCTGCCCTATGCCTGATGTTTGGGAGTTACTATTGCTTTAACATACATAACCCATCATGCCTGGCATCAACCCTGGAGTTTCTGCAGAGGTGTGTCTTTTTGGTTTTGATTAGGTTTATCTAACATTTTCACTTTATTTAGAAGTAGCTGCTACGGTGACTTGGGGCTTAGGAGACTTTTCATTTTACCTATTATAAGTTTCTTTAAAGTAATAGCTTGAATAAAAAGTTATCATTGTGAAGATTTTTGTTAATGTGAAGATATTTTGTTATTAATACAATTGTCTGTCTTGTTTCCACAGGTGCTTTTTCTCCATTAACCCCGAGAAGGGCACTAAAATAGAGAAGACAAAAACATCCCGTCTTCATGTGAACCCCCGAGTCATCAAATTTATTCAAGATCTTTCAGATCACGAGTGGCGTGATGCACAGTAAGCATCAGCAGAGTTTGTTTGTGTTGTGTAATTATGAAAATAACCCAGGGACTGTTGTTTTGATTAAGGGTCATGTTATGATGTTATGCTATGTCATGAACAAGGGTCCATGTTAGTTCTACTCATTGGATTTCGGTACACACACAGACACTTGCAGCTTCAAAGGCAGAAGGCATTGGCCATTAAGTGTCATTCTAACACACACAGGTTCCTTTAACATTGACGGGGGGGGTGATTGTTTTTTACCCACAGCAGCTGTAGCATTGCCTGGGGGCCTCAAACTTGCAACTTCCCTTCAGAGGAAAGAGGGTGTCAGGTCATGATTATGTATGTTAGAAAATAACACAATTTTGTTTTGAGGAATACATGATACGTATATGTACACTATGTTGAGAAATGACATTTCTGTTTTGGTCCATTTCTATTTTCAGCTGTAATCATCAGTGTCATTTGAGGTTAATACATTCTTGGAGAGGCAAGTTATTTGTTTGTTTTTGTTTTGTCAGTACAGTTCTTGAGGTATACATTGCTTTTCCATTTATAAATGCTTAAGCTGTGTACACAGGTTTACATTTTCCCGTTTCTGGTAAACATCAAATTAAATCATCTAAGAGGTTGTCAAGCTAATTGTAATGTCTAAAACAGTTTACATTTTTCACTGAGCAATAATCCTAACAGGTTTATTTAGTATTTAGGTGTTTATTTGACTGTAAAAACTTTAATCCTGTAAGACTGTAAAATATATATATATGTCCCGTTGTTTTTACAGAAAAGACCTGGCAGCTGTAGTATCCGGTACGGATAAAGCACTTTTGCCGAGTACGAGTATTATACGAGTAATACGAGTCAATATCTGTGCTTGGATTGAATGAAAATCCTCATTGGGTAGCTGACTGTGTCAGCGTTCTGTGATAGGCTACAGCGCCCCTCCCCTACACAATGCAGATGTGTTGTTGTGTCCTGCTCTGATCACTCACACACAGAACAGCTCTCTGTCTCTCCCTCAGTCACTTATGGAAGCAAATCTGTACCATAATTCAAATCAAAGTGGATTAACAGAAATGCTTTTTCATTTTCAGAATATAGCTGCATTTTTTGACACATAAATAAAATGAATAATAAATCATCCAAACTGCATTTTCATTTTCGTCTTCAATATTGCTCATGTTGTAACTTAATTAAAATGAAAAAGAAAAGGACATTTAAGATTTAATTTTCAAAAGATGCCCCGGCAAATAGTTACCAAAATTCAATTTGAAATGTCAAATTTGAAAATTAAAATGCATTAGCAGAAAGGCATTTTCATTTCAAGGTCATTGCTGCATTATTTGACTCATAAATAAAATGAATAATAGATCATCCAAACTGCATTTTCATTTTCTTCTTCAAGACTGCTCATTTTATGACACAACTAAAAAGAAAACAAAGAGGACATTGCTTTTTCGTTTTCATGCCCGCCCCCCGCAAAAAAAGTCCATAATTCAATTTGAATTCGCAATCCCAAGCGGCGCAGGAGAGTGACGTCAGTGGCCTCTATTCTTCTTCAGTTCAGAGTCTGACCGTGATACGCATCTAATAGCCTACGTTAGGGGGCGGTGTGCATATTTGACGCTGGGGCAAGAGAGTGAGAGTGTGCAAGTAGAGTGCGCTGGTACAGCCAGGCCGCTCGGGCTGTGTGACGAGCAGTAAGCACAACAGTTCGTTCACCGGATCGTTCATACGGATCGGTCTCTCGTTCATTTGTCACGTGACAGGCAGCTCAGGCTGAAGAGAGCAGTAAGCCAAACAGTTCGTTCACTGGATCGTTCATACGGATCGGTCTCTCATTCATTTGTCACGTGACAGCTACCCAGTCACTGTCGTGTCGTGCTGTCAAACAACAATGGCAGGGAGGATACAGGACACAAGTCACTTTGTTTGATGTGTATTTGCTTTCCTAGGTTTTCACATGGTTTGAATTGCTTGTGGCATTTTGTGTAAACTTTGTCAGCTGAAGTAAACCATGTTGCCTTCATTGTTAAGTGTTTGAGAACCGCGGTCTTTTTTACAACGCTCACAAGAGGGCTACAGCGCCACCTGCTGTAAAAATGAACGAAATGACTCAAAAAAAGATTCGTTCAATTTACTGTCCGAGAGTAAAAGATCCGAGTCAGTAAAAAGAGTCGAACTTCCCAACACTAGTGTACACACAGAGCCCATCTACGGAGAGCCTGTCCACTCCCTATTAAGTCCCATTGTACCAAATTTTGGTCGCCCATGAGTGCAGAATGAATGGGAGCAGATGGAGCTAGACGGCTAAATTTGTCTCTTTCACCTGATTCTCATTGAGAAATCTCAGATTTGATTGTAGTTTTTACAAGTTCAACATGGGTTATAGATCGAAAGTTGAACGAATGAGTACTTATGTCCTTTCGATTTCTTACAGGACGAATTGTTGTTGCCCATAACACGCTAGCATTCTACTAATGAACGCTGATTGGTCAGTGAAGGACTGATTACGACCAGAGATCCTGCTTGATGGCATCTTGGCATCCGAAGCGGGACCAGAATGTTAAGGTGGACTTTTTCGCCCAAGTTCTTTTTTTTTTAACACAGCAACAAAAACTCTTTCTAACACGTGTATTGACAGGGAGAGAGCCTAACCTGTGTCTGCTGTGTTGTCGATGCCTTGAGGGAAAGGGAGAGGCTTGCCGTAAAGCAGTATCTCTGGTCGTAAGATGTGTATGACGTCATTGACATTTTAAAATACTTTTTTAAAGCAAATAAGTGACTCTAAAAAATCTAACACCCAGCAATGTGTAATTTCTTTGCATCCCCTTTCGAAAGCAACATTCAAATTACTAGACAAAAAATGATATCCTGAGAAAAGTGGAGTTTGAGGGGTATAGCTCCATAGACCGCCATTCATTCTGCCCTCGTCCTGTAAGCGCCCTCACATGGAACCAGAGGGGAACTGCAACAGTTCAGAACCCGGAAGTAAACCGAGAGTGGAACTTCTCTCCTTATTAGACATTCTCTGGTACACATATAATATACGTAGACGCCTCATAGACTGACGCTGCCTGTTGGAGCTGACGTATATTATGAGTGTACAGGGGCCTCATTTATAAAGGTCTCTGCGCACGAAAATGTTGCGGAAACAGGGATGAAATGTGCGTACGCATCTTTCACCGCCAACGTCGTGATTTATAGAAAAAAACCTTGCGGAAAAGAGTGCGCAGTTCTACGCATCCTTTCACCCTGGAGTAAAGCTCCCGCAAAGTTTTTCAAACAGTGAACTCCGGAGACGACCACAGGAAGAAGGTGGCGGTAATGCACTATATGTGTTTGCAAACCGCCAATAACGCCAAAAGAAGAAGAAGATGCTGTAACCCCCGGAGCTCATTGCGGACACAACGCACATTGCGCACCACATGAGTTATTTATTCATTTATATATTTATTTTATGAAAAGCACCCATTATGAAATATGAATTAAAGCAAAATTATGTTCAACACACTACAGCCCTTTCAAATCACAATCCTCGGCCAGACCAACTGTATCACTTAAACATTTAAATAATGAGCTTGATAAATAAGCCACAAAATAGACTTGCGTTGGTCTACTTCATTTAGAAGCACTTCGATCTCCGAATCCGAAAAACGCCTTCTTTTTAAAAGGTGCCATTTTTCCGTCTAATGATTGGTCAGAAAAGGCTCCTTCCTACTTATAAATATTAAGTGATTAATTAGCATTGACCTTTTAAGGACTATTAAGGGATGGACTTGGGAGGAGCAGAGCGCTCGTGCACGCACGCCAAATTAGACGCACGTTGGTATTTATAACGAGAAGAGTGCGTACAGGTGTGCGCAGCAAGGTTTTATAAATCCGAATGTTTTTGTGCGTACGCACATTCTGAGGTTTGGGCGTACGCAATGTTGTACGGAGGGTTTCACGCAGAGTTTTATAAATGAGGCCCCAGGTGAGCCCAACCAACCCGGAAAGAGAAGAACGGCCACTGACGTCACTCTCCTGCGCCACTTCAGGATTGCTGTCCTGTAAATAGTTTTCTAATCGGCAATAAATAACAATTTCTGATCAACCCATATCAATTGCATGCTTAAAATAACATACCGGTTAAAACCTCGCTCATTTCAAGACAACCCGACCCACTTTCGGGTTAAATCCCGCCCACTTCCGGGTTAGGCCCC
Source organism: Merluccius polli (assembly GCA_030340625.1). Taxonomy (NCBI): domain Eukaryota; kingdom Metazoa; phylum Chordata; class Actinopteri; order Gadiformes; family Merlucciidae; genus Merluccius; species Merluccius polli. Next base: position 92,096 of record JAOPHQ010001144.1, on the reverse strand, counting down.
GCCCACTCCGAGTACAGATACAGATAATTCATATGGTTAACAGATACAGATAATGCTGTACTCGCTCATCCCTAGTAATTACCCAAAAAAAACATTTTAAACTTGTAGATTACATAGTCCTTTACTGCTAATTTAACAGGACCACGCTGCTTTTATACACATTTTTTCAGTAATATTTACGTGCAGATTTTTCTTATTGTACATTGAATATCAGTAAAATGAACATTCATGTATTGTTTATTGTACATTGAATACCAGACACAATTACATTTAGTTATCGTTTATTGTACATTGAATCCCAGTAAAATGTACAAGTTGTTCTGTAATGTTGTTTACATTTGTACTGTATTTTTTACACATTTTTTCTGGTAACCACAGCTGCCAGTTTTTTTCCGTAAAAACAACATAATTTTTTTTACAGTGTAGTGCATTATCTGTTGGTAGCCCTATAGCACTATAGGGCCATGGCACAACATTTGATGAGGGCCTTGGGCAGGATTTGATGCCAATAAAGTGGAGTAGAGCAAAGATAGAGGTTTTATTAGAGATAGGTTTAGGAGGGGTCTCCAAATAAAAACAATAAATGCAATGCAAACCAATGCAAAAATGATAATACAAACATGATGAGACACAAACAGGTGAATATCTTGAGAACCCATTGTTCAATGTTAACATTTGACCCATCTGAATGGTCAGGGACAATAGAATTGAATGACACCAAGCCCAACCATCGCAATTGCACTATACAGCCACCAGATGGCGATAAAGAATGTGTGTTCTGATTGAAGGCAGCTGACGTATTTTCTGTGAAACCCTCTCTTAAAGGGGCACTTGGCAACTTTTTCAACTTAATAAACCCGTCTGGAAATCATTTGGATGGTTAAATGGTCTGTTCCGGTGTTAATGGTGACTATCCCCGCTCCCCCCGGCGCCCCCCGGTGGAAAACCAGCCTTGCAACTTTGGGACTACCGTCCCGGTAAAATGGAAATCGGAAGTATCGCGAGAAGCGAGAACGAGCGAGAAACACGAACTGCTTTACGGCAATTCAATGTAAACACACACGCCCCCCTCAATAACGGTTAATCACGCCGGCTATACATGTCAGTGTTCTATGATACAGTGTATAATGTATTACCCACCTTGGTAGACATCGCGCCACACGAAAAAACCCGGCAACAAATGCACATGAGCAGCGGTAGAAAGGGGGAGGAGGGTGCCGCAAGTGAGTTTTTTTTACGACAGTGTTGTGTAATATACGTCCCAGACCTGTAGGGGGAGCGCGTTGAGAAAACATGCGACCACAAAAGTGAAAACCAGCGAAGAAATGGCCAGAGTTGCCAAGTGCCCCTTTAACTACTAGCCTATATATGATTGTAAACATGATTGGGAGGTTTCAAAATGTTTCACAGACAATGGATTATCTGTTTATGGTGGTTTTAATTGATCAAACACAACTTTGATGACAAAAATAACAAAGGTAAGACATCATTTGTGATTGTTACTAGAAAAAAATAAGTTTGTTTTTGATGGTTTTTGGCCTCTAGTTCGGCGAGTTCTGGTCACAGAGTGATCTGGTTTGGACTGTTGGAATCAGCAAAGTCTCGGCTTCCATACTGCTGATGTATTGCTGTGCATTAGGGTGACCACCCGTCCCGCGTAGCGCGTGACCGCACAGCGTTTGAAACCCAATTCACGCGTCCCGCGAATTGAGACCTTGTCACGCATAATCAATACTTGCTCCAAAAAAAACGCGCAGCCCCCCCCCCCCCCCCCGTCAACAAACGCGCAGCACCGCCCCCCCCGTCAATAATCGCGCAGCACCCCCCCCCCCCCCCCCCAGTTATCTGGGTTTAAGACACTGGGAGATAGTCCTGTCTTTAAGTCATATAGATGGTACTACTATTAGTTTGTCGACTTTACGCAGGCACCTGAAGACTTTGTGGTTGTTCAGAAGGAAAGCCCATTCAGATCTCCTTGACAATGTTTCTCCAGGATCAGCTGGACATATATGGCATGCTCCATGGATACAAGATGATGCATTTGAAATGCATTCAGGCTGGCTACGTGGTGACTCAAGAGACGATCAGGAGACTGCTGAAAATATTGGATCCGCACGGTGTGCACCTCAGGCGCCGGAATCGCCTTCGGTGGCGTATGTACCAGAATCCAGGCCCAAACTTTTTGTGGCATGTAGACTCGTATGATAAACTCAAACCGTACGGGATCTGCATCAATGGTGCAATAGATGGGTTTTCACGAATGGTCATATGGCTACATGCCTACTCTACAAACAGTGATCCCAGGATAATCGCGCAATACTTCATTGATGAGGTGTCATCAAGGAATGGAACTGCTGCCCGAATTCGTTCGGACCTCGGAACCGAGATCTGTTACATTGAACAAATGCAGATGTTCTTGAGGCACGATCATTTGGACAACTTTTCGCACAGATGTTATCTGTATGGATCGAGCAATCACAACCAAAGAATAGAGAACTGGTGGGGCTTTTTAAGGAAGCAACACGCACAGTTCTGGATGAACCTGTTCCAAGATTTAAAAGACTCAGACTCCTTTTCTGGTGACTTCCTGGACAAAAGTCTCATTCAGTTCACATGTCTTGAAATAATAGAGGTAAGAACTGCAATACGTTTATGTTGTTTTTGTCCCATAGTGCTATATTATGTCAGAATAATACTGTGACACCTGCTTAGCTTAGTGGTTAAAGTAGTACCACCCTGTGTAGTGGGTTAGTTTTAGTGTGGTACTAATATCATAGGCCTACTGATATTAGTGTTTTCAGTATTCAAAACCTTACTAAAGTAAAAGGACAGTATTATCAGCAGTATATATTCAAAGTACAAAATGCAATAAAATGTTCCCTGTTAGTGTTTTGATGTTTTTAATTGCATAATACAATTTTATTGCAGATGTTTAAGTTGGAGCTGATTTGAACTACATTACTGGCTAGTTTAATGATCATGTGTGAACTGATTTTCTTACTTTCTATTTTTATTTATCTTTAGAGAGAACTGCAGGAAGTTGTTCACCTCTGGAACACTGACAGAATTCGCCCATGCAGAACTGCTGTGTCTCCAGGTGGGCGCCCAGTGATGATGTATACCCTACCCCAACTTTTTGGCGCCAACAAAAGATAGAAGCCTGCAGAGAGGAATGCCTTCAGAGAGGACCGTATCCCTGTGATGATACAGTGTTTGACATTTGCTGCCTTGCCATGGCAGAAAACAGTCTTCATCCACCCACTTCTCAAAAGGAAGCCATTGAGCTTTACATGTTCTTACGTGCTTACATACAAGCTCAAATTTAATGATCACAACCTGCTCTACTGGATCAAATGACTGGATGTAAGCCTCCACATAAGGGTAGAAAATCTTATGGACCATGAATTTCTATCTGTGAACTCTTTACTAATGGACATCTCCCATTTTTGCTTTGTATATCCTCTTTCTATTCATTAGGGAAAAATTACACATCATAATAAGTGCTGCCAGTCCAATAGCTGCATATGAAATATTGCATCACATGTTACATGTTGTGAATCTTGGGTGCATTGTAAAGAGCAGCCTACAAAAAGGACAGTCATTATCAATTATAAATCAAACAGGTTATAATATCTTGTCCTTAATGGTGTGTATGCTGAATTTCAAATGTATCTCTTACAGACACAATACCTGTTAATACCGAGCAGTGAAACCTTTTTCTCTTTTGATATTTAGTTATTGTTTATTGTAGCATTTAGGAAATATACATCCTGTTTTTTTGTTTCTCTCATGAAGTTACTGTATGTCACTTGCAGCCAAACAATTACATGTCACAAAATTTGGTGAATATATGTGTGTATCTAAAATTAGTTGGTGATTATCATGCCATCTCTTAAACATATAAACAGATCAGATCAACTATTCTTATGTATTTGAATGAAATGTCACTCTATAGATTTATGTTGAAATGCAGTTGTCAATAAACTTTCAGCAAATGAAGCATATGATTATCTTTTATTAGGGCATGCATCTTTCCTTGAGTTTACACACATTTGATAACTTTAACATTTCACAATACAAGCAACCCATAACAAAAGGAACATGTCCAATTTTATGATTGTGGATGGAAACATATCATGTATCACAGAACAGGACTCCTGTACTACATGACTCAACAGTAAAGACAATCTGTTTGAAGACAGTTGTACAAAACAAGGCAGCAACCTGTGATTCTATTTGTAAAAAAACCCCACCTTAAAGTACCTTTTAATGTAACGAGCAGATTCACAAACACTGTCAATATTAACATCTGACATGAGGTAGAGATTCAAATTATGATTTAACAGTGAAAATATAACAAAAGTATTTCTAATGTCCAAACATTCTCATCCTATACTGATAACAAAAGTGTCTTAAATCAAAGCAAATTGTTAACTGTTTCTTGGTATGATAGAAAGAAAATATCCAAAATAAAAAAATCAATCTGTGCTTATCACACAGCCCCTGAGCTAGTCACATATTCTCCTTACATGCTCTGATAACAAAAGTGTCTTAAACCAAAGTAAGTTATTGTTTCTTGATATAATAAAAAACAAAATCTTGAAATGTAATGAAAAATCATTTTTGCACTAATCACACAGCACCTGAGCTAATCACTTTTTCTCCTCACATGCTCCCACATTCACACAGTCTAAACCTACATCACTGGCACTGATGGGGAAGAGAACAATGTGTATGTGTTCATAAGTCTGCATAAGTGTTGCTGGACAGTATAGCCTCCATTTCAGCTCGAAGCTCAGGGTAGCTGTTGTAAGTTGATGGCAGCTCCACAGTTGGGCCACAAGTATGGACAATTGGCCGCCGTGCAAGCCCTTCCAAAGAGGTGAATGTGACTTGAATTTCTTTTACACAGATGACATCAGACCCTGTCAGAAATCTCATCAGCTTCCGGAGACCTATTTCATCCAATCCCCTTATGTACTGATGGAAAAATCACAAACTTTGGTTCTCTGCTGAATTAGCTGGAGAAGCTGTTATCATCTTAATCACCTTTCGTGTTGTTGGTTTAATGTCCTCATACAGCTTCTTCATATCCTGTACACTTGGGAAAAACTTCCTGAGTATTGGTCCTGCAACCTCTGCAATATTATCCAGTGCATATTTTGGGTGCTGGATCATTTGCTTGTGGGCGACCTGGACAAGCACGGCTCTCAAGTTATCTTGTGTTGGTACTGTTCTTACTCCCATGCGATCCATAAGATCCATAAGCTCTTCCTCGTCATCGCCGACAACAGCCTTTTGCAAAGCAGTGGACAAGAGATCACGCTCAGTCTGACTAAGATACAACATCAGGGAGTCAAACAGTAAATCAGGTGAAACAAAGTGTTCACCAAATATGACTGCTGCTGTAAAGGCTTGTGCCAGCCGAAATGGAAAATACCCATGGTCCTTCAGTCCCTTGGCCAATATCCTGCCAACAGACTTCCATTCCTCCTCTTGCCATTTTGGGGATAGCGATGGCACTCTCACATCTGCACCTTCTGCTGCAGTCTAGGAATTCTGTCCAGAAGGCAGCATATACATCCCTGGACACACCATCAGCATCTGCCCCCATTTCATTAATGAAGCTGTATTTCAGAGTAGGTCATCATTGCTTCATTCTTGAATTGAGCAATCAGTTCATCTAAGAGAGTCACTCTGTGAAGTTTCACAGTCACATGCAAAAGTTCACTGACAGGACTTGGTGGTCTAGCAGAAGCTGTCTCAGCATCAATAGGAGTTGAGGTGTAGATGGGGGTGTTTATTTGTTCCTCTTCTATTGCAAAGATTGGCTCATGTATGAGTGTATGAGTGTATTATAAAGATCACCTAAAAACGGCCCACCTGTCAAACGACCAAAAATGACCTCTGATGTATTACACAAAGATGTAAGATCAATAATCTGAACAGCTGCAGTAGCGACAACAGCTGGCATTGTGGCAGTGCTTTGCTCATCATCTTCAACTGTGTGTATATGATTTTGACTGTTATGTCTTTTCGGTGTCAGCTGCTCGACCTCTTCCATTGTGTGTTTATCTTGTCCAGATTCTGTTGTGTTTTCATGTTGCTCATCTGTCTGTATATCAGCTCCTTCATCTGGGTCATCTCCACTGGTCAGGGTCTTTGTGAACAAATAAAATCTTAACAACCCCAATTTGTGTGTCTCGTAGTAGTCTCCCACACTAACATCCTCATCAACTTGTGCTTCCTGAAAGTTAACTATATCATGACTGAACTCTTCCCAATTTCCCATCGTTGACTTTTAATTAGGGAAAAACAGTTTTTTAGCTTGTGACAGAATCTCAGTTTTAGTGGCATTCTTGTTCATATCAAGAACTCTGGTTCCTCCACCACTGCGTTTTCTGACCTGTATGTTGTCATGTATCCACCCTAATTCTATTTTTCTGGTTGTCTTCCAGGCCGTCTTATTACTTTTAAGACGCATATTTGTTGGTTGCACTGTATTCTCCCCCTCAAAACCTTGATCGCTGTCTTTGTTGCTGTGGCGTTGTATGATGCCACCCGGGGTTCGATATCAAGGAATGACTCGCTCCGCCAGTTTCACCAGGTTTATTTGCATACAATATAATTCTGTACACACTATAGCGTCGCCGTGGGCCTAGCTCTGGCTCCGCCGGCAACCCGTGTGTCCAGGTCCGGAATCTCCCGGGTCCAGCACGCTACTGCATTATAAAGGGAGAGAGTGATTAGCGTCGATGGAACCCAGGTGTGCCAATCACTCTCACCTGGCGCGGCTCTCCCGAGCCCCCTCCACAGCTCCCCCTTGCGGCTGATGCACCACGCCCCCCCACATACCTCCACCGCCTGATTTAGGCCGGGGACCCATCCGGCCTAACCCACTCCCCCCCCCATCCCCATGGGAACGGGACAGGAAGTCGGCCACAGCCATCTGCGCCCCCGGCCTATGGATCACCCGGAAGTTAAATGGCTGCAGTGCCAGATACCACCGGGTGATCCGGTTGTTAACGTCTTTCATGCGGTGGAGCCACTGGAGGGGAGCGTGGTCCGAGCAGAAGGGGGCGTGAAGGGGCGCCCCAGCAGGTAATACCGCAGGGCATCGACCGCCCACTGGATGGCCAGGCACTCCCTCTCCACGGTGCTGTACCTGGCCTCCCGCTCGGACAGCTTCCGGCTGATGTACAACACCGGGCGGTCGACGCCCCGTACCTGCTGGGACAGGATGGCCCCCAGCCCCCTGCCCGATGCATCAGCCTGCACGACAAAAGGGAGAGAGAAGTTAGGTGTGTGGAGGAGGGGCTCCCCACAGAGGGCCTGCTTTACCCTCTCAAGCGACTCCTGGCACTGCTCCGTCCACTGGACCGGATCTGAGGCACCCTTTCGGGTGAGGTCGGTCAAGGGGCTGGTCAGCTCCGCGAAGTCTGGAATAAACCGCCGGTAATAGCCGGCCAGCCCCAAAAACCGCCGCACCTCTTTTTTTGTCTTGGGCCTTGGGCAGGCTGCAATCGCTGCCGTCTTATCTACCTGCGGACGCACCTGCCCGCCGCCCAAGTGGTACCCCAGATACCGTACCTCCCTCCGTCCAACTGCACACTTCTTTGGATTGGCCGTGAGCCCCGCCTGCCTCAGTGACTCGAGCACCGCAGCCACCTGCTGCACATGCTCCGCCCAGGTGCCGCTATGGATGATTACATCATCCAGATAGGCGGCAGCATGTGGACGCAGCACTCTGTCCATGAGGCGTTGAAATGTGGCTGGGGCCCCGAACAATCCAAACGGAAGTGTGATAAATTGGTACAAACCGTACGGAGTGGAGAAGGCCATTTTCTCCTTAGACTCTGGAGATAAGGGAATCTGCCAGTAGCCTTTGGTTAAATCCAGCGTCGTAAAAAAACGAGCCGTGCCCAGGCGATCCAGGAGTTCGTCCACCCGGGGCATAGGATAGGCATCAAACCGTGAAACCTCATTCACCTTGCGATAGTCCACACAGAACCGGATAGACCCATCCTTCTTGCCCACAAGAACAATGGGGCTACACCAGGCACTGTTGGACTCTTCTATTACCCCCATCTCCACCATAGCTTTCAATTCTGCCTGAACCACTTTTCTCTTGTGCTCAGGTAACCGATAGGGCCGTGAACGCACCGTCACACCCGGGTGAGTCTCAACCCGGTGTTGAATAAGGCTTGTGCGTCCCGGTCGGGGGGAGAATACATCCGCATAACGTTGCTGCAACCCGTCTATGTCTGCTCTCTGGGACGGTGAGAGCTGGTCCCCACAAAGGAGCGAGGCAGGATTGGTCGATTTTGGTACCTCCGGCCCCAACTCATCTCTTTCTGCAATTGCCGTCACCAGAGAAACAGGCTCCGCCTCTCTCCACGCTTTAAGGAGGTTGAGGTGATAAATTTGTGTCGCCCCTCCCCTGTCCGAACGCACAATCTCATAGTCAACGTCACCCACTCGCCGTGTGACCACAAAGGGTCCTTGCCACTTGGCGAGTAATTTGGAGGTAGACGAAGGGAGCAATACAAGCACTTTATCTCCCTGTGAAAATTGTCTTAGCCTAGCTCCTCTATTGTACAGCCGCTGCTGCCGTTCCTGGGCCTGTAGCAAATTATCACGTGATAACTGTCCTAGTGTGTGGAGTTTTGCTCTCAGGTCCAGGACGTATTGCACCTCGTTCTTACTCGGGCTCGGACCCTCCTCCCAGCTTTCCTTAACCAGGTCCAAAACCCCACGTGGTGTCCTGCCAAACAGTAGTTCAAAGGGAGAAAATCCCGTGGAGGCCTGGGGTACCTCGCGCACTGCAAACAACAGAGGGTCTAGCCACCTATCCCAATTACGACTATCCTCGTGCACAAACTTACGGATCATGGACTTCAAAGTTTTATTCAGGCGCTCCACGAGGCCGTCCGTTTGGGGGTGGTATACGCTAGTTCTAATTGACTTGATGCCCAATAATCCGTATAGTTCTCCCAGTGTCCGTGACATAAATTGTGTGCCTTGATCAGTCAGGATCTCTTTCGGGATCCCGACTCGGGAGATAACTTGAAACAGTGCCTGCGCCACACTCTTTGCAGAGATGGTGCGCAGCGGCACTGCCTCCGGATATCGCGTTGCGTAATCCACGAGAACTAACACAAAGCGATATCCGCGTGCGCTCGGTAAAATGGCCCGATGAGGTCCATCGCGATGCGCTCGAACGGCACCTCCATTAGAGGTAATGGCCGCAGCGGCGCTCTCGGGATGGCCGGCTGGTTAACCAATTGGCATTCGGGACAAGACGCGCACCAGCGGCGCACGTCCGCCCAAATGCCTGGCCAATAGAATCGGGCCATTACCCAGTTTAGTGTCTTCTCACACCCCATATGTCCAGCCCTTGGGTTATAATGAGCCGCCTGGAAATAGTTTTCCAGGCTCTTCGGTACCACCAACTGTGTCGTTATTTCCTCTGTCTGAGTGTCACGACTCACTCTGTATAGTCTGTCCCTACGCAATGAAAAATGTGGATATGTTAACGCTGCGTCAGGGCGCACCATGTGACCATCAATCACTTGTGACCTTCGTATCACTTGGTCAAAGACAAAGCGTAGAGTATCATCACGAGACTGCTGAAGTGGAAAATCCTCCATGGAGTCGAACACGGGAACCTGCGGAGCCTCCTGTGAAGGCCCCGCCGGCTCCCCCTCCCCGTCTGCAGTGTCGGACGACCTCGCGTCACCGCTGAGCACAGCGCACGTATCCCCTGTCCCTGTCGGTCGTGAACGCACCCCCGCACACTGTCCCACTAACCTATCAAACCCTGGCCAATCAGTACCCAGAATCAGGGGATGCGTCAGGCGGGAGCTAACCGCTGCCTTTACACTATGCTTTTTTCCCTTAAACTGAATTTCCACCAGTACTACAGGGTATGTGTGAATATCCCCATGCACACACCTAATATCCACACCTCCCGCCCCTATCAAAGCCCCGGGCCGAATCAGGTTCTGATGAACGATAGACTGCATGCAGCCTGAGTCCACCATCGCCCAATGTGTACCCCCCTGAATCCTTACCGGAACGCTGTACGTCCCCCCTGGACCGGGGGAGGGTGCTGGAGGGCCGGCAACCCGGATCACTTGGCCCACCTCCATGAGGGGGCACTCCCCTCGAAAGTGTCCGAGTTGTCCGCACCTCCAGCACTCCTGCCCTGCCGCCTGAGGAGCCCTCTGTGGGTCAAGAGCCACGCCCGTAGCGGCTGGACCCTGGGGAGAGAAGAAAGGAGAAGGAGGATTAATGCGAGGACGAGGGGAGGGCCGGTAATTAGCATATGTCGTGCGGGGTCTGGGGGATGGTCGAGCGTGTGTGGTGCGGGGGACCCGACGCGGGTCCTCCGCGGGGTGCCGGCGTGGGACCTCCTGGAGAGGCCGGTCGGCTGTCATGTGCCCGGCCCCGGGAGAGGACGGCCAGGTGGTCCTCAGCCAGGGTGATGGCCCCGGCTAGGTCCGCCGGGCGGTGACAGAGCACCCAGTCCGAGGTGGCAGCTGGGAGCCCCTCCACAAACTGCTCCAGGACGATCTTCTCCAGCATTGTCCCCTCGCTGGCGGACCCCCCCGGTTGCAGCCACCTGGTCGCCGCGTCTTTTAGCTGCTGAGCGAAGACGAATGGCCGATCGGCGGGCCCCAGCTTGCTCCCCCGGAACCGGCGGCGATGGTCCTCCGCCGATAGTCCCAGCCGGTCGAGGACTGCCCGCTTGATCTCCCCGTACTGTCCTCGGGAGGGGGCGGGCAGACCGAGCGCCGCCGTTTGCGCGTCCCCCGAAAGCAGGGGAAGCAGCCGCACGGCCCACTCCGCCACCGGCCAGCCGCATGCCGCCGCCGTGGCCTCAAACATTTCTAAAAATGTTTGTGGATCGTCCTGTGTCGCCATTTTATGGAGCACCAATCCGGTGAACGAGGGGGTCGGCGACACTGCCCCTGCCCGACTCACCATCGCCATCGATGAGCATTGTCTGCCTCTCTGCCTGGCTCTGGAGTGCCGCCAGCTGCTGCCGGCTGAGGACCGCCTGGTCCCGGCTCATCGCCGCCACCTCCGCCAGCATCTGGGCCAGCGTGTTTATCGGCTGCTGCGGGTCCATCCTTCTACAGTCCCGTTTGGGGTGCCAATGTGGCGTTGTATGATGCCACCCGGGGTTCGATATCAAGGAATGACTCGCTCCGCCAGTTTCACCAGGTTTATTTGCATACAATATAATTCTGTACACACTATAGCGTCGCCGCGGGCCTAGCTCTGGCTCCGCCGGCAACCCGTGTGTCCAGGTCCGGAATCTCCCGGGTCCAGCACGCTACTGCATTATAAAGGGAGAGAGTGATTAGCGTCGATGGAACCCAGGTGTGCCAATCACTCTCACCTGGCGCGGCTCTCCCGAGCCCCCTCCACAGCTCCCCCTTGCGGCTGATGCACCACGCCCCCCCACAGTTGCTCATTGTGCCCATTTTTTAAAAAAGTTTTTAAAATAAGGACAGTCTTTTTGTATCATCTCCACCTCTTCTCTGTTTTTCCATACAGAAACGCCTCGTGGCAATCCTGTCACCATAGGCTGGAATGTAAGTACATACACACATAGTGGCATCATCTATTTCTCCAATTACCGAGCTGTCAATCTGCAATGAAAACAAAAAATATACATCAGACATGACAAAGCTTAAACTATATTATCTCAAAGAATAGTTATTTCTGTGCTAAATTCCAGGACAACCAATTATAAATGCCTAATGCAGATGATAACACAATGGACAGTATGAGACAGTACAAAAACAGCTTTTGAAGCTGTGACTTACACGATCCTGCTGCATTTTCTGAATACTCTCATCAGGAACACCTCTGTTGCGAAGAAATATCCACAGACCATCATCTTGTGGGAGGCCGGGGGTTGAGGATGTAGCCATTGCTGGCACTGCAAAATTTAGGAAAAAAGGCAGAATCTATATAAATATTTGTTGCACCGACAATTAACACGTTTAAACTGTCAAGGCCAATTGTATCATGATATTGTCGAATTATATGGAAGGATAAAATAATTTTGTTTAAAATGGATGTTTCATGTCTTGACTGTTGACCTATAAACACTCTGTCTATATGTATAATCATTTGAAAGTCGACCTGTCATTAAACATTTTAATACGCTCACTCAAATCACCACCAAAACCGATTTGTGTAGTGTCCTTTTGTGATGAAAGCCTTCACCGGGTATTCATAAACAATAACATTACTCTGATAGTACAGAAGACTAAACTCAGCAGCTCAGAGTGGGCTTTTATTAGTAGTAGTATTGTCATTATGATTACTATTCAAATAGTCAATAAAATCCAGATTGGGGCTTTGCAACATAGGGTACGAGTAACTTGTACTTTACCAGTAAGCAGGTGCAAAAACGTTTTAAATTTTTTGCATGCATGTATTAAATACATAGGAAATAGTCATGGTCCGTCAATGGTGTTAATATAGTGACTAGTCTACTGGCAACGTTTTGTTTTACATGTTTACGTGCCCCATGTTAAACAACTTCTATGTTAGTTTTCTCATGTTATGTCTCTATAGTGTTAGCGTATACTATTAGCATATAACCTAACGTTATGACGAATGACTCATTCTACTTGTGCCAAGCCAATATAATGAAAGAAAGGCGATTCATTTTTGATGAGCAACAATGTCCAGCATGATTACCTGACAACTGAAATCATGCCCACAGACATGTTCGTCTATTCCTTACCTGCTACATTGAGCAACAGGCTTACAATAGAAGGATAAAGTCTAAAACATAACAAGAGTATCATACTCTGTGTGTAACTAATTACATGCCTTACCTTTATTGACCCGGTACAGTATAAAGTTGACGATGGGGCATGTAGTACGTGCGGGGCAGGAGTCACCATAGATCGACGGGAGTCACTTGCAGGTTGGATGTTCTCGCGGCATTTCAAAGTATCTTGATAATTCAGGAAAAAAATTACCCTGAAAAACAGGGGGAAAAAAATTACCACGAAAAACAGAAAAAATAATTACTCCGTAAAACAGAAAAAAATTAGTCAGAAAAACAGGAAAAAATTAGTCAGAAAAACAGGAAAAAATTAGTCAGAAAAACAGGAAAAAATTACTCAGAAAAACAGAAATAATTACCTCGAAAAACAAACCAAAAAATAAATTTTTTTCTTTTTTTTCAAGTGAATGCAATACGCTTCCGTAACAAAGTTACAGAGTGCTTTAAAAAAAAAGAAAATAAAAGACAATAAAATGACACATAGGTATAGAAACATTATAAATTAAAGCTCCAAGGAGCTGTGTGCAGGAACTCGCCAAGTCCATCGGGGTGTGTCGTGGATAGTGTCGCGACAGGTTCTCGTCCGTCGCGGTCCATGCAATGTGCAGTAGACTGGGGCGTTCACAGGGAGATTCGTAGTAGCTAACATTAGGGTCAGGGAATGGCACAAATCGCATCAGTTTGACATTCGATTAAAAATGGCCAAATTTGACAACATGCCACGGACACGCCCTTTGATGTAGAGTCGCAAAGAGCACAACGTTTATTTTGCACCGTATTCTGACTGTACTGACCGAATTTAAAGCAGAACTGATAAATTCCCTGGGGGGAGTTCGTTCACAAACTTTGGAAAAAAAGACCACAGAACCAACTTTGACGGAATGCCACTTCGACGAACAGTCGCAAGTAGCACGTTTGTTCAACACCATCTTCTGACTGTACTGACTAATTTTAAAGCAGAACAGACAAAATCCCTGGGAGGAGTTAGTTCCCAAACATCGGAAAAAAATACCACTGAATTCAAAATGGCCAACTTTGACGGCACGCCACGGCCACGCCCACACCCTTCGACGTAGAGTCGCAAATAGCACAACTTTTCTCAAGTTACATCTTGTGAGTGTACTGAAGAATTTTGAAGCAGAACGGACAAATTCCCTGGGAGGAGTTTGTTCAAATACAACGGCAAAAAAGACCACAGAATTGAATATGGCCGACTTTGACGGCACACCGCGGCCACGCCCTTCAACGTAGAGTCTGAAAGAGCACAACGTTTGTTCAGCACCATCTTGTGACTGTTCTGACCCATTTTGAAGCAGAAATGACAAATTCCCTGGGAGGAGTTTGTTCACAAACAATGGAAAAAAAGACCACAGAAGCAACTTTGACGGCACGCCCTGCGACGTTAAGTTGCAAAGAGCACGTTTGTTCAGCACCCTCTTCTGACTGTAGTGACACATTTTGAAGCAGAACAGAGAAATTCCATGGGAGGAGTTTGTTCCCAAACATTGAAAAAAATACCACTGAATTCAAAATGGCCAACTTTGACGGCACGCCACGGCCACACCTTTTGACGTAGAGTCACAAATAGCACAACTTTTCTCAAGTTACATCTCCTGAGTGTAGTGAATCATTTTGAAGCCCTAGCAACAAATCCCCTGGTAGTGCAGCAGATTAATGGCATATTTCAAGAGAATCGTTCACTTTGGTATACAAGTATGAAATTTGGCACAGATACTCTCTAGGGGTCACTTTTTGGGAAAAGGGCGTTGGCCACACAAAAATTCAACATGGCGGCCATTTTTTAAAGATGGCCGCTATTTCTGTCAAATGCTCAGTATGTCAATCGTTCAAACAGTGATCCAAGCATAAAATTTGATACAAATACTCTCTAAAGGACATGTTAATGGAAAAAGATGCTTGTCCCTCAAAAATTCAAGATGGCCGCCATTTTTCAAGACGGCTGCCATTTCTCTTGAATCCTTACATCATTTTTTCAAATGGTCAGCAAATTTGTTACAAATATTATTCAAGGAACATTCTCATGGAAAAAGGTCTGTGCCACTCAAAAATTCAAGATGGCGACCATTTTCAAGATGGCCCCCATTTCTGTCAGCTCAATTTATTGTGTTATAGTGGGGCTGCTTAAGTCCATTTTTGAGCCGAATCGTTCACTTCATGGTACAAGCACCAAATTTGGTACAAATGATGTCCAGGACATACCTTCTAATAAAAGTACGTTGCCCAGCTGAAAATCCAAGAGGGCCGCCAGTTTTCAAGATGGCCGCCTCGTCAAACGCCAAAAAAAGGTTTTCGAGGTAGAACTTGAATTAACAGAAGAATGTTAATGATCCAAGCATCAAAATGAATGTATTATGACTGGAATAACTCGATGGTGTCAATTGAATTCCAATATGGCCACCAATTTTCAAGATAATGGCTATTAAATGACTAAAAAGTAGCGTTTTCGCGTTTTTTCTTCAGTTTTCTGCAATGATCTTAAGTGAAAATCTGCAGAATTCTGAGGGATGTGTTTTTTGTGTGAATCATTTGTGAAAATGTGTCCAAACTTTTGACTGTCACTCACCACACACACACACACACACACGCACACACACACACATACAGCAACACAAGCGTTCTTTACTGAAATAAAAGTACTAATTTAGCAATATAAATGATAATTCATTAAAATTCTGTGGTCAACATTTATTGGTTAGTAATTTTTTATAAGAGTGATGTCAAAGCACAACCAGGGCACACTGGTGACATCACTGCTGTGAGACTCAGCATGGGGTTCAGTGTCAGCTTGTAGTGTACTAACTGTAGTTGTAGTTTACTAACTGTTGTAGTGGTGTACTCACTGTAGTTGTAGTATACTTTAGTGTCCCAAATGCTATCTAATAAGCCCCTGTATAGACTCAACTAGAAGTTTAGTTAGTTGTAGTATTGTAGTTAGATAGCCGCACCTGAATTGACAGGATGTGCCAGCGCGGGATAGCCGAGCCAAGGGTAACGGGGCTTTAGTTACCTGGATGGTGTACAGATCGCACGGGATTTATGGCACTGGATGAACGATCGGGCTAGGTGTAGGGCACCAGATACTTGAACCTAGTTGCATCCCATATTCCAATGTGCTATGATATTTTGTATGTTTGGGTGGTAAAAGGATAATCCCTCGACCTTCAACTGTATAAGATGTCTGCCGATAATCCATTGAGTTGTGCTACTAAAACTGACTGGAGCAAGTGTTGCCTCTGTCAGACAGATACAAAAGCAGCGTTGAAGTCTCCCCCTACCCGTTATGAGTGTAGTTCTGACGGCTATTCCATGATAGCCAAAAACATACCTCTATTTCAGGCAATCAACCTGTTGCCCATCAGGTTAGACACATCCAGATTGGATGATGGAGGTGGCATTGAGGATACATTGAGGCGAAACGGTGCAATGTATCACCAAAATTGTCGCAAAATGTTTAGCAACTACAAACTCAAGCGTGCCACTAAAAGAGCAGCTGAAACTCAAAATGATCCTGAAGGACATCAAAAAATTCGAAGGGCTAGCACTGAAGTACAGCAGTGTTTCTTATGCGAAAAGATGGAACCAACATCAGAGATGCGACAAGCCATGACCATGCAGCTGAATGAGAGGCTCAATGAATGTGCTCGTAACCTTAATGACGGAAAGCTTCTGGCATTATTGAGTGGCGGAGATGTGGTGGCCCTAGAACTTAAATACCACTGGTCTTGCTTAACGGACCTGTATCACAGAGAGAGGGCACACATTAAAGCGGAAAAACAAGAAAAAATCCAGTCGTCTCAAGAAAAGGAAGCCTTTCATTTGGTGTTCTCTGAACTTCTGACCTATGTCATTGAGGCAAAAAAAACAAACAGTGATGGGCCTTCTGTGTTCCGACTTGCTGAATTGGTTAGTCTTTACAGGGAGAGACTTAAGCAGTTTGGGACAGACCTACCTGATGTGAATGCGACCCGACTGAAAGAAAGGCTTTTGGCAGAGATACCTGGACTTGTAGCCTACAAGAAAGGGCGAGATATACTTCTGGCATTTGAAAAAGATGTTGGTCCAGTCTTGTCAGAAGCGTCATCCGATGCTGATGCCATTATTCTCGCCAAAGCTGCCCAGATATTGCGCAGGCACATGGTGAATCACAAGTCTAAGTTTGAGGGCAATCTCTATGAGAGTTCAGTGCACGATTCCTTTCCTCCAGCTCTACTTCAGTTTGTCTGTATGATTGAACATGGGGCAGATATAAAATCTCAGCTGAAATTTGGAGCGACTACAAATGATCTGGCAATGGCTCAGCTCCTTCAATACAACTGCTTTGCCAAGTGCAAAGAAGGTGCTGCCACACAAAGGCATTCCAGAGACAGGGAAACCCCATTTCCGGTCTATATAGGGATGTCTATTTATGCTAAGACCAGAAAGAGACACCTTGTGGAAATGCTGCATGACCATGGTCTTAGTATTCCATATAATCGAGTTCTTGACATATCAGCTCAGTTGGGAGATGCAGTTGTAAACAGATACATTGAAGAAGGTCTGGTTTGTCCCCCCAAACTAAGAAAAGGCCTCTTCTGCACAAGTGCAATGGATAACATCGATCACAATCCTTCATCTACAACTGCGACTTCATCATTTCATGGAACCAGCATCTCCATCTTCCAACATACATCATCAGAAAATCAAGGCGAAGTTCGAGAACCAATTCTTATTAAGAACAGCAGTGTAAAGAAAGTCCCGGAACTTCCTGATTCCTATACAAATGTCCACCCTGCTTTCTTCACAAAAAAGAAGCCATCTCCTCCAAAGGGCAATGTCACATATGCATCTCTGCCAACTCTCCTCCTGACAAATGAATATGAATGGCTGCAGAAGGTTAGCCTAACACAAGATGTAGATGATGTGGTTAACATCACTTGGGCAGCTCACCATGCAGAGAAGAAGCGAGGTCTTGCATTTGATGTGAGCATTACCTCACTCTTCCCCCTTCTTCGTGATGAGGCCCATTCTATTGCCACAGTGAGGCATACCATGAACAAAGTCAGGGATGCTATTGTACACCTCAACCCTGGTCAGGTCCCTGTGATAACTGCAGACCAGCCTATTTATTCTATTGCCAAACAAGTCCAGTGGCACTGGCCTGACCTGTATGGTGAGGACAAATTTGTTGTAATGTTTGGCGGTCTCCACATAGAGATGGCTGCATTCAGATCACTTGGGACCCTGCTTCAGAGTAGTGGGTGGACAGGTGCTCTTGTGGAGGCTGGGGTGGCCTCTTCAGGAACAGCTGACTCCTTTCTTTCTGCCTCAAGTGTCACAAGAACACGCCACATGCACCAAGTTACAGCATGCTGTCTGTACATGCTCCGAAAGGAAGCATATGAGTACCATTGTGCAGAACAGAATGATGGAGCGCTGAATTTCAATGACTGGTGTGAGAAGTGCAGGAAGGAGAGTCCTCAGTTTCAATTCTGGGAGCTTGTGTTGTCAATGGAATTGGTGATTTTCTCGCTGGTCAGGTCTTTCAGAGAGGCTAACTTCAACTTGTATTGTCAAGCACTGTCTGCTCTAATCCCCTTCTTCTTTGCAAACAACAATGTGAACTATGCTCGATGGCTCCCCATTCACCTCAGAGACATGGTTTCTTTGGAGCAAACTCACCCTCAGATTTTCAATGAATTTCAGCTGGGAAAGTTTGTGGTCCACAAGACTCACAGGGAGTTCTCAGGCATAGCCATTGACCAAGCTCACGAGCAGGCTAATGCAGTTGTTAAAGGTGATGGTGGTGCCATTGGAGTTACTGAGGATCCATCTGCACTGAGGCGGTGGATGGTGTCTGGACCAGAAGTTAGCCAGTTAGTCAACCAGTATGAGTTGGCATCTGAGGTCAATGAAGCAACTGAAGATATCAGGCATCATGAGCAGACTCGTCAGTCTCAGAAGTCCTTCACTGACAAGGTCCAGAGGTTGTTTGCTGTGATGAAGGATCTGGGTAATCCTTTTCAGGAAGAGTCCAAAGATCTGCTCACATTGGACACAAAAAACATTGCACATCCCAGTGCTGCTGAGCTTGTAAGAACTCACTTTGAGAAAGGTCAAGTTGCCTTCAGAGACTTTTTCAATGGTCTGGGTGATGAGACTTCCTTCTATAGGCCGATTAAAAAGAACAAAGTTGACTTCTTTCGCCAAGAAGCAGCTTCAGCTTGCAGTGACATGAAGAAGCAGGTACTCAAAGATGACTGTCGCCTGTTCTCACAGCTCTTTATATCCTGCCAATCACGAGAGTGTGACCTGCTTGAGTTCTTTAAGCATGAGAATCAGTCTTTCCCTGCAGCACTGAGCGACACAGGGAAACTCTACTACGGCCAGAAGTCTCAGCTTGCAAACATTTTGGAAGCTACCATTTCTCCTCCTGACAAACAACCAGAATGTGGTGCTATTATCATTGATGGTTCCTCTCTTGTGTATTCATTGTCTCCAAAGACATCAAAGACCTTTGAGGAATATGCTGTCCAAGATGTAGTTCCAAAGATCCAGGCATACTCATCAAAGTATGAGCGAACAGACATAATTTTTGATGTCTACTGGACTTCAAGCCTGAAGGCTGAAACAAGGTCAAACAGAGGTAAGGGAGGTCGACGTAGAGTGACCGACAAAACCAAACTACCGCCCAACTGGAAAAGCTTCTTGCGAGACAATGAAAACAAGACTGAACTCTTTGGGTTCCTAGCAGAGAAGATAGTGACCTTGTGTCCTGACAATGTCGTAGTTGTGACCAAAGGAGAGCAGGCTCTTTCAAACAAACCCATCAGCCTTGAAGGTTTAAGTCCTTGCAACCACGAAGAAGCTGACTCCAGAATCTTCACACATGCTCTTCATGCAGCCAAGCAACAGATAAAGTCTGTGTTGATTAAGGCATGCGACACAGATATTCTTGTGGTTGCAGTCAATGTTTTTGCGACTCTTCAGGATGCAGGCTTGGAAAAGATCTGGATAGAATTTGGCCAGGGTCAGTCCATTAGGTGGTTGCCAATTCATGATATGGTGGTGAATCTTGGCCCAGAGAAATCCAGTGGCATGCTGTTCTTCCATGCCTTCACTGGCTGCGATGTTGTGTCAGCTTTCCGTGGTAAAAGCAAGAAAAGTGCATGGCAAGCATGGGAGGTTTGCCCTGAAGTTAGTCCTGTCTTCAAAAAGCTCAGCCAATACCCACCTATCATAGAAGATGCAGACCTCAACATCCTTGAGAAGTTTGTCATCACCATGTATGACAAGCAAAGTACTACATGCAAGGTTGATGAGGCAAGACTGGACTTGTTTGCTCGGAAGCAAAGGTCTTATGATGCCATTCCACCAACAAGCGCATCCCTCGTTCAGCATGTGAAACGGTCTGCTTTCCAAGCTGCCTGCATATGGGGCCAAGCAACAGTGTGCAAAATGCAAACTGAAAGTCCTGCCAACTGGGGCTGGCAAAAAGATGGTCAGATCTGGCAAGTTCTCTGGACAACCCTTCCACCCATTGCTCAGACTTGTGAGCAGTTGACAAAATGTGGCTGCAAGACTGAATGCCAAGGACGATGCAAATGCTATCGCTTCGGCCTGAAGTGCACACAGTTGTGTGCCTGTGCATGTGAGGGCTAAGAAAATAGAACAACCAAGTTTAAGTTGAATGTTTGAGTTGGATATTTGTATTATTATTTTTTACGTTATGTTGATTCAAGTTCTGGATCGTAAAACATGCAGCCTATGCTTTGACACCTTTTCTGTGTTTTTATACCGTTATCTAAAAATTTAAAAAAAAATTAAAAAAAATAGCCTATACAAAAAGAATTTAAAAAAAATGGGGGAGACAAAGACAGCCTCTACGTGGCCTCCCCTACAAGTAGCTTACAGGTCCAAAAGCTTTAAGTGAAACTAATGTCTTTGTTTGTGAGTGTTTTTTTCATTTAATTCGCATTGTATCATCATAATATTCAATAATTTTGATTTTCTAAATGCAGAGTTGTATTTCTCATGTGCAAAAACACATATTTCAATGTATAAACCATCAGAATAGGACTATTCAATCAAAATATAGTTCAAACGCTGTTTCAAACCACTTCGAATGGCGGCCATCTTGAAAAATGGTGGCCACTTTGTTTGTTCAAGTGGGCAACGTACTTTTATGAGATAATAGGTCCAAAAGCACTTGTGTACCAAATTTGGCGCTTGTACCACAAAGTGAACGATTTTTCATTAATGTGCTCCACTATAAGGAAGGTTTTGTTTAATAGAGTGAACGTCATTACACAACCAGGGCACACTGGTGACTTCACTGCTGTGGAACTCAGCATGGGGTTCAGTGTCAGCTGATCTAGTTTTACTTACACTGTAGTTCTTGACTAGTAGTAATAGTATAGCTAAGTTTAGTGTCCCAAATGCTGTCTAACAGCCCCTCATCAATTAGCTAGTAATAGATGTAGTTAGATAGCCGCACCTGAATTGACAGGTTGTGCCAGCGCGGGAGAGCCGAGACAAGGGTAAGCTGGGCAATACATGACTTGTTCATGTATGCTTACCTGGAAGGTGTACATATCACACGGGACTTAAATGGCACTGGATGAATGATCGGGCTAGGTGTAGGTGACCCGAACCTAGTTGTATCCCATACCTGAATGTGTACTATGTCTATGATTGAGGTGGTAAAAGGATAACCCCTCGGCCTTAATCAGACAACAAACCCCCAAAATGGCAAATGAAAATCTCATGTCAGCCAAGAGGCCAACTGATTGGATGACATGTTGTCTTTGTCAGACAGACACAAAGGAACCCCTCCAATCACCACCTACCCATCATGTTTCTCAACATGATGGCTATAAAATGATTGCCACCAACTCTTTCACAAGATCAACAAAATGCCAATGACCCTGGATCTGGAACGACTGTATGAAGGTGGTGGTATAGAAGCTACTTTGAGAAGGAACCAAGCGAAGTATCACTACAATTGTCGACTTCGGTTCAACAACACAAAGTTACTTTGTGCCCAGAAGCAACAATCCGATGCTCAATGTAGTGAGACAGATGAAGGCCAAACAAAGCGTCGCAGAACCATGATGCAGAAAAGTCTGGATGATCAGGTTTGCCTTCTTTGTGAGAACATATCTCCTGAATCTGACCTACGTCAGGTAATGACAATGCACCTGAATGACAGACTACATGAATGTGCACAAACACTGAATGATGGTAAATTATTGACTCAACTAAGTGGTGCTGATACCATTGCACAGGAGCTGAAATACCATCATTTGTGTCTCATTCATCTTTACAACAGAGAGAAACTCCACCTCAGAAGGCTTGAGAAAGAGTCACAGAATGAAACGGTTCAACCACGCCTTTACAGGTTGTGATACTGTAGCAGCCTTTCGCAACAAAGGCAAAAAGATTGCCTGGCAAACCTGGGAAATGTTCCCTCCTCTCTCATCTTCAGCAAACTAAGTCAATACCCTCACCACCAACGTTGTGATTTATAGAAAAATTCCTTGCGGAAAAGAGTGCGCAGTTCTACGCATCCTTTCACCCTGGAGTAAAGGTCCCGCAAAGTTTTTCAGTGATCTCCGAAGACGACCACAGGAAGTTGGTGGCGGTAATGCACCATATCGGTTTGCAAACCGCCAATAACGCCAAAAGAAGAAGAACACGCTACCTCCCATTACCCAACGCACATTGCGCACCACATACTATGACTTTGGATTTATTTATTCATTTTATAAAAAGCACCCATTATGAAATATGAATTAAGGCAATATTATGTATCACTTAAAAGTTTCATTAATTACCTTGATAAATAGGCCTACATTCAATAAGCCTGTGACCATTTGAAATTAATACCCCTATTGGCCTATCAATAATGCAAGGCCTATAAATAATGGTCTGATGGCCTCTGTATTCTAACGTGCGCAAATATGGCATACTTGGCATTGCTCGAGGATTTGGCGAGAGGTATGCGACGCGAGTGCGTTTTTAGAGACCATGAAGATTACCTGGCCCACGATGATGAATGGCTAATAAGCCGTTTCAGGCTTCCTAGAGCCATTCTCATGCAAATCTGTGGTGAACTGGAACTAGCTTTAGAACGGCCTACTCGCCGGAATAGGTCCATACCTGTGCAGGTACATGTATTGACCACCCTTGGATTTTTGGCTACCGGGACGTTCCAGCGCAAGCTTGCCGATAGGTCCGGCATATCACAGCCATCACTGAGCGTGATTATGCCAGCCGTGTGGAGAGGTTTGATTGAATTGACCCCTCGCTACATAACGTTTCCCTATACTGCTGTTGAACAGGCCAACATTAAAATGCAATTTGCCGCAATGTCCGGTTTTCCTAATGTAATCGGAGCTATTGACGGCACACATGTTGCGATAAAAGCACCGACTGATAATGAGTATGCTTATGTCAATCGGAAGCAATACCACTCAGTCAATGTGCAAATCATATGCGATGCAGACATGACATTTTTAAATGTCGTGGCATGTTGGCCAGGCTCAACCCACGACTCTTTTATGTTGAGACAAAGTAGTGTAGGAAGAAGGCTCCAGGCTAGCGCTGTGCAGGATGGTTGGCTTCTGGGTATGTATATGTGCGTTTTTGGTGTAATAAAAAACGGTTATGTAGAGTGGTTTTCCAACATTTTACAACCTACAATTATCTTGCAGGAGATAGTGGGTATCCCCTGAGGAGCTGGCTCCTCACTCCCTTCCCCAACCCACAAACCCAAGCTCAGCAAAACTACAATGATGTGCATGCGCGCGCTCGGGTGGTGGTTGAGCGCTCCATTGGCCTTTTCAAATCTCGCTGGAGGTGCCTGGATAAGTCTGGAGGAATCCTATTGTATGCACCTGAAAAGGTTTGCGCTATTACCCGGGCATGTGCAGTTTTGCACAACATAGCACAGAGGCACAGAATTCCTGCACCTGCTTCCATATTGCCCGATGACATGGATGCGCACGCGGCGAATGAGGACCACGCTCCTAGAGCAGTTGAATTGCGCGAACAAGTGATGGGGCATTTATGGACAGGTAAGACACAGAATATACTTTTTTAGATATTTTATTGCACAACAAATGTCAGACAATACACCCGTGACATTGCGCACTTCGGCAGTCAATTTACCGATGGCTTCTGTAATTTCTCTCTGTGACTGCAGCACGGCATCAGTGAGGACACGGGCCGAGGGCACGCCGCGAATGGAGCCTGATGGAGTGGAGCGTGCGCTGGAGGCTGACGCAGGGGCACTGGGTGCGCTGGAGCCTGGGTCGCTGAGGCCGCTGGTGCATGGAGGGCTGCTGGCATCTGGTGCACTGTCCATCTGGGACCTCTCGCCTGCATGTGGCTGAAATTTAATTTCGGTCTCATGTTATTTATATGCGTGTATGTGTTTATAATGAAGGGTATAAGCTTCAATACAACTTTTCAATCTCACTTACCTGCGTCTGTGTCCCCCTCATCCTCGGGCACAATTCCTGAGAGCAACTTTTCCCCTATAATGCCAGCAACCCTCTCGTCCAGGGGTGATAGTGGGGGCTTCCCCGACCCACCTCCAGTGATGAGGACACTCTGGCTGTATTCAGCGATCCTCTTTTTGGAATCGACCTTCATGTCCGACCACTTCTTTTTAATTTCACTAAATGATCTTGGTGTCGAACTGACCTCATTCACAGCAGCTGCCACGAACTGCCATGAAAGTTGTTTGTTCTTGTTGGTTACCCCTGTACTTAGGCTCCCGAACAAAACACTTTTGCGGTGGTCAACTTCATTGAGAAGCACTTCTATCTCACAGTTCGAAAAACGCATTTTCTTCTTGGAAGGTGGATCCATTTTTTTGGTGTAATGATAGGTCAGCAAAGGCTCCTTATATACTTGGAATATTCATTGATTAATTAGCATTGACCTTATAAGGACTATTATGGGACAAACTTGGGAGGAGCATGGCGCTCATGCACGCGCGCCAAATTCAACGCAAGTTGGTATTTATAACGAGAAGAGTGCGTACAGGTGTGCGCTGCACGGTTTTATAAATCTGAATATTTTTGTGCGTACGCACATTCTGAGGTTTGGGCGTACGCAATGTTTTAGGGAGGGTTTTACGCAGAGTTTTATAAATGAGGCCCCTGGAGATCCATGAGAAGTTTGTGGTCCTGCTGTATGATCGATCAAGCACAGCTGTTATTGTAGATGAGGCTAGACTTGACATGTTTGCCCAAAAGCAGAGGCCATATGAAGCCATTCCTCCAACAAGAGCAGCTCTGTTTCAACACACTAAACGTGCTGCATATCAAGCAGGCTGCATTTGGGGTCGAGCAACCCAGTGTCAGCCAGAAGCAGAGAGTCCTGCTGACTGGGGATGGAAAAATCTTGGTGAACAATGGGGGGTCTTCTGGACAGCAAATGCACCAGTTGCACAAAGTTGTGAACAACTAGCCAAGTGTGGCTGCAAATCAGAGTGCCGTGGAAGATGCAAATGTTTTAGATTGGGTTTCACTTGCACAGAACTGTGCAATTGCAAATGTGAATAAAAAAGTAAGTAGCCTTGCGGTGGGCTGAGAGCCGATTTCCTGATTCTGGACCGTGATGTATATGTACCTTCCTGGATATGTTGCCCCCAATACAACACTTGCTGACTGCCAAGCAGGGAGGCATTGGCTACTATTTTTAACAGTCTTTATTATGACTCGGTAGGGCACAACCTCTCAATCTCAGGTTGGACACTAACCACAAGGCCTTTGAGCTGGTAAAAATCCAAGTAGGCTACCACATCATCTGCGAACAGCCCTATCTTATGTTCTGTACCTTTCATCTCCATCCCTTTGATGTCTTGGTTCTGTCTAATCGCTTGTGCCAATGGCTATGAATATCGCAAAGAGAGTTGGGGAGAGACTACACCCCTGTCTAGTAGACCTTCCCAGACAAAAGGGGTCTGTGAGACTGCCATTCACCTTGATCCTAGCAGTCGGTTCTTGATATAACGCCTTAATACTAGTGATGTCCGATATTATCGGCCCACCGATATTATCAGCCGATATTGGCATAAAAAATCAATATCGGAAAATATCGGTATCGGTTTTTAAAAAAGCTCAAAATGACTAAAGTGGCCTATGGCATGTTATACCTTGTTGGAAAGCTCTAATTGTCCTGTAATTGTCTTTGTTCTGTTAGTACAAAGACAGTGTGAAATAAATAAACACTTTGTTTGAAATAATAATAATAATATCTGTTATGTTTCAAGTGAGGACGTGGTTTGATGACATCATCAAATGCGCCGCGCCGTCTCAATAACAAGCCTGGGCATGTGCGGCCAATATCGGACATCCCTACTTAATACATTTGACAGATTCCTCATTGAAACCAAATCTTTCTAACACCTTATATAGGTAAGTCCAATTGACACTGCCAAAGGCTTTTTCTGCATCTACACTAACCAAAGTAGCACTATTTTTCGTTCGTTGAGTCTCTTCTACAATGTGTATCATTCTCCTAATATTGTCCTGTGTCCACTGGCGTAACTATCGACGGGGCCCAGACGCCGGGGGGGGCCCATGAAGACGCCGGGGCCTACCCCGTCAACAACCGCGCAGCACCCCCCCCCTCCCCCTGTCAACAATCGCGGGGGCCCTAAAATATTTTTTGCACCGGGGCCCATCATCACGTCGTTACGCCAGTGCCTGTGTCTGTCTGCCTTTAATAAAGCCTGTCTGGTCTTCGTCTATAATGTCAGTCATGAATGTCTCAAATCTTTTGGAGATTATTGAAGTGTACATCTTGTAGTCCACATTTAGTACTGATATTGGTCTATAGCTGCTACAATGTTATTTATTCTTGCCCTCTTTGGGTATGGTTGAGATAATGGCCTCCCTCCACAAAGGAGGGATTTTCCCTTCTTTCATTGTGTGTCTAAAAGAGGCCAGCAGCACCGGGGTCAACTCTTGTCTAAAGGTTGTATAGAATTCTGAAGGGAATCCGTCACTACCAGGAGATTTATTGTTCTTCATCCTAAAGATTGCCCTTTCTATTTCCTCCTCTGTTATGATTGCAGTCAATAATTTATTCTGCTCTTCCCCTATTCTTCCCCTAGATCCAACCTGTCCAGGAAGTCTCTCATATCCTGTTCGTCTGCCATTGCTGGTTGTGTGTATAAGAATTGATAATATTCCCTAAATACTCTCTCTATTTCGTCTGGTTCAGTAAGCAATTCATTAGTTTGGGGGTCTCTAATTGTGTATATGGTGTTCAATGCTTGTTGTTTTCTTATACGTCTAGCCAGTAATCTGTTTGCTTTGGGGCCTCCCTCGTAATAGGTTTGTTTTACAAATCTAGCCTTCTTTTCCACCTCTGACAGTAATATATTATCAATTTTATTCCTTGTTTCTTTCACCTGTCTCAGTACCTCTGGGTCACTTGTGGCGTTATGTTTTCTCTCCAAGTCTTTTAAGTGACCAATTTGTTTCTGGTAGTTCACTAGTCTGGATTTCTTGCGAAGCGCTGTCTGTACCATCAAATTCCCCCTAGCGACAGCCTTAAGCGCATCTCAAAGAATGTTTGGATCTACCTCCCCATTGTCGTTTTCCTCTTTATACCTATTTCACATGTTCGACTTTCAAATGTACTTTTGTTGTCATGAAACTTATTGTTGTAAATATATATATATTTATATGTCCTTAAGATGTTTGTGCTAATGTTTCTGTTCTTGTTTCTGCGTCCAAGGGTGACCTGTGCTTTGTTAGTTTCAAAGTTTTGAAGTTAGTTTTGAATTTGCATGTTAAGTATTACCTTAGCTTTTTTCACTAATCACTTTTGTTGTACATAGTCACCAGGGCTGGACTGGGGAAATTTTTCAGGCCGGGCATTTTTAACCAAGAGCAGGCCACCACCAGGTATTGACGGGGAAAAATGTAAGCGCGCTGTGTGACAGCGTGGGTTTTTTCCCCAACTGCTTTTGACATGCGTACCCCTTAAGCCTTTTTGTCACACCATGAGTACCCCTTCACTCATGCAATGACTATGCTGCACACATTCGTTAATTTATCCACATACCCCCTGCAGTTTGCTTGCGCACCTCAGGTGGTATATGTACCATGTACCCCTTGTTGGGAATCACTGCCTTAAACGATCAATGTGCACTAGGAGACACAAACATTTTAACACTATGAGAAGCATTATGAAAAGTTCTCCCAAAATACTGTTAGGCTTATCAAAAGTATGATCTATTGACCGTAGGTCACATTACTTTTTAGACATGTCATTTCTTTCAACCTTGTTACTTAAATTTAAGTAAAGGAATTATATTAAAAAATATTAATTAATTCATTTGTTAATATAATTATAATAAATGTAATACTGTAGGCTAAACTATGAATAATATATCATTACTTGTGTGATACAATGCATTATTAAAGCAAGAAATGACTGGATGACTGTACCAATGACTGGATGCAAAGGCTGACCTAAAATTGCAATACACAAAAAGGCCACAAGATGTTTATCTCACTACAAGCTACAAGTAACAGCAAGGATTTCTCTTATTACCAATTTGTGTTGCTAATCAACTGTCAATACAAAATAAAATGTTAGGTGTGTGAAATTATGCCAGGACTTGGAAAGAATAGGATTTTCATCCATTTAATTTTGAATATAAAATAAAAAGTGATGACACACAACAATTGAAGTTAAACACTTATATTTACAATGAGTCAATAATTACTTAACTGTACAAAATAAAATAAATTGCTTAACTTAACAAATCACTTAACTGTACAAAATAAATAGAAAAAATAAAGTAAATAAATACACAATTATACTGTATATTAAGAATATGAATATCAATAAAACAAACATTAAAACGAAAAGGAATGGGTAACTTACATGCAGCATGCAAACCAATGAGAGCTTTCAAATGGACCAGAACACACACACACACACAATCCAACAAGTGGGAGAGATGCTGATGCTATCCCATCTGCCTCTTCTCAGCAGCAACACCCAGCACTCCTTAAGCATGGGAACCTTAAAAAAGATGAAAAGACAAAAGAAAGATAGAAATGTGAGAAAAATAACACAGGTGATCATAGTAGTGCATTTCAACTCTACAAAAACGTTCTAAGACTGTGACACAGTAAATGCGTATTCAGATCTAATGTTTTAATTCTAAATGACAGTGATTCTAATATAAGGTCTCATGTGCACTAAAGGTAGATACTGCTTTACATTTTCTCTGCAATGTACTTTGTGCAAGGACAGAGTTTAACTTAATCTGATCCACTATGAGTGTTTCAAGTCAGCGTATTATTTTACCTCATCACAAAAGCAGCCTTTTCATCAGATCGCTCTTCTCGGCTACCCTGTCAATGATGACATCTGTATCAAGAGACATGAGGATGTCCTTTTCAGTAGCCATCAGCATAAATGCCTCCAACTTGTTTGCGGACAGGCTGCTTCTGAGTCTGCTTTTAATGAACTTCAGTGTTGAAAAGCTTCGCTCACAGGCCACCTGAGTAAGGGAGAGGGTCAGAAGGTATTTGTACGCAAGCCCAAGGAGATGATAGGCATCTGAGAGCATGTTGAATCTCCGAAGTACTTGATAGCAGCAGAGTGGGCAATCTTTGCAGGAATTGCAGATTTTTGTTACTATGCCACCATCTTCTTCAAATTCTGCTGAGGCTTCCTCTGCTGTTCTTGTCTTATACTCATCCACATGGGACTCCTTCAGCCTGTCCCACTGTGCGGCAAAACTTTTCAGTTCCGACTGTAGCTCATTCACTGTAGCCCTTGAGTCGAATTTCAGGAGACACATGCTGAGGTTTTTAAGTGCATTGCCCGGAAGAGTAATGGCTCTGATCTGATCAAACCTCCTGGGGTCCAGCCAAGCCAGGTCAGCAATTAGGGTGCCATGCATGAGGAAACGCCTGTGTATTGCCTCTATAGCCACGTCCAGGATGGGGTTGTGCACCTTAACCTCGTACAACTTGCCAGCCTCCATGGGGACCTCATCGTCTGCCATCTCTCCAGCCATGCATCTTCTTTTTTTGGCCCTCTTCTCAGGCAGTGCAGCCTCCACCTCCACATCTGTGTTTTCCTCCCTCTCCTCCAGTTTCTCATTTGCCCATTTAACAAATGAGTCTGCGGCCGCCCTCACACTTCTGAAGTCCCTCGCAATGCCTTTGAGGCCCTCTTGGGTGGCAGTCACCATGGCAGAGAGGATGTCCATGCCCTTGGACTGGAGGTATTTTGAAAGAGGAGTCGTATGCTCAAACACCCTGAGAAATATCTGAGCAGTCAAGACAGTCTCATGTCTTAAAAGGCCCTCTTTAAACCCTCGCGCTCTGGCACGTACAGCTGGCTTTTCTTTTTCTTTCTTCTCGATGGCCTCCAGGGTGAGGACGGCATCGATGAAGAGACCATCCTCTGGCTTCCCGAAATGCCCGAAGATTTTCTTCAGAGCCTCGTGCTTTGCCCACCATCGTGTCTCCCCAATTGGGCTGACTATTGTTTGGTCGTCCAGGGTGTATGCGGCTTCATTGGCTACATGCCTGTAGCTCAGCCCTCTCTTGCCAAGCACTTTCACCACATCAACCACACGCTCCAAAACTTGGCGTCTCTTTTTGACTTGTTCCCTGTGGGCTGATATCTGGCTTCCAGCGAACAGGGTGCTGATGTCACTTTTTGAGCATCTTAAGAAAAATGCCTCAGCACAGGTATGGTGTGTAGTGCTCTTCTCGTGCTCCATAATGCGCACATGTACATGTCGCCAGTCAGTCATGCCAGTAATAAATGGGCTGGTATCAGTTGTCTTCGCAAATGCCAGACACACAAAACAGAACAGTGAATGACGTTCTTTGCAGTATGTGACCCACTTCCTGCTCGTCCCATCCTTACAAGTAAACACCTTCTGAACAACTGCACTGGTGGTGTTCTGCTGTGGGTGGTGATCTAAGAATGCCTGTAAAAAGGCAGGCTCTGGGCGAGCAAAGTAGTTGATGCCTTGGCTCTCTCTCTGTGGCTCTTCTGCATCTCTCTGCTCCAACTCTGTACATCGAACTGTCTCACTCTCCTGCTCTTCCGTCTCTCTCTCTCTGACTTGTTCTACCAACTCACTCTCCTGCTCTTCTGGCTCTCTCAACTCCTCCCTCTCCTCACTTGCCCCCTTCTCTAAGGATGGTGAATCAACCTGAAGTAACAAACATTATCATTATCACAGTCACAACCTCAAGGCCCACATTTTTCCAAAGAAAGTAGCAGAGGCCAATATAACATTTTATACCATGAAATTGCACAAAATCACATGCACACTGAAACATTTTGTTTCATGATTATAAATGGATTTAGGAGTGTGGCCCAAGTAGGCATTAAAACTATATTTGAGCTTTTCATAAATATTTACCAAGTAATAAACTGGGCCCACTATTTACTGATCTGACGAAAGTACAGTATGTTTTGCAGCTTCTGGAAACTGGCAGCAGCCTGGAAGTAGCCTACTACTACAACAACAACAACACCATAACCATACCACAAACACCATACACGACCTTTAAATGAAGTATCTTATGCAGAGTTTATGTTTATTTTAAAATGATAAAACTACATTACTTTTAATCCCGTGCAGTTATTATAAAATTTTATACACATGTCAGTCTATGTAATTACTCCCCTTTCCCTTCCCTCTGTAACTGATACACCTTTGGAAAGCACACGAGCAGTCAGCAAGTTGGGACAATAGAGCAGAGTAGTGCTTTTATTAACCCCGACGGAAATTAAGGAGTTGAAAAGTTGGCTAAAATTGACGAGAATCAAAGATACAAACACAGAGCTGATCAGACTTTCTGCCGCACTCGTCGGCGCCCAGATTCTTGATGAATGACAAAATACATTCTACACAGGGAAGCCGTCATACCACACACCAGCAGACGCCACCTGCATCACAGACGGTGCAAAACAGCAAGCTTTTACTTCGTAAGGCAGACGCACGACAGTCACACAAACAGAATGAAGAATAAAGAAACAACCTGGCGGCAGCCACCGCGACAGTCACACAAATGCAATGAAGAATAAAGAATAAATAAACAACCTGGCGGCAGCAGCGTTGTAACTAGCCATGCACACAATTTGCACAGGTTACATTGCTATGCTAGGTTACGTGACTGCACTCGTAGGTGCCCAGAAGTGAGGAGTGAGAAAATACATTAGTTCTGTTCTATAGAAAGGGACCGTCCACCCCATCGCTCAGTAAGACTGTGCAAAACAGCATATTTCGTAAGGCCGACGCACGACAGTCACACAAACAAAATAAAGAATAAAGAAGCAACCCCGCGGTGGCACAACAGTCACACAAATACAACGAATAAAGAATAAATAAACAACCTGGCTGCGGCAGCGTTGTAGCTAGCCATGCACACCATTTAACCTAGCCTAACCTACATTGCTAGGCTAGGTTACATGACTGGCAGTGAGCAGCACCAAAATAATATCCGACGGTCCAACATTAATTCATATCTGAGTGACAAGGTTAGACAGAACTTAACTTCGACAGAAGATCAATATTTCTTTCTCACACATAGATGTCTGATTTATAAACATTTTGCTGTTCATTAATTAATAGCTGAAGTTAACCTTGACTTACCGTCATGGCCGCCTCGTCCACCTGCTGTCGAGCATCTTCTCCTCCACTACCTGTTGATGCTGCTGCTGCAGATGTGGAGGCTCCATGTCCACGAGCAGCAAACATATCAGCTATTTTTAGGCATTTCGTAGCATCTGCCTGAAGGGCTGCTTTTTTCTGGTCCCTGGCTCTTTCAGCGCCACCCTTTCTTTTCTTCCCACTAGGGTCCATATTGCCCGTTTTCGATCTGCCTGCTAGCAGTGGCTAACCAACCAAGTCACCAACGGAGGCTGAGATGGAGGGGTAGGCGTAATTGGCCTGCCCCTCACCTCATTGGCCCAGGCTTCAATCAATCATGATAAAGGGCAGATCTGCCAGTTTAACTTGCATTAACTTGAATTGACGTTAATGTGGCCTGCATTGAAGTTAACGTGGCCTGCTACGTTAGACGCGAGTTTGGCATGAATAAAAAAATAAATAAAAGGCTTCAGGCCACCGGGCATATGCCCGCCATGCCCTATGCCCAGTCCAGCGGTGATAGTCACTTTAAATTGTCACCTTTTTTCCACATTTGTATATAGTCACTGTTAGTACCTGGAAGCAGTAGGAGTGAGCTGCCTTTTTCTTTTGACTCGTTTTCTCATGTTTTTTATTAGTTTAGGAAGTTACTTTTAGTAATTGTCTTTTTATTATTTACTTTGACATAGGGTTTAGGTAGCTTCCCGTTAAAATCTAGTTTGTTTTGTTTAATTATTTTGGCCTTGGTTCACTCCGAAGAGAAGCTTCATTTTCAGTTTTGTGTATTGTTTGTGTGTTAAGCAGCAATAAACTGCTTGTTATTTTGACTACGCGTGTGTGGACTCCTATTTATGTTAGGCAAAAAATGTACATAAAACATGAGAAGAATTGTGATTTTTCTGTTGGATATGTGTGTATATATGCACAAATACACACACACATATAAGCTTAAAAGTATATATATATATATATATATATATATATATATATATATATATATATATATATATATATATATATATATAATATTATATATATAAATAGTAGAGTTGGTACGGATAAAGCACTTTTGCCAAGTACGGGTATTATACGAGTAATACGAGTCAATATCTGTGCTCAGATTGAATGAAAATCCTCATTGGGTAGCTGACTGTGTCAGCGTTCTGTGATAGGCTACAGCGCCCCTCCCCTACACAATGCAGATGTGTTGTTGTGTCCTGCTCTGATCACTCACACGCAGAACAGCTCTCTGTCTCTCCCTCAGTCACTCAGGTTCGCGGGTCGTTTTCCGTTAATGTTTAGGGTTTCTTCAGCTTCAGGTTTGTTATTTGTTAAGAATAAATAATAACATATGTATCAACAGGCTGTAATATCTACACATAGCCACAAGGGAACAGAAAGAAATATATAATTTGTATTAACCGCACCTGGCCACCAGATGGCGGCACACATAATACACTGGGGGCGGGCGCTCACCACTAGCCAATCAGAGCATATTATGCGTCATAGAGGCCACGCCTGCCCAGGTACTACCAAACCACACATCCGGGGGAAGAGCAGAAACCCCCAGGCAGCGTATCTGGACAGATACCCAGCTAAAGGGTCGCTCCACGCGCGTGACTTTTACAATTCCTCTCCATTTGCTTCATAGATAAATACCTAAAGCTAAACAAATAAAGTGAGTTAAAAGCGATCCTGTGTCGGTAGCCTTCTTCCTCAAAGAACACATCACATATTACTTAGGTTGGTACTTACTTATGAACCAGTAGAGTTCTGGTAAACGTGGGTTCGTTCAGACGTGGTGCCGACTCGCGTTGCGTCTCTGCCTGTCGGAGATTTTTTTTTTTTACTTCACGCACGGTGTCCGACACTTTCTTGCTGTATTTCGTGAAAAAATAAAGCTAGTAGTGGTATAAATATTGGAAATCAAGCTACACATACACACACACACACACACACACACTCTCTCTCTCCCTCTCCCTGCCGGTCGTCTGAGTTTTTTTTTTCTTTTTTTTCAATGCTGATGCTGTCCTGTAAATAGTTTTCTGATCAGCAATAAATAACAATTTCTGATCAACCCATATCAATTGCATGCTTAAAATAACATACCGGTTAAAACCTCGCTCATTTCAAGACAACCCGACCCGCTTCCGGGTTAAATCCCGCCCACTTCCGGGTTAGGCCCCGCCCACTCCGAGTACAGATACAGATAATTCATATGGTTAACAGATACAGATAATGCTGTACTCGCTCATCCCTAATAAATAGTCTAACAGTCTAAGTAAATAAGACAAATACACACACTGAGATAACTGAAAATTAGCTTAAAGAAATGGCGTTTGTCTATCTATCTATCTGTCTATCTGTCTGTCTGTCTGTCTGTCTCTCTGTCTATCTATCGTGAAAGTCGAATGCAATTTAGTTTGTCCGAGTGGAGTTGCTGTAGATAGCGTATTGTGTGACGTAATCAGCAGACGAGGGACCCCGAGCCGATCTGGAAGCCGAGCCGATCTGGTACCTACACCGGCAGGGATTTTATATCCCTCGCAAGTTTAACTAAGCCGGACAGGTCAAAGGAGAGGAGGCAGACAAAGCAGATATTATGACTATTGGACAGAAATGGTGGCCATCTTGAAAATGGTTGCCATCCTGAATTTTTGAGTGGCACATACCTTTTTCCAAAACAGTGCTCCTTGAAGAGTATTTCTGCCTAATTTTATGCTTACATCACCATTTGAACAATTGAAATAATTAATATTCGACAGGAACGGTGGCCATC
Organism: Merluccius polli; assembly: GCA_030340625.1. NCBI lineage: Eukaryota > Metazoa > Chordata > Actinopteri > Gadiformes > Merlucciidae > Merluccius > Merluccius polli. The sequence goes on along the minus strand of JAOPHQ010001144.1, from coordinate 56,837 downwards.
TTTAAAAATGGCGGCCATCTTTAATTTTTGAGGGACAAGCATCTTTTTCCATTAACATGTCCTTTAGGTTTTTGGTATGTGAGCTCCGGGCACTAGTCTACACGTGTCCTGTGAATTTCATATTCATATCTATTACGGTCTTTGTACAGTGATTTACGCTGACATTAGAGCGCCACCTAGTGGTGGAATCTTTTTTCCTTTTGACATGATCCTCAGGGAGCCATGGGCTATCATCCTACCAAGTTTCGTTTAAATCGCTCATGCCAATGTGGAGATATAAACTTCTTAATTTTAAAGAGCGCCACCTAGTGGCGATGGTCTAAAAATGTGTACGATGCTTAATGGAGGAATAAGGAACTATTGAGTTAAGTTTGGCGTCGATACGACATACCAATGTGGCAAAATGGTCCACTTGCTTTTTTGACGTAAAATGTACACAAATTAAAATATTTATAGCAAAGGTTGAGAACCCCTGATATAGATAATAAATGTGCAAAGCAAAACTTATAAATAGTATTAAGAATAGTAGTGGTGACATAGCTGTGGAAATTAATCGCAAAGTCACTTTTATGCTATCGATATTTTTTCTCAGCTAGTTATATTCTCTTCTCACCTGTGACCCTGCATGATCATCCTTGCTGGCCTCTGGTCCACTGTCTCCTCTCTCACCCTGCTCTTTCTATTGTGGCAATAAAGATTGAAAAATATGTGGAAAGCAACATTTTGAAATAGAATTAGGAATACAGTAGTAGTAGTGAAATTGTTGTAGAGTTTAACCTCAAAGTCCCTTTTATGCTATCAATATTTTCTCTCAGCCAGTTGTAACAGAGACATTCTAAGGACTTTGGTTATAATTTCTCCTCACCTGCTGTGAAGACCCTCCCTGTTCATTCCTGCTGCTGCTGGACTGTCTCCTCCCTGACCCTGCTCTTTCTATTGTATGAAGATTTAAAAAATATGTGCAAAACAATAGTAAGCACAAGTTCTGTGCAAAAATGCGAGGAGTGGGTTTATTCCTTGGTGGTAGAGTAGCCAAAACTTGTAGTCAAGTAGGAGTATTGTTACTTTAGAATAATTTAAGTAAAAAAGTATTTTGCAGTAAAACAACTCTTACAATTTATCCAAAAAGTTACGTTAAGTAACAGACGTTAAGTAAATGTAACAGTTAAGTATATGTAACAGAGTAAATGTAACTAGTTACTATCAACTGTGCACCTAGCAAGCGATTTAACATAGGTAACAGTTAACAATTGTTAACTAGCTTAACTTGATATATTGACATCTATTAGTCAGTCATCATGTAGCTAAACAACATGCAACAGCATTACTCAACTTACACGGTTTGTTTGGAAAAAACAAGGTAAAGTTTTTTGCCTCTTGACTGCTGGTTTGCTGAACATGCTTGAAACAGATCTGAATCAACGTCTGTGTGATTGAAATCACAACACGACAGCAGTGTGTGCCACCTGGCTCCGCCTGCTCATGGCATTCAAAGTGGCTCGGAAAAACGCGTTTCCATGTGTTAAAAATGAATTGAATGGTTGTAATGGCTGTAAAAAGTGCGGGGGACAGAGGGCACAGATACGGGAAGTGCGGGGGACATGTCCCCCGCGTACCCCGCCGCTACGCCCATGCTTTGTCGCAAACTGATTAAGACATGTACAGTACACTGTAAAGTATTTACCTGGATATTGATTAACACCCAGGTATTGATTGATTGGCTGTCTCTCTCAGTAGCCTACTCGACATCTGGCAGTGTGTGTCCAAGACGGTGTGCTGTCCATCGAGGAGGTGGCGCCCTCCGATGGCGGTCTGTATTCCTGCATGGCTGTCAGGGCTTCAGGCAAGTGTGTGTGATTAGAAAAAAAGACCAATATATGGTAAGGTAATATTTGATAATTGAGGTAAATAGGTGAATTCATAATATTCCAGCCTTTCTGTTTTGTAAACAGTTATTTATTTAACTTTTTAAGATACAAGGCATAATTGTTATAGTGTTGAAGTACTCAACAAGAGTAATATCTTGTATCCACCAATCAAATTCCCAGCTCAACCCGGCCCTTCTCTGAATGTGTCCGTCTCTCCCGAAGTCACTTAATTGGTCTTTTCCCTCAAAACCTTTGTTCTGCAGTGGCGGCGGGGCTCAGCTGAAAAGTGGGAGGAGACTGTTGTCCTGATCTCAGGTAAGGCTCTGCCAATTATAGATCATTTTCACAGAGGCATCATCATAGGACAAACAGGTTATGTGTCACTAATTATGGGTCTGCTACTTTTATGTATCAGGGCACATGGTCCATGGTCAACATGTGATATCTTCTATCTATCACTAGTTTTAGTCTGTTGTCTATTGGGTCTATTGTCTTTGTTAGAAGGAAGTACTTTTTCTTTTTTACCCATTTTAAATAAATCAAAACACATAATATGATATTGTATTCAGAAGTAAAAGAGTAGTTTAGTTTTATTTATATCTGGATGTTTTGATTATGGTTTGACATTCAAGATTCTTTATTGCCATATTTAACGAGTACAATGGAATGCTTACTCCCCATTTACTCCCACAGTCTCACTTCTAAACATTGATCCAATATAAACAAATAATATAAACAGTATAATGATAAAGTATAGTGATACATTATTATTGTAATACTAAATGATAAAGTAATGCTCCTGATGACAAGGGTCATCTATGTGCTAATGTGTGTGAATGTGTGTGCATGTTGTACTGTGTCAGATCCTCTTGCTCTAACTTCCCTCACACCTCCTTCACCGTCCGCCTGGCCACCATGAATGCTGTTGGCCTGGGACAGTTTTCAGATGCACATGGCATACCAGGCATCCATAAGTGCTGACTGCTATCAAATCATTTCCAAATAATGACGAGTAAATGAACAAATATTTTTGTGGCCAATAATGGAAAACAAATATGTTGAACAGTTTTTATCATCACAGTTGTACATTTACATTTATTGATCTGTATAATCACAATCCAGGAATATTTCAAGCATATTATTGTCCAACCAATATTCATGAATTATTAATGCCGCTTTGCACCGTTTGCAAATGACCTAAAATGTATCAAATATATATACAAATATATGTACGAAATAGATACAAAATCTCTCTCTATATATATATATATATACTGTATATATATATATATGTGTATGTGTATATGTGTATATGTGTTGGTTTTAATATGTGAGTTTGTGTTTCTGTGTTTGGAAGTTTTGTGAATTCCATATCACCACCATTTAAATCGCTGAATGATTTGATGATGTATGATCACAGGATAGAGATAAGGGGACTGGACACCTTGTAGACTATGTATGGCTGCAATTAGATACAATATGTGCATGAATACACACAATACTTTAACCATGAGAGTTGCAGCATTAACTCATCTAGCACATCTACATCAAGTCTACTGTTTGACTCTATTTACACTGTTACCAGAACATAATATGATATCATTAATACATTGATATCACCAAATAAACCAGGCCATTTAAAATGCAAGTCAGATTTGCATATTTACGTATTTTCGGTAAAAACACGAAGCTAGGGAGGGACTTGTCTCGGATATTGATTGGCGTTTACAGTGGCCAATAGCGCTGAATGTGCCGCCAGATTGACCGCAGTGTGGGGTTGTGTTCCGAGGGAAGGAGGCCGCCGACAACAGGATCGCTTTTAAACTCACTTTATTTGTTTAGGTTTAGTTATCTTAATCTACCAAGCATGTGGGGGAAGTAAATGTAAATGCCACGCGCGTGGAGAGATCGTCCGCGCGTCCCTCTGGAGGTCTGCCTGAACGATTCTGATCCTAACCGGATGTTTCCGCCGGATGCCTCTGGGCAGGAGGCGTGGCCTCCATGACGCACAATGGCTAGCGTTAAGCGCCGCCCCCAGTATATTGTTTGGCGCCATCATGTGTTGAGGTGCAGTTACTACAACTTGTATATTTATTTCTACTCCTGGCTATGTGCAGATATTTTACAGCCTGATGATACATGTTATTAATTCGCAACAGCAGCTAGCAGCTCAACATGGAAAATAACATGTAGTATACAAGATTTTCACAGTTGTAGCATCTTTCTGCTGAGATCTGAATATAGGCAGCATAAACCAGTAATCGGGGGTTCAGAAACAAACAAACAAACAAAGAAGTGGAGGTGAACTGTGAGGTCACCTGAGACCAGGGGTCACGCTAACCCAATATTTTCCGTCATTGACCGTTTTTTTTAAACGGTGACGGAAAAATCTGAGGGCCATTCGTCATTTTGACAGATTGCAATTCACACCCTGACCACTTGGTGGCGATGAGCATATTAATTGGCTCTTGTAGTAGAAGAAAAGTAGAAAAGAAGAAAAATGTCATGTTAGTTGAGTGTTGAAACATTTGAAACAACAAACCCACTTGAAACATTTGATTACGCGCAAGCGGGCACATGCTTCAAGTCCATGCGGACCAGGAGGAAGGTGTGACTGCGAAGCCCCACTATACGCGAGTTATCCGTAGTGTTGCCAGATTGGGCGGTTTTCCGCCCAATTGGGCTACTTTTGTTTACGTCAGGCGGGGAAAAAATACATTGGGCGGGTGAATAAAATTTGGGCTGCTTTTGTCCACATTTGGCGAGTTTTTAATATTGTAAAAACGTCTCTCTCTCTTTTAAATAAATAGCTTTAATAAATAAATAAATAAATAGCTTTAATAAATAAATAAATAGCTTTAATAAATAAATAAATAGCTTAAATAAATAAATAATTGACAGGAGTTGTAGGTTATTCAATCGGCATCTTTTTTTTTTTTTTTTTCCAATCGGCATTATTTCATTTGGCAACTTAACCGTGACGTCAGTTCAGCAAACGCACTGTAGCCGCCACAGGTGTGGAAAGCAGCGAGTAGAAAAAGAGGGGGAGGGAGGGAGAGAGGAGAAAAAGAGAGGCACTTGATAGGCATATTTTTTTTGGTTTTAAATTGTTTTGCAAGTAGTCCTCATACGGGTCATTTGTGATGTAAATAATGAGATTTAAAAGTGCACCTTTTTACATGCAGCTGACATTATTACTAACCTGGGCCTGGCACTAAGATGCCAGAGGTTCATCTTGCAATTTGTGTAGCCTATGGTTTATTTGCTGCGCTCTTGTTGGTTGCAATTTGCAAAAACCTATTTATCTATCATTTATGTGTGGTCACTTGCAGTGTTGGGAACGTTACTTTAAAAAAGTAATTAGTTATAGTTACTCACTACTTGTTCCAAAAAGTAACTGAGTTAGTAACTGAATTACTTTATAATAAAAGTAACTAGTTACCAGGGAAAGTAACTATTTGCGTTACTGTAAAAAAAAAGTTGCTATATGTCAAAGAATTTGGATTTTTCTGAGCAGTTTTCACACACGGACTCGCCATCTCTGCTGCTTCTTCGAATCTGTGTGGTGTGTGTGTGGTGCGCATGGCCTGGCTTGTGTGTAGAAACACTGGCTCCAATTGGCTACCATGAAACATGACTCTGCCTTAGCCAATCATAATCGCTTGTCTCGTTGTTAACCCACCCGATCTCCTCACTAGCAGTTTGTGTATGGAGCGAGGGGTGCGTTCGCATTACGCAGTTTATTCAATCAATTCATAGTAACGCACCGCATTTAACGCTCAGTAACGATAACGGCGTTGTAACGACAGCAACAGTAATTAGTTAGATTACCCCGTTACTGAAAAAATAACGGCGTTACATAACGCCGTTCTTTTAAACGCCGTTCTTTTAAACGGTTTTAAACACTGGTTATTTGATGCAAATATGAAGCTCTGGATACTTACTTTTCTATTGGTTTGGGCTGGTTTTTATTGGATTGAGTGGGTTCTAAGATGTGATTGGGCTGGAAACTGTCAATCTCATCTGGCAACACTGATTATCCGCGTGACATCGCGGCGCCTTGAAAACTGTTCGCTTGGGGGCGTGTTGAATAGTGGATCAACTAGCTCCCGCGTGTTGACTAGTAGATCAACAAGCTCCCGCCCGCATTGTGGTGATGAAAGCCCCACTATACGCGAATCGCCTGGCGGCCGATATTCTTACATATTCTTCTGCTTGATGTGTGTATCCACGGTGTGGATTATTTGTTCAGCTTGTTTGGACTGAATATTAATTAAAAATGAATTAAAATTAAATGCTATTGAACATGTCATTATTATCATTTAAAAAATTAAAGTGACCGGTAAAAATAGATTATGACGGGATTTTTATGACCCTGTCAGTCAAAATGACGGACAACGAAAAAGTCTAGCGCAACCTCTGCCTGAGACAAAGCCCCCCCTCACTAAACACGAGTAAGTGATTGTTCACAAACATTACAGAATAAAAAACACTAAACAAACACAAAAGTCATAGAGAATGAATAGAATTAAATGGAATAAAAATAGAACGTAATGACAAGATAATAAGTGTAGGCCTACATCTTATTATCCCGTAGGAACGACTATTTTGTAATAACGACTACAAACTATATAAATGTTGTTCTTTGGAAAAGTTATGAAGTGGTTTGGACAAGATAAACACAGGGTACCGGGTTCCATCCCTAACCCTGGCTATAATGTATGGCAAACTGCTGTGTCTCAGGTCATTTGTTTAACATGAAGAAAGTGTTTCTGCCGCATACTTGCATACTCATACCACATGCTGCACATAATAGTACTATAATGCATACTACTTATATTGCCATTGGCGTAGGAACTGGGGGGGACGGGTGGGATGTGTGTCCCCCAATATTGGAAACAGTTGCATTTGTCCCCCCAAAAGATGATACCGCGGGGGAGAAAAAAATGTACATTTGAAACTTATTTTGAAAGGGCGACACCGAGGGTAGCGCGTTTGCCAGAAAATCAGACAACCTTCCCCATTTCATGCTATGTTTGAATATTCGCCAATCACCAGCTGCACTGGCTTCACCTTTCACCTCGTCGGAGCGTCTGGTTGGTAGAGCAAGGTTACCTTGCACCAGCTTTGAACTGACTTGAGGTCAATAACAACTCGACTTTGGATGAGGTAACTTCATGCGGGTAAAAATAGCCAACTTTATTAAATTAAACAATGGATATACGATGGAGTCATGTGACGCGATGCGAGAAAAAGCCACGGAGTAGGGAGCTCCGTACTGCATCACTGCCTTTATCCTTTAAAACAAACACACCAGAGATATTAGTATCCAGGATACTTGTTAATTAATTAAAGAGGGTGCAAAAAATGTCGAAACCCGCTAAGACGTCGGCTTGTGGAGATATTAAAAAACATTTACGATCGCAAGGGGCCGAGGCCATGATATGGGACAAATTAGAAGACATGGAGAACCGCTCGCGACGCAATAATGTTTGCTTCGTCGGCTTTCCGGAAGGCAAAGAGGGGGGAGACGTGGTGAAATTTTGGGAGGAGCTGTTTCCAAATTTGGTAGAGGGGAGAATGCCCCTGTTTGAACCATAGCAAGTTACAAAGACCAGTTGATAGAGGAGGCTTAGGGCTACCAAATATGTTGTATTACTATTATGCTTTTAATTTAAGGCACCTGGCCCATTGGTCCCTCCCTCCCGAGAGGGCCCCCCAATGGTACTGTATGGAACATGCTGTAGTGGCCCCTCTGTCACCTATGCAAGTCTTGTCTACTCAATTAAGTAAAAAAGCAAAAAAGCATCCAATAATCTCTCATCTTAAATGAATCTGGACTAAGTTTGCTCGAATAAATACATTTGATCCCTTTCTAAATGTTTCTTCAAGTATCTGGTTAAATTGGTAAATTCCCCATTTATTGGAAGATATGGCAGGAGAGGGGTGTGGTCACACTGGGGGATCTGTATTGCGATGGTTCTTTAAGATCTTTTGGGGAGCTGGTGCGGTTCAGTATCCCCTACATCCCACTTTTTTAGGTACCTGCAACTCTGACACATGCTAGGGGGGGTTCTTGGGCCCGCAGTATCGGTTCCCCACAATGCCGACCTCTTAGATAAAATGTCCATAAGAGTTATGGAAAAGGACATGAGGTGGCTGTCTATTATTCTATGTTGATTCAGACTCTTGGTAGTGGGCCCTATAGTGACTTTAAAAACCAATTTGGTCACTGAGAGGGGAACACAGGGGTCTGTCTGACGCACTTTATCCAAAAAGGAAATGGGAAGTCTTCACTGCAGTTGTAGGTGTTTATTTATCCTTTTAATAAACATATACTTTATACCTACAGTTTGTACACTTTCAGAAACTATCAATATCCTGGTGAGAAGCTTTTTTAGTGGTCAACAGAAATATGGGAACCCTGCATCTCCTCTCTCTGCATCAAGCAAACAAATTCCCAGTTGGACACAGGTGGCATTCATCAAGCAATCAATCAGCTCCACACATACCCATAACTCCACCCACACATAGACACACCTCCAGACACACACACACACACACACACACCCTAGTGACCAGCAACACATCCATGCCGCTACATTCCGGCCCCTAATTATTACAACATAATAATTACTGAACAATAATAGCAGCATGAGATAAATCAATGCAAAATACATGCAAAAAAAGGACTAACAATTCAATTTCCCTTTTTTTTCTCATTTTTTTAAAATTTTTTACAAATATCAGAATAATCCATTTTCAATGTCCTTGTAGAGTGGGTCCAAATCTTTCAGTGTCTCTAGGCCAGAGGTTCCAGAACTTACGGAGCCTAGATAGTGTGTGACCCGTGCCACAAGTCAGTCTTATGTTCAAAGTCATGTCACGTCAAAACAAGTCATGTCAACAAGAAATCTATCAGGCGTCTTCGGCTTCCTGAAGCAGACAAATCTTGGTGACAGGCCTGTCCAGACAGCTTGTCCTAGTCTTGATCTTGACTTGTCGAACAAGTCCTCCTTTATCTTGTATAGTTTTGACAACTCTCCCCATGATCCAAGAGTTGCGGGGCGCAGAATCATCCACCACGACCACAATGTCTCCAGGAATGAAATTGCGCTTGATTTGGTTCCATTTTTGCCGCTCTTGAAGTTGTGGTAAGTATTCCCTTGTCCATCTCTTCCAAAACAGATCAGACATGTACTGTATTTGTCTCCATCTACGCACAGAATACAAGTCCTCCTTTTGAAAAACACCAGGGGGAAAAGACGGCTGACCTTTGAGGAGGAGAAGATGGTTTGGAGTTAGAGCCTCCAGGTCATCAGGGTCTGTGGATGCCTTTGTTATTGGTCTGCTGTTGAGAATAGCTTCAATTTCACACAGCACAGTGTGGAGACCGTCATCATCTAGAGCTTGTACTCGTAAAGTAGAGTTGAGGACTTTCCTAATTGAACGAATTAATCTCGCCCAGGCTCCTCCATGATGGGAACCACTTGGAGGATTAAACTTCCATTTTATGCCTTTCTGTAGAAGTTCATCATGGATCTGAGACTGGTTCCACTGTTCCAAAGATTTTGTCAACTCTCGATCAGCGCCGACAAAGTTGGTTCCGTTGTCTGAGCAGAGTTCTTTGACTTGGCCTCTTCTTGCTATAAAGCGGCGTAAGGTGTTGATGAAGGAATCTGTTTCCAATGATGCAGCTACTTCGATATGCACAGCTCTTAGAGCTAAGCAGGTGAATATCACTCCATATCTTTTCACCTTAGATCTTCCGCGTTTCACCTCGAATGGACCAAAGCAATCAACTCCCACTGAGGTGAATGGTGGTGCATCTGGAGAAATCCTGTTTAGTGGCAAGTCTGCCATCTGTTGGCTGGCTGGCACTGCCAGGACCCGTCTGCAAACAACACATTTGGCCAAGATCTTTCGTATAGCCATGCTGGCTCCAGTAATCCAATACTTCTGGCGTAGCTTTGCCAACATGTGGCTTCTTCCACCATGGCCGACTTCTTTGTGTACCTGTCTCAGAATGAGGTCAGAGATTTGTAAATCTTTGGTCAATATGATTGGATGCTTTGACTCTTCAGGCATTGCTGCCCTACTGAGCCTTCCACCGACTCTCAAGATACCATTATCAAGCTTTGGATTTAGTTTGTATATGTGGCTCGTCTGTTCACATTCTGATTCTTTAGGAGACTGGAAAACTCCTCTGGGAATCTTTTCCTTTGGCATGATCGAATCATTTCCAGCTCTGCCTCTCTTACTTCCTCTATTGTTAGAGAAACATTGAACAGGTCTTTGATACTCTGCAGCTCGGGTTTCAGGATGTCCTTCTGCTCTCTCTCATCTCTCCTTGAGTGTGATAGCAGCTCTGTGACCTCCTTCCTCTTCTTCCAGAGGCTTAAGATTCTATTTTTGAATCTTAAGATCCATCCCATCACTCTTTTCAGACGGCTCCAGGATGAGGTACGGTCAATCAATTGAGATACCGAGTCAATGTCTGCGGGTGAAACAGTATTTGTCAAAATGCTCATTCTGAACTCAGGATCATCTTGCTCTGATAATTCTTCTGAGCTGTCTGGGTTTGTAGGCCATTGCTCCTCTGCTAGCAGAAATCGTGGTCCACACATCCACTGTTCATCCTTGAGGAATGATTTTACTCCAAGTCCCCTGGAAGCAATATCTGCTGGATTGGACAAGGTGTTCACATATCTCCACTGAGCTGGCTGAGATACTTTAAGGATCTCCGCAACCCTGTTGGCCACAAATGTCTTGAATCTGGCGGTTTCATTTTTGACATACTTGAGCACTGAGGTGCTGTCGGTCCAAAAAACGGAGTCAAGCAATATCATCTGGAGCTCTTTTCTCCACAACCTGTCCATACGTGCCGCTACTACTGCTGCTGTTAGCTCCAGTCTGGGAATGGTGATTGGTTTTAAGGGAGCCACCCTGGCTTTTCCCATGACAAGGGTGCTACACTGCTTTCCATCACTGTTGCACAATAGTAGGTAGGTAGCTGTTCCGTAACCCACCTCACTTGCGTCTGAAAAATGATGTAACTGGGCAGAAGCTACAGTGCCAAAGTGCACAGGCTTTAAACATCTGCTGATCTTGAAATCTTGGAGTAGGTGGAGCTCCTGTATCCAATTTGTCCATTCCAGTGCAATGGGTGGGGGTACGTCATCCCATCCAAGACCTTTCCGACAGAGATCCTGCAAAATTAGTTTGGCTTTTAACACCACTGGCACAAGCACTCCAAGTGGATCGTAAATGGAACTAACCACAGACAAGATACCTCTACGGGTCAAAGGTCGCTCTTGGATTGAAATCTTGAACTTGAATGCGTCTGACTGTACACACCATTGCACACCGAGTACTCTCTCAACGGGGAGTGTGTCATGGTCCAGATCCATCTCCTTTACATCCACTGCCCTCTCCTCTTCAGGAATTGCAGCCAACACATTTCGACTATTACTTATCCACTTCTTCAGCTGAAAACCACCTGTGGTGCAAATGGCTCGAAGGTCATGGTAGAGGGCTATAGCCTCAGACTCAGAGGGCACTGAAACAAGACAGTCATCCACATAAAAGCTGTGCATAATGGTATCCACCACCTGCTGACTGAAGGAGCTGCTGTTATCCTCTGCACACCTTCGCAGAGCAAAGTTTGCACAACTCGGTGATGACGTTGCCCCGAATAGATGCACACACATCCTGTACTCCTCCAAATTTTGTGAGAGATCCCCACTGGGCCACCAGAGAAACCTTAGCAGGTTACAGTCTTCAGCTGGTACACGTACCTGGTGATACATGGCCTCAATATCTGCCATCAAAACAATGGGTTCTTTCCTGAATCTGGTTATGACTCCGATTAATGAGCTGGTAAGATCGGGTCCCTGCAGCAGCTGTGTGTTCAGTGACATCCCTTCGAATGATGCAGCACAATCAAACACCACTCTGATCTTCTTCTTTTGTGGATGGTATACACCGTGGTGTGGAATATACCATATTTTGCCACGGCTGTATGCCAGCTCGTCCGCAGGAATCTTTTCAGCATAACCGCAGGAAATGATGTTGTGCATAAAGATGGTGTAATCTGAATGAAATGTGGCATCTTTCTGGAATCTTCTTTTCAGACTCAAAGCGCGTTGCTCTGCTAGCTTGCGATTATCAGGCATGCACACATCTCTCCTTTTTAAAGGCAAACCAATGGTGTAGTGACCATCCACCACTTGGACAGTGCCTTTCACCATTTCCATAAACTGGCAATCTTCTCTTGATGGACCCAGTTGCTCTTCATGCCTGCATTCAGGGAAGTCTAGTTGAAACTGCTGCTTCCACAGTTCATCTAATTTCACCACAGAGATGCGGTTAGCAGTGATACTGAGATGCTCCAAGTCTGCTGCACCAGACATTGGCCCGTTGACAGTCCATCCCAACACCGTCTGGACAGCATATGGCCCTCCTTCCTCACTTGGAATCACCTTTATTGGTTCCAGAGCTCTCGGTGCATTCAAGCCAATTAAAAGCTCAATGTCTGCATCAATTTCAGGTAGGTGTACCCCTCGCAAGTATGGCCATCTAACCAGAACCTGCTCCCGTGCTATATTGTTCCTGCACACAGGCATTTTTTTTTGTGTAAAGATATCTGGCAAGTCACAGTAAAGGTCGCTTTCCAAGCCAGCTACCTCTAGATCCGAGACAATGCAACATCCTACAAGCTTTTCTTGACCCATAGTGCGTAGGAGAATTTTAGTTCCTCTTCCTGAAACATTCAGTTTATTCATAAGACTTGATGTACAAAACGAGCCAGAGCTGCCTTGGTCCAAGAAGGCATACGTTTCCACAATTTTGTGACCTTTTTTAGACTTGACCTTGACTGGGACGATGGAGAGCTTACAATCATGGTCACCGGCCCCAGTGAGACCACTACTTTGCACCGCCACCAGAGAGCCACTTCCTGCTGTGTTTGTATCTGCCACGCCTACTTGATTTTTATCATGGTCCTTGTTCTTTGTGTGAATATGAAGTATGCTAGGGTGTCTAGCTCCACATGTTTTACATGACAGTCGCCTCCTACAGTCCTTGCTCATGTGCCCTATGCACAGACAGCCGAAGCAGACTCCATGCTCTTTCAGAAAAGTGATCTTTTCTTTATGTGCACTCTTTTCCAATAGAGAACACAACTCCAGTGCATGTTCACCCTTGCAGTATAAGCAGGTCCTTTTGTCCAATGGGGCTCCTTCTCTTCTCACATGGGCCTTTTCATCAACTGATGTTACCGTAGTTGCAAAACTACTTCCTTGGTTTCGTGTGCGACGCTGATAGTTACCTTTGCTGCTGTCTTTAATTTGTGTCGTCTTTGGTGTGTCCTGTATATTGCCAAATACAGGGTCTGCTACGATTTTTACCTGACGCTCAATGAAACTCACAATGTCAGGGAAAGTAGCTCTTCGATGGCTGGTCTCTTGAATACCACAAGCTGCTGATCTCCATCTATCTCTCAGCTTGTACGGCAACTTCTTTATCACCGTCAGCATGTTTGCAGGCATGTTAAGTTCAGACATATACTGTATGTCATCCATCACGTTACAACATCCTCTTAAGAAGAGACCATAAGCTTGGAGAGATTTAGCATCTTCTGCTTTAACCACAGGCCATGAGAGTGCTTTGTCCAAATAAGCTGAAGCAATCCTTTGTTCATTCCCAAAGTGTTCTTCCAACAAAGCCTTTGCCTTTCGATATCCTCTGACTGCAGGCATTTGTTGACAGCTTCGCACAAGCTCTCGTGGTTCTCCTCTTGTATACTGTGCGAGAAAATGCAGACAGTCTCCAGCATCACCTGTCCTCTCTTCTACATTGCGCACAAAGGCTCTTATAAAGGCGTGATAGTGAAGAGGATCTCCATCAAACATCTGGATCTCTCTTTTTGGCAAATGAGATATATTGTGTTGTTGCGCCAGCAGAGCAGAAATTTCAGTTTGCCTTGCCATTAAGGAGAGCAAATTGTTACTGTTGTCAGCGACTGGCACCTGAGCATGTGGACTGACTGCAAACTGAGAAGCTGAAACATCATTGTTCCCATTAGGAGCCACCCGGAACCCAGGCAGCCTTTGCTGGACTATTTGAGATCCAGCATCAACAGTAATTTTCCTTTCATTTGCCTTAGATGACTGAGACTTAGATGAGATCCGACTGTCATATACTCCTTGACCACCGGGCACAAATGAACCAGCCTCAGCATCAAGAGCATAAGCCCCTCTGGCCATGTAGGATTCCATGCCATCTGATTTTTTACATCTGCTACCTTTTACACTACTTCCTGAAACTTTTAGAACCTCCATCCTAGCCTGGGCAGCTGCTATCTCCACTTCAAGCTCAAATCTCTCTTTTCTTTTCCTTATTTCCTCTTCTTGCTGGTCCAGCTCTTGTTTTTGTTTTAGTAACTTTTGACGAATGAGAAGAGCAGCCATTTCAGCCTCAGCTTTGACACAAGAAGAGGAAACAGAGGAGCTTGAAGTTCTTGAAGTCCCCGTTTTTTATCCATATTTCCTTCCAACATTTGAGATACTGTCATTTGGCCTAATATCATCCTGGTCCATGTCATGACCTTTTCCAGACATCTCCTCCTGTCCCATGTCTGGGGACATGTTACTGTCAAGATGTTGCTCATGCAGTGGTAATGTTGATGGATTTTCACATTCTTTGTTACTTGGTTGTCTCTCCACGTTGTCACTTGTTGCATGTCTTGAGGCTGGTCTCTTTGTTTCAGAGAGCCAGGACTTCACATCCTCGATAAATCCTTTGTTGTATTTATTGACGCTTGCAAACCAGACTGTTTGTTTTTCTTTTTCAACCTCAGGTATTATTTCCATCAGTGACACATGAAAGGAAGTTGCCTCACCATGCAATTGCATCAAAATGTCCAGTTGAGTTTGCACGTGTGAAACATTGTCATCATTCTCCATAAGCTCCTTTAAAGCAATGATGACACTTTTTATTTTCTTCACTCTTGCTTGTCGTTCCTTTTGAAATGTTTCAATTTTGCACACCAAAGCCTTTTCAGTGAGAATGATTTTCCTTTTCACAATTTCATTGTTATCAGTTTCATTTGCATTTGAGCCAATCTTTGACCCATTTACATGTGAACCAGCCTTTGATCCACTCATATTGACATCCAGCACAGTATGCAGCATAAAACATTCAAAAAGCAGACGTCACAATCCACATCCAACTTAGTTCCTTTAATGTGCACACAAGCGATCCACTTTTCCACAGGTTACCTCAATCTTGAGCAATACGGCAAGAATGACATCAAACAGCAGCCACAGCATCCATGTGCATCCAATATGCAGCAGCAACCAGCATCAACTGCGTCCAGGCAAGGCATAAACTTCGCAGTATTAATAAGCTGAGTTCAACATACCGTGGCTTGCGCTGCGCTCTGTCCTTCATTTAGATTTACTCACAGTCACCAAGTGGCTGAGTGGTCCATTGTTTATGCATCAATCCAGAGAAGCATCAATATGTAGCCATTTCTGTTGACTTTGTATAGTGACTTTAAAAACCAATTTGGTCACTGAGAGGGGAACACAGGGGTCTGTCTGACGCACTTTATCCAAAAAGGAAATGGGAAGTCTTCACTGCAGTTGTAGGTGTTTATTTATCCTTTTAATAAACATATACTTTATACCTACAGTTTGTACACTTTCAGAAACTATCAATATCCTGGTGAGAAGCTTTTTTAGTGGTCAACAGAAATATGGGAACCCTGCATCTCCTCTCTCTGCATCAAGCAAACAAATTCCCAGTTGGACACAGGTGGCATTCATCAAGCAATCAATCAGCTCCACACATACCCATAACTCCACCCACACATAGACACACCTCCAGACACACACACACACACACACACCCTAGTGACCAGCAACACATCCATGCCGCTACATTCAGCTTTGCAGAAGACATGGGAAAGGGATCTGAACTTGACATTCAGTGATGAGGATTGGAACAGAATGTGTAAAAATGTTAAAGTTGTTTCAAGGGATGCAAGAATAGGCCTTATTCAATTCAAAATTATACATCGATTCTTTAGATTTAGATTAGGATTATTACCCACATCAAATTGTTGGCGATGCAAGTCTGAGGAAGGTACTTTAGGTCATGTTTTATGGTCATGTGACAAAGTCCAACAATTCTGGGCCAATATTTATTTATCTGCTTATTCTATTTATTTGTTGTATTGACCTTTCCTCGATCCATTTTCTGTGTTTTAGTTTATTTTACGTCTTCTCTGTCTGTAATAGTTGTACATGAAGGAGCACTATGATAGATGTTTGTAACCAGAAAGGGATCAGCACATGGTGTTTGTTTGTCCTTGTTTTTTTGGTTTTTTTGAGGGGGGGGTTGATTTATTGTTATTGTTGTACAATGGAAATGGAAAAATAAAAAATGTTAATCTCAACAAAAAAAAACAATGGATATACGATTAAATCAACAAATGAGTTTTGAATGGCACGTTTGATGGTTGCTTGTGTATAACGTCTTGTTAAGGTAACGTACTAGGAGGGTTTGGGTTAGTTAACGTTAATGTTAACTATGCTCAAGTTGTCAAAAAGCACTCTGGTAACGTCAGTAACGTTAGTCTCTCTGTCTACTCTAACGTTAACGTTAGTCTTGTCTCAGTCCTGCTACGATAGAACTTTCTCGGTGTTAACCTTAACGTAAATTGTTTTGGCATCTCATTTCAGCATAATGCCACCAAAAAAAATGGAAACCATCATCACAGGACTTAATGAGGTTTTTTTAAAAAGGAGTAGTGTAAGTATACAACAGATTCCACACACAAGGACAAGACAACATAATAACCGATCATTTACCAAGCCTAGTATTACATCATTTTAAATATCATGTATCATGTTATCAGGAGAATGCTGGTACAAACAGGGAAGAGGTAGGGGAGGAAGGAGTGGCAGGTGAAGGAAGGGCAGGTGGAGGGAGTGAGGTGAGGTCTTAAATGGATTAGTGATGATGAATAAAGTTTGTGTCTTTTATCAAGCATTTTGCACATACAGAAGAGCTCAACATCAACATAACTGATCGCCTACCAAGTCCAGTATTACTTTGTTTGAAATATCATATACGATTTTTATTGTATCAGGAGAACCCTGATGAGACAGGAGACAGGAGGAGACGCAGGTGGAGCTGCAGGGTGTGAGGTGAGGTTTTAAAATTGATTCATGTTTGTAATGGATTAAACCCAGAAAGGAAAACAGGCAAGGGTGGAGGTTGAGTTGCTGCCTGTTCAACGCCAGTTTCTCAGATCAATAAACAGAAATAATACAATATGCTTAGTTTCTCATTAGCCTCTTGAGTCCCCTTCAGACTTGTTTTCAAGCAGCTATTCAGCTCTGTGACTTCAGTGGCAGGGACCCATCTCTCTGACTTCCAACCGAGTAAATGTGAACATACATTTATTGCTGATGGACTCATTGGTGCCCGCTGCACTCATCAGTGATGAACAAGTGGATTTTCATGCCTTAGTTTTAAAATGGGCTACTTTGATGTTCAGGAGCTTTACCTTAGACATGCATCACTGCAGCCTCATTATATGTTTAGGAGGAGGAAGGCAGCAGCAGTATGGAGACAGGAGGAGAGATACAGGGCCTGAGGTGAGGTCTTAAAAAGGCTTAGTGATAACATGTTTTCTTC
The DNA here is from genome assembly GCA_030340625.1 of Merluccius polli. Taxonomy (NCBI): domain Eukaryota; kingdom Metazoa; phylum Chordata; class Actinopteri; order Gadiformes; family Merlucciidae; genus Merluccius; species Merluccius polli. Next base: position 39,261 of record JAOPHQ010001144.1, on the reverse strand, counting down.
TGCTGTAAACATAGAGGTCAGTGTATGAGCAATCGTGCATCTGCAAATCAGTAGTTTGCAATCTTAAAAATGAAAGGTTCAGTCTGTGACAAAACCTTATTAAATGTGTAGCCTTTGTAATGGTTAAGTTCAGTACTGATACTGTAAATTATTTTTAGAGTAACTGTTTATGGTGTTCTCTGAAAAGCTAGTGTTGAAAGCACAATGTCATGCAGGAACATCAAATGGTTGAGACAGGCAGACAAAGAAAGGGAGAGAGAGGAGCATACAACAGGTAAGAGAGATTGAGAAGTATTTCCACCATAAATTGATGCAGAAAATGCACATATTGGTGCATAAAAATTCACCAGAATGCAGGAAATTAAGTTTTTGACGCTCAAAATTTCCTCGGCGAGGACCCCCAGACCACCCACTTCATGTGTCCCCCCCAATGTCAAACTCACTCCTACACCCTTGCCTCTGGATATTATGTACTTGCGGCAGTTTCTCCTGCCACACGCCACCTTAGTGGCTTTTGCTGGGGCCCTCCGACACAGGACACCGTTAGATGTTGATTTGTACATCCACTTATTGGAGATGGCAAGATGTTAAAAGCCGAGCAGATGGTACATGCTACCATGACATGTTAATATGAATTGTAGCACCTTTTATGTGTACCCTCGAATCAACTGACAGAGCGGCGGGAGCTTTACTGTTTATGCCCAGTGGGTATAAACAGTGAGGGTCACAAATAGTTGGGGTTCTCCTTTCCTTATCAGTACACAAAATTGCTGGGATCAAGCAATTATAATTAAAATTTTCAATTTCAGATTCAATGAGAAAAATACAATTTTACAACCATGATATCAAACTATTCTACAAATAATTTGAAGATGCTGTGAGCAGTCCAATGTGATCATTTAATACGGGAATCAGTAGTATTAACATTTAATAAGGAAAACAAAACAAATATATAATAGCCTTGCGTAGCACAGAGGTAGTAGTTGGCAGATTTAATAACTGTATTGCAAGCAGTGATTAGGAGAACATCTTGTTAGAAAAGCACATGTGTGCAATCATGGATTTTTGGTCATCCCACAAAAACACCAAGGGATCAGATTTCTAAAGATTGCATGGTTTTGTATAGGAGCAGCCCCCACCCTCACAGCATGTCTGTACTGCCATATGCATCAAGCAAAGCCGAGTAACGTCTGCTCAGTGGACTTCTACACACACTGTCGCTGGCAAACAGAGGATTTTGTCATTCATTCGGTTTCTAAACCACAGTCCCCCATCTCACACCTTCTGCCCTCACCTTTCCTTAAGCGCACTTACTTTTGTCTTGACCACATCTGCATTACTCTGTGATTCCTCTCATTTTCCTATCTTGCCTCCTCCTCCTCCTCCTCCTCCTCCTCCTCCTCCTCCTCCTCCTCCTCCTCCTCCTCCTCCTCCTCCTCCTCCTCCTCCTCATCTCTCTCCATACCTCCCTTCCTTCCTCCTCGTCGCCTCCCTCCTTCTTCCTTTCCTCCCTCTTCATTGCTCAGTCTCCTAAAGTGACTGAACTGCCAGTGACCCGGACTCCAAACCATCCATTCCAGAACTTGGTGTCTTGTCCTCCATGCTCAAAGGAGATGAAGCGAAGTCCGGGGCCATACTCTGAGAATGTGTGGCTCACCTGTTTTTAACACAGCGAAAACCATCAGTTAGTCAGTGATGAAGAATAACTTCTTATAGGACACTTATTGACAGCAGAGTATTTGATTTAATTAAGGCATGACACACGGGAGCATTTCCAAAGCATCTTCAACGAGACAATGGGTGTACGTGATTCTTATAGGGAAACTTTCACATTGTGGGCAGTAACAAAGGAAACAAAAGGTGAGGGGAGTGACCATTGTGGAGAGTTAAGTGTTGGCCATGGCTATGGCCAGCCATGGCCATGGAGGACAAGTTAATTTGCAGTACACTATGGGGGGAGGTAGACATGTAAACACTAGACAACTAAAGGAATCTACACAATAAAGAAGTGAGTAGATTAGCATGGCCTCAATGCCAGTTTCGTAGCTCCAGTGACAATGCAAATGCTAACTAACTTAACACCTTTCAATTGGGAAGAGAAAGAGCTCTAGGTACAAAGATACTTTATACAAAGGTTTATTTAATTAACTATATACTATAGAAGCTTATATATTTTATGTGTTGTATAGCTCATATATTCAATGACAGTCAGAACAAAGCCCAACAGTGGGTTTAAATAGGCAAGGTTAGAATGTGTGCATCGTATGTCTCCTGCTCCTGCCCTATACCTGTTTCCATGAACATCCGTCATCCGTGTCAGGGTCAAGGGTCACTGGGTCGGGCTTGAACTCCTGCAGTACTTCCTGGTTCTCGTCCAATAGACACACAGTGATCTTATAAGTGCAGCCACAGTCAGTCCTTCCGCAGTACCTACGAAATTAGGTTTAAACCATAAATATCGGACAAAAGTTGTACAACATGTATGTAGGCCTCTACACAAACTACTACTACTCACCAGTCTTCTACTGTGATGGTAGGCTGTAAGTCCAACTTCTCTTGAGTATAGCCCTCTGCCAGTAAATCGATGTCCTGCTTCTTCAGACATGGTCTGTATGTCAGTCAGACAGAATCCCATGGGGGGGGGGGGGGGGAAATTAGGCTGTGTAATAAAGCATTCTACAGGTCTATTACTACACCAAATGCAGGGAATAATGTAGGGAAAGAACCAATTTTCCGAATATTGGTTATTGGTTTAGAGATGATTTGCAACGTGTTGTCACCTGGCACTAGTATAAGCCAATCACAAAACTGTGATTGTAATGACCCGTATGTCACCAGAGGATGTGCTGTTGCTGAGATTAAGGATGGTTATATTTTAGAATATGGCTACTCATCTAAGCAATCGAACAATAACATTACCCACTCACTCAAAGGAGGTCGCAAAGTACTTGATCACTTCGTCGTTGGGAAATTCGTAGCCACAATCGCCTGGCAGTTCTTCTACTTTCCACTCGCTCCCCCCATTTTCTGTCAGCTCCCAGAATTCCAGCTCCTCTATGGAGAGTAAATTCAGTCATGATGAAATGCTTCCAAATGCTAAGTTGCATTAAAGTAACTACTGACTACTACTAACTACTTTTTGTCAATCACAGCTTTCCTGCATTCAAGATTCAAGAAGCTTTATTTATCCCGAGGGAAATTACTGTGCAACAGTTGCCATACAAAGGTGCAATACAAAGGTGGGAAGGTAATACATGGTTTAGAGTAAAAATAAGCTAACATAAAATAAATAAAATAAAATAAAGGCTAACATAAAATAAATCAAACAATTAACATAACAGTGCATTTCTCTTAAAAGCTGTTACAGAACTGACAAACATCAGCCATACAAAGCCTTTGCTTTCACAATGCAAGAATTGGTGATTGCCAAAATGATATACGAGTCATTCTACCAGGCATTGGAATTTCTAGTTATGCAATACATTATGTTAAAAAGAATATCATGACTCCATACCTTCCCCGTTGGGGTTCTTCAGCAGGTTTTGAGCCATGGGTGCTGGTAAAGGAGAATATATGTCTGGAATCACTACAAACATTGACTGTCATCAATATACTGTGGCCTCCATCGATGTAGGCATTACTCTGATCCCAAACTGAAAGCTTGCCAAGGCATGAAGCTTTGTAGCCTTTTGTCAGACTCAAACAGAAATATCTTTCCCACCAGTGAATAAAGGGCAGTGCCTGGTTACCAATTCAAATAAATATCTATTGGGCACTGAAGGGCTACACAGGCCCTGTTAGGCTATCTGTTGTTTTTAGAAACATAGAGCCAGAGTTACTTTTCATAGATACTTCTCACAGTTTGAGAGACCTGTCAAAACAATATGGAACCTAACATAACTCCCTACAATATTTGACATGGATCCCAATATATAATTTTCCATACTGCATAATCAAAACAAAAGGGCTACATTGTTGGCTTGAGGCAATAAAGTGAAGATTAAAGGTACAATCAGCAATTTTTGCTTGCCCCACTTTGTTTTGATTAAGGTGTATTTGATTGAGTATCATGCTTTTGATGCATTCGGCTTCATAGCAATGGGTCAAACACATACATGAAAACCATGAGACTTAATCAAAACACAATTTATTCAAAACAATGTGAACATTAAAGCTGATTCCAGCTTTAATGTTTGGTTTAAATCCAAAACAATTGGGAAATAGCCACGCTCTTAATAACCACTGGCCGAAAGAGCGGTGCCATTAGCGCAATGATATTTGCTGACTCCATAACAAAATGCTGAATGGTAGAGGATTAGGGTTGCACCAATAATCCAGTCAGAATACATCAGTCAGCAGGGTGAACACTCAGGTCCAGTAAGTCTCGAGAATGCAACATTTGTGTGCATGTGCATCGTGTGTGTTTGCGTCTGCCCTCTGAGTAGCCCATGTCTACACGCACATGCACATTTGTGTGCATGTGTACGTTGTGTCTGCCCTCACTGAGTAGCCTGTGTCTACACTGTGAAACAGCAGAGTCACTGTGCTTTTTACAAGGTTGAGCTAAGCACAATACAGCTTCTGTAGAGGCACATTCAACATAGATGTACATATTACTTACGCAAATGTAGCGCAGTCCTTTAGTGTCGTCTCAACCTTTTGAGTGCTGCTGCCTCGGACACCGGAGCTGTGGTGCAGTGTGAGTCAGCATACGATGGGGAGGGTTTTATATGACACACACACCCCCACACACACATAGCTCAGCCCAACTCAGCAGAGCTATGCCTGCACTCAGCACAATGAAGCACATCAAAGTAAATCCATTTGGACCCTGTGATGGAAGGTGTGACTCATAATAGTGAGACAAGCAAAGAAATACAAGGATACAACTTTGATTACATGACATCTTACATTATCAGCCTTGCTGCAACAGAATAAATGCAAAATGAAACCTTTACACTTTCTTTACACTTTTATCAAATTTAAATGTATGTTTTAAATAATAAACATTTACTTCATTATTCAAAAATGATCAATTCATTCTTAAAGTTTGTAAAATGTTTGATTATTTTCATCAAGTTAATTGTTCCAAGCTACAAAGAATAAGTGGCCAACTGGCTGCTCTGCATGTACAAGCTCTGAAGATTGGACGTTTTTAAGAAGACAAAATGTAGACATTGAATCATCACTGAATTGAAACTGAAACATTGACCATTGTGGTGAAAAATGTGGACTTTGTGCTTCAACTTGTATTGCTCTTTACTCACTTTGGAGTGTGTGTGGTTGATAGCTGGTTTACAGCCTCACCTGCTTCTTCTTCTTCTTTCAATTTTATTGGCGGTTTGCAACCAGCGTGGTGCATTACCGCCACCAAATGTATGGATGTGGAGCTTCAATGGAGGAAGGACAAACTAAATCATAAATACAAAAAAATACAAAAAAATTAAAAATAAAATAATAATAAAAAACCTAAATTCTGTCAAATAAACCTGTTCTCTTTAGAAACGTTAAAACAAATCTCCAAGCTGATGGTTTAACAATAGAAAAAGCAAGCAATCCCTCAAGAGTTAAACTGGTCTCCCCAAGTTTTTCAACATCTTCTAGCAATATTCTTCTCTGTCTATTGTATGCTTGGCATTCTAACAGAACATGCTGGACAGTTTCCCTTTCATTGCATTTATCACAGTAGGCTATCCTGTTTCATGCTTACCTATTATTTTTAGATTATGGTTCAGACACGTGTGTCCTATCGTCAGTCTTGTAATTATTTGCTCTTCTCTGCGGCTCCATTTGCCCTGTCTTCTTGTGGGAACCTGTTTTTGAATACTATAAAGAAATCGGCCCTTAGTTTCCCCATCCCACTGTCTCTGCCATATAGTGTTCATTTCTGTAATTATGACTGTTTTAACCTCTGCTTTGCTGAGTGGAATAGTAGTCTGGACTTCAGACTCTAGAGCTTTTTTGGCTAGATGATCAGCAATTTCATTACCCTCAAAACCAGAATGAGATGGAACCCACAAAAACTTGACTAATATATTTTGTTGATGTAATCTAAAATAATTTGAAGTACGTCATATATTAAGTCAGGCCTACACACTGATTTACCATTTATGCTGGTTAGTGCTGATGTAACGGAGTTCAAATAGATAATTCCACTTGCAGGTTTGTTTTGTTCTTGTATCGTTGTTGGCAAGTTGAGTGGGTAAATAGTGACACCTGGTGGTTGGTGGTGGTGTAGTTGCTGTCTTGGGACGGTGCATGTGCCGCCGCCGCCAACGTCCCATTCTATGAACACTACGCTACAGGTAGGTTCGTTTGGGCAAGCCTCCATTGCACATGTCATGCATTGTATCTTTTGGTGTCTCTGCATCGATGTAGATGATGCGTACTTCTGCTTTTGATGTGTGGAGTATGTTTGGTGCACAGCGTTGATACATGTGTGGTTACTTTTGTTGATTTTATGAATGTCTGATTGTTGGCCATGTGGCGGCAAGCTAACGCGCATGTTGTGTTGTTTAGTGTGTGCACCGTCCAGTGATTGTCCTGACCGCATGTGTGCTCACTCATCGTTTCAGAGAGAAAATAAACGTGTTTGATTGGACAACTGTTATGTGCGGTAGTAGATTACTGGTCATACAGTGTTAGTGCACATGATGTAAACACACGGGGGCAATTGCTCTGTCAGTTAGCATTGCGTTAGCTGTGCTGCGGTTTAAAACCGTACTCCGTAAACCGGAGGTTTTGGAGTTTAACACGCAGCTGCGCACGAAGTTAAACTGACTGCTGTGTATGTAACCAATAAACAGAATTTACTCGGGTTGTGATAGCAGTTTACTATCGATCCAGTTTTTATTTAAAGGCCATGGTGCAGGTTTAATTTTCTAATGAATCTGCGTATTTGCTTGTTGGTAATAAACATTTAAACTGTTATTCATTGTATTTGATGTTGTTGGGTATCACAAAACGTAATATAATACAAAAAGGTTGGTTTTTAGCCGTCTATATTTTAGCAGTTCGCGATTGATTCTCATTTCCCCCACAATGCATTGCATGACGTCACATCGGTGAGACGACAGACCAAAGCCCGCCGTGAGACCATTGAGAGAGACGAGTAGAGAGAGACTAGTAAGAGATTGTTCAGCAGATTATACAGATAAATACATATATATAGCCTAGATAGAGAGATAGATAGACAGTTAGCTAGACAGCATAGAACGATAGATAAATAGATACATGGAGAGAGATAGCCAGATAGCATAGCGTAGCATAGACAGATAGCTAGATAGCTACACCCTCGAAGCGGTATAATGCCGGGCTACTGTGCTTGTGCCGGTTGTAAACTGGACACAGCTCCATGGCTTCCCGAAGGACAAGGCAACCCTTCGACAGTGGGTCCACTTTGTCCGAGTTAGGCGGGCACATTTTTCAATGACCTCCGTCACCGCCAATACCAAGATTTGCAGCGCGCATTTCAAGGAGGACTACGACGAAGAGGACGCCAGAATGGTATCACTCGGGTTGAAGACCAAGAGGCTGGCAAAGCTGATTCCGACCACCGGGCCGTCTGCACAGCACCTCTCCGCCTGCCGCTACCACACCGAGAGGCACCAAGAAAGCAGAGCTGCTACGGTAAGCCTCATGATAATGCATGTACTGTTTATCTGCGCGTTAGCTAACCCTGTGCATACTATACCGTGTTCCCTCTGACACCGCCTCCACTACAGTCATGATCAGTCTGAGATTAGAAAAGCACATTTCGTGATTCATGAAACTAAATTGTCCTGAAGTAAATGTCCAAAAGCTTGTCGTATCTAACTAGAAAGCACCATGGCTAGTGTTTGTTTGGATCACTGGTGATCGTCAAGCGGCTTTCACAACAGCGCGTGTGTGTTTGACTATTACGGTTCTTTCATATGTATTAAACGTGACTGTGTCGCTGACCCTTTTGAATTTGTTTGCGCAAGATGTTGATCGATGCTGCACAGCAGGAGACCGCGGACAGTGTCGACGTGAATGACCCCTTGCCCTCCACTTGTGACACTGGGACACAGTGCAATGTGAAGCCCCGTGGAAGGTCTCACGGTAAATGTTGTATTTTGGGTGGTCGATATGCTGTCTAAAACATACGTTTCCAAAATCTATGCATACAGGACATTTCCATACACAGATGAAATTAATACATAGCCTATGTCAAAACATATCCACGTAGATTTGCCATGATTGTCATATGTTTGGGTATGTTTACTACCTCTGCCACAGCTGTGCAGGTGAACCTGAAGCCCAAGATGGTCAGCGTGGGGACACAGACCCAAACTCCCCCCCCCCTCACTAGTCCTGAACAGACCGATGATGAAGATGATCCGTCTGTCATCAGCGATTCATCGTGGGTGCCTGGAGGACATATGTCTGAGGATGAGGAGGAATTGTGTGAGGAGGAGCCATCTCACACCTGTGACCCCCACCAAAAGTGAGATAATTTAAAGCCAACATAGACCAACTTTGCATTTTCCTTTTTGTGTATCTGGTAGAATTGAATTACCCCCCGCTCTCTTTTTTGTTGTAGTGGCATTGACAAATTCATTGTTTGCCAAGAGGTGCTCATGAGCCTGTTTGCCCTCTGTCCGGCCTGTTGTGAGAAGTCGGATAGTAGGTTTTGTATACACAGCAGGCCATATCTGATTAGAAAATCAGAATATCTAATTAAAATGTGATAGCCCTGACTGTCTGCCCACATTCAAATTTGTCTTGCCAGTTAATTTACAATGTATGTACCAGGCTTTAGGCTGTGGGTTTATGATGCCATCATAAACATCATGTGTGTTTCATTGAAAACATTTGACCAGTAATGTACCGTACTTACTCTATATTGAAACCTGATATACTGTTGATTACTCTTTTTTTTTTTTTTTTTTTTACATATCTAGGTCTGTGCATCATGTGGCTACCAACGTTTCTGGCAAAACCAGCCAATGCTCCACAGGAACATGGTGTCTCGTATTTCGGATCCCACAATGTGCTCCAATGCTCACATATCCCAACCAATACCTTTAAACATTTATCATTCATAGAGTTACATTTATGCAAAATACCAATTAATTATGGGTGTGATAAATGCCCACAAAGTTGAAAGTTTAACTAGATACAAGACAGATTGTACTTGACAGTATGGATATGATCTACATCCAAGTCCAAAGCTGTTATATAAACAGAATTTAGAATTCAAGTTTAGGCATTGTACAGATTCAAACAGACATTAATTGTTATTGCGATACATAGTCTCCCTAGAAATATTTTAAAGCATAAAACTGGCTAATGCAGAACCAGCAGTTAGCTAGCAACGGCTTGGTGGTGGTTTTCTGCATGCTGCATGTTATGTTTTCTCTTTGTGTGCTGTTTATTGCTTTGTTTTTTTTACTTAGTTGTTGGTGGTGGGACCTCGCTGCTCTTGTGCCTGTCTTTAGTCACTGTACCCCATGTGGTTTTGCAAGGGGTTCTGCATGCTGCATGTCTGCCTGCTGCTCATTGTGTGTGCTGTGGTTTTATTTCTTTTGTTTGCATGAAATGTCTTTTATACAATTCAACATAGCTTACCAATCATTGTACCTGGTAGTGCCTTGTCTACAGGTCCTTTTCGGATTCTGATTTTCGCACAAGATTACAATCAAGGAAATGTTGCGAAAATGCTCCCTTTACATCTCCATTTGACACTTTTCCCCATAATTCCTTGTAGTATTAGTAGGAAAGGGAGTAAGGAATGATGACCCGAAAAGGACCTCTGTGTGTGCTTTTGTCTTTGGTCTTGCTCTATGTGCTTTTGATATCACTGCATGTATGTATGCATGCATGTGTGAGAGAGAGAGCTGACCCTCGGGTAAGACCACACTTGCATGTTGATTCTTTTTGTGCCTAACCATTTTTTGTGATTTGTTTACTTTATCGGGAACTTTCCAACCTGTCTCTTTGTTCAGTAATATACTTGGGATAAACTAATAAACTGTTTTCATTGGAATGTACGTGTTCTGTGTATTTTATCACATTTTAAGGGCCGTTGAGCGATCACAACAGAACAAGCATGACATAATTCTTGAACTGAAAAATACTTGATTTTATTCATGTTGTGCCAATACGGTTTTTATTCATTGTCATCCAAACGAGGCCATTGAAAGCCATGATAGGTCTAATCACCACTCTGAAATTGTTGCCTGATGGTTGAAACCAGACAGGAGGGTAGAGGCTTCCTTCTATGAACACCGAGAACGCCATAAGGCCAGCGTATAGCCTGCCTGTACGCTGTGTACCGGTATTGCCTAGGGATAAGTAGGTTGGAAACTTAATTGTATACCTGTTTGTCATGCATGTTTATGCAACACATCTCTAGTCTAGTAATGGTAAAATAAACAAACAATGAACATACTCGTGCCTGCTGGCTTGAAGGGGACCATGATCCTGCCTGAAATGTCAGTAGGTTATCTTTAGCACAAACGGATTCAGGCAGCATGCCTCAAATCCTGGATGCTGAGTTAGGAACGTTACATCTGCTGGCCGCGGGGTGAGCTCCTCGACCAAAACGCACTCACTTCCCTACAGCACAAGCTCTCCACCACAGTTTCCATGGGACGACACCGCCCGCACAGACACGCTTACTACTCTCTCCCTCTCCCGGTAAGCAGTACCCTGATGGGGAAAAAGTGTTATTGTATGCACTGCTGTTCATAGACCGCTCCAGCGCTCGTTGCTGCGATCTAAATGGTAGCTAGCGACTGACCAGCACACTTCGCCAACTCTCCACTCATTCTCCTCTGACCATGCATTTCATTGTCTTTGACGGCCATCGGCTCTCATTCGCCCTCTCACTTCTGACCGGTTCGAAATTATATGGCTATGCTAACATAAATGTTATTTGTGGGTCTTGCCACCTCTTCCTCATCCCAGTTAGACGCCATAGTTCTAGTACAAGGCTGAGGCTACTTCCACCACGTCTCACCGATGTGACGTCATCGCCGAATTGCGCTAAAAATAACCGTTACGACCAAAAACTACACTTTAACACAATTTTGGAGACATTTCTAACTTCATATACATATCTTGAGTGCTTTATGTACCCATTAATCGAAAGTGGTGTTTAACCTGCACCATGGCCTTTAACATTTGCTGAACTGAAATGCATCTTACTTGATCACAATGTAGGTCAGGAACAACATAAAACAGTAAACCTTAAATCACATGGAAATGTGATTATATTTTTGGTAACCCTCAATTAGAATAAGAAAAAAAAATAAAATAAAAAATATATATATACTCGTCCTCTTTAATTAAATGCATAGAAATAAACACTAGAAGTCGCGTTGAGCCTCTTGGAATGCGTCGATGCGGCCGCCATCTTGGTACAGTGGATCAGTGAATCATTTGACTACGCCTGTGAGTGAAAGATATGAAGGTATATTTGGTGCAAAAGTCTCAAGCACCTGTAACTGCAGATTTTGTATGCGTACACTAAAGTCACAGTAAATTTGAAGTCGTAAATATTTATTTAGCATGTGTACTCTAAAGTCACAAATGCGTAACATTACATTTGAAGTCGTAAATATGTATTTAGCATGTGTACTCTAAAGTCACAAATGTGTAACAGTACATTTGAAGTCGTAAATATTTTTTCTACCATTGCAAACACAAAATAGGGTCTACGAGTTCACAAGTCTGTGTTACAGGTGCACAAATCCTCTCCTGTGCATCACAACTTCAAAGAGTCATGCACTTGACACTTTTGCTCCAATCATTGCAGCGCAGTTGGTGCAAAACACATTCGCACACCCGTGTTTCATAATCTGACAACATGCCCAAAATGTGTGCATTCGTAAACCCAAATGTGAACTAACGCATCAGAAGTTGCACATCTGTGAACAATTTCCTCACAAATAAAATGATATAGAGCGCTATGTTGATTCAGCATTTTAATGAGCGAGCACAAGTCCGTCGTTACAACTGCTCGAATCTGCTCCTGCAAGTCTCAGCTGTGGGGTTTTTTGCAGGTAGTTTTGCACCACGTCTAGGTGGTACATTTGGTGCAAAAGTGATTCGTATCCGCAGCAGAGTGTCCGTGGGCGGGACCAAATAATTTCATAATCCAATGAAAGTCGCCGGCAGGGGGTGCATTTTTCAAATGGATAAAGATCGCAGCAGTCTTTGCACGGGATACTTTCTGGAGAAGTGAAGAGGGCATCCAACTGGACGGAGGTGGGTATCCTACATAATGTTCAATGAATTAACTTAGTTCAAGTGAATTCCCCCCAAAGTATTGCATTAACATGCCGCAAATGTCCTTCAATGTATTTTAATGGTCGCCATAACATAAGTTCACAAATGTCTTGGATGCTGCGCCGCCTATGTGAAGTTGTCGTCGTCCCCCCCCCCCCCCCCCCCCCCCCAATTATTTAAAAAATTGTTGGCATGCAGCTATTCACCTTGACATGACAAGCGCTAGTTTATCTGAGACGGCACCCTAATAGTCGGAAGATATGCTGACCAAATTACTACATTTTATTGTTATTTTCTCTCTTTCTTTACATAGATAATGGATCGAGCATCAGGAAGTTCTCGTGTAAGTACTTATTTTTAATGCATAATATAATAAGGTTGACTTCTTGTGCAAGCAATAGGACTTAATAGAAATAGCATATGTCTCAACAGGGCACTGCATGCTTTAATGTGTTGTATTGAGCATATGCCCAGAGCCATATAGAGAGAAGAGTAGAAGGGTGGTCATGTGGTTCATGTAATCCCATGTATTTCCCCAAAAAAAGCATGAAGATAGTATTGAAGATAATAATGAGTCATAGATTGTTTTTTTTAAAAGACTGCTTTCACATACAATCTTGTTAGTATATGGAAGGATGGTATGGATGGGCAGTGGTAACAAGTTTAGTATTTCTAATGATATTGGAGGAGGGAAACGAAAAACACACGAGTGGGAAATCAATAACAAGTGGTCAGTTTGAGGATAATATTGTAAATGCTGGGTTGGCATATGAGAAAAGGAGAAAAAACACAAGCAATTTACTACTTCACAGAAAACATTATAAAAGTCAAAATATATTTATTATCCTCTTTATCCTGATATCACAGTTCTGTGAACAGACAAACCTGGTCATCCCAATTTATACAGTATAGGAAACATTGCCATAGACATATCCCATTTGCATTGTTGCTCAACACAACTTAGACATTTTTTTGTTTCCTCCCTAGGACACAGTTGTCGATCATTTGTTGGGAAGACTGGAAGATAAGCTTGTAAATTGCTTAAATCGGGCCCCTCTTGACAGAGATCATCTCCAATTCATCTGTACTCAGGAGATGGTCATTATCTCAGCTCTGTCAGACCAGATTCCAGTTCCTCAGGCAGTGATTGCTGTTCTTGTTGAGCTGCACCGTCTAGTCTCCTTCGAAAATCCCACGCAGAGGATCGTTCGCATGGAGATGGGAAATGCTGGCCGCCCCCGTTTCATAATTGACCGGGACCATGTGATCGAGCTTCTGGAGATGGGACAGACAGTAAGCTGCATTGCGGGACTGTTTGGGGTGTCAAGGTGGACCATACAAAGGCGCATGGCTGACTGGGATCTTTCTGTGAGAGAGATGTACAGTCAGATGAGCGATGCTGAGCTTGATGATCTTGTTCGCGACATCCTTTCCAGAAACCCAAATGCTGGGTACAGGAGAATGATGGGCTTGTTAACGGCAAGAGGACAAAGAGTTCAGTGGGCAAGTGTACGGGCATCGATGCATCGAGTAGACACAGCAGGGATTGTCTCGCGAATCACACAGTTGGGTTGTGTAGTTCGCAGGACATACTCAGTTCCAGGGCCCAGATCACTGGTGCATATAGACACCAACCACAAGCTAATCAGGTTGGTTGTGTTTTCAAATACAGCCCTTGTTGTGATTCACTCATCTATGAAATAAGATGGTTACTCCCTTTTCTATCTCTCTCAACTTAGGTACAACATTGAGATTTTTGGCGGTGTTGATGGATTCTCAAGGAAGGTCATTATCATTTGATTTTACTTTTGATTATACCTGTTTATTAACAGCAGTACAACAATGACAAAAGTTATTATTAGACAATTAGATTGTTATTATTATCTCACAAATGTGGAAATATGTATTGCAAAGTAAAGAAAATGTATCCAGAAAATGCATTACCATCGACTGGGACCTAAAGATTGATTGTACCCCATGTGTATCCTACTCTTAGATAATGTACTTGAATGCTGCAAACAATAACAAGGCAGCAACAAACCTGTCCTTCTTCTCCGAAGCGGTGGAGAGATTTGGTTTGCCTCAAAGGTAAGTTGTCCTTATAGATACATATTGACATCCTCCTCCTTCATTTATATCGCATGAATGGCTTTATCTTTAACTACTCTGTCCCATTCATTACCCTAGGGTGAGGGGAGACCAAGGGGTCGAGAACATTGATGTGGCCCGACTGATGTTTGAAGCACGAGGAGCAGAAAGAGGCAGCTTTATTGCTGGGAAAAGTGTCCACAATCAGCGGTAAATGAGACAACTCATGTGCAAAAGTACACACGCACACACACACACAGTACAGTACATGCGCATCTCATGTCCATGTGGGTGGTAAGATTTAATTTTAAAATCTGATTTGTCGATACCTTAAAACCAACTGCTCTTTTATCACTATGCTGTGATAATAGGAAATGATGCTGTTATGAAAAACTTAAGCGGACTTTGACTTCATTTGCTTTAAACAGAATTGAAAGGCTCTGGCGGGATGTCTTCACAGCAGTGACATGTTTCTTCTACACTGCCCTGCACCAGGCAGAGGAGGATGGCCTGCTGGATTTGTCTAGCAACCTCAACCTCTTCTGCTGTCACTATGTCTTCATTCCACGTTTGCAAGCCAGACTGGATGAATTCAGGGATGGCTGGGACAATCACCCTCTGTCAACAGAGGGAAATCGCACTCCCAATCAACTGTGGTTCTTAGGCCAATACCACTCCTCCGAAGACCAAGTTGATGAGGTACATATCTGTCAACTGCTCTTTGTCAACATTATCTTGCAGTTATTATAGTAATTGCATTAATAATTAGCCTGGCTAACACCATTCCCCATGCCAGATAAGAGATTGTGATTATATTAAAATGATTATAATATTCTGGGCGCATGCAGGTGGCTTTCATTGGTGTGTCGACCATACTTGCTAGCTGAGCTAAATCTAAACCCTAGCATGTTTGTTTCGGTTCACTTTAGCTAATATACAACTTTTCCTGCAGGATTTACACATTCCTCCCATCGACTGGGAGGACAGTGGCCTCATTCCGGATCCTAACTGTGGTGTCCATGTGCCCGAGAGTGACTACCCTCTCATGCCTGAGGAACTTGCGGGACTTCATGCAGCAGTGGACCCACTGGCACCATCCACATGCATGGGGGTGGACATATACATGGCTGCAGTGCAGTACATGCAAAACTTAGGGTATATATAAGAGCTTTACAACATTGAAATGTCTTGTAATGTATGGAGAAGTTATAGAAAAACATTATATTTGGATTAAAATACATGAACATTTAAATGAATGGTCTTAATTTATTTTCTTTGGCAAGTGACCATGGTATAAGCGGGATAATGCCCTTCGAGGTGTCCAACATTACTTCCGTTGGTTAATTCTTGTTTATTTGAATGGGAAAACATGTTGACGGTCCAAATGTTAAAAATCAACTGACCCTCGGGAACGAATAATCAGAGTATTCTGACCCATCCCTACTCAGAGTAATGTTGATAGGTTTGTGGAATGGTGTGACAAGAATGCAGTGGTGAAGTCAAGTTTTTTGTAGTGGGTATACTGTGATGATTCCCTCCTAGCCTCTTCCACACCGGCCTTTAAACCACTGTCGCACACATACAGCCTACAACCACCATAATTGAGATTATTCAACACTCTATATTGTTATCAGTTTCTAGAACAATAAAGTAATTAAAATCACCATTAGGCACTAGCATCAAATAAACTAAAGTATTGATAAATAAATAACTGTTGGCTATATATACACTGTACTACTGTATGTAACCGTGAGGCCTGGCCTCAGTAATAATGTGCGATGGAGACAATGGGAATTTTTGCACAGGACATTTATTGCTGTTCTGAAAAGGCTTAGCCTTTTTTAGCCTCTCAGGCGCTGAGGGCACATGAGGCAATGACATTAGGGATATTTGACGGAATACAAAAAAAAGTGCACAACAGCGCAGGAATGAATCAATCACAATCAAAATGACAGTCAACAATCAAAGCAGAAAAATTGTGACTCAGTGTGCAACAGCACTTGAATGAGTATTTCTGACTCATTAAATTAAGCCAAACCCAAACTCACTGGTGCCAAGGCACATTTCCAGACTTTCACTGAAGTCATCGTAGGTCTGGTAGTGTGATGGTACACGGAGTGTGCGGAAGCACGTGGATGCCCTTGGATAATTGTTGTTATCCACCACCTCCACCTTCATGTCGGTCATTGGGATCTCCCAGCCCACCCAGAACTTGACGAGCTGTTTAAGCTTGTCCTGGGAGACTGCATGTTAAAAACAAGAATAAAATAAATTCCTTTATAACTCATTGCATTATTTCAGTCATAATTTCTTCAATGGGGTCTGACTTCTACATATTGTCAAAATAGTAGGGGTGAAAATGTTTCTAAGTGGCGCCTCTCAGTCATCTGTCTTATGCCACTTTGGTGCAGTTATGCTACGCTCACCTACTGTCTTGCAGGACACTGGACAGTGCGGCAGGAGACAGTATGCTAATGACACATACCGCTAACAGTACTCTACAGATTTGGCTCCTGGTGTGGCATTTCATTAACTTTATATTGTGGTTGGAACATCAACATCAGCATGCTGTAATCATACCTGTGCTGATGAAACGCAATAGGAACTCTTTGATCTTTTTTGGTTCCTCGCCATCATCTTCCTGTGGCCACTGAATAAAGTCTAGAACAACCTATAACAACCCAAGAAAACAGAATGAGCATTACTTACTACTGATTAGATTATGTTGTTCATAGAATTAAGTTATTAGCACTTAATACATCTGTAATGATTAAATAGTAATTGTAATATTACATGAGTAGGAAAATAAGTTATTACCTCGGGACTGCAGGTAGCCTCGGCCTCGGATGGGAACACTTGTGTGGTGGCATCAGGTCTTGCTTCCAACAAGTCCAGAACATAGGTCTCTTTCAGACCCTGCTTGATCTGCTTCAGCTGTTCTTTAATCCGTCCAAAAACCTTAAAAGATAAGAGTTTGTGAAGGCTTAATGCTTTTGGATGACGCACCCTCACCCTAGACCATCCTGAGACAGGTTATTTTTACCCAACTGATATGTTTTAATACTGCTCAGTACAAGAGGAACCGCAGGTTCAGGCATTTTCCCTACATATTCAACAGTCATGGCACATAATTCAGAAGCATTAACTGCATTTAGGAGCATCTGACTTAGAATCACTGTTATGTTTTGCATGATGAACTGCTAATACACTCATAGTGGAAAAAAATCATGGCTCATATCAACATACAATACAGCACAGCGTGAAAATCCTGCTGTGCTCTGAAAAAATATATTACATTGGCAAACATTTGAAAAGTTTCTGCAACAGTTATAGGGGCTTTTCCATCTTGGTGTTCCTGGAAAGGATAAAGGTTTGGTTATGCTTCTACAACCATGCACTAACCACGCACCAACCATGCATGCAAAGAGACTTCAGATACAGTATTAGGGGACCGCTAAGGCCTATGTAAAAGCACCCAAAAATCAGCATGTCAAAGGACCTTTAAATCTAGACTGGTTCACATTGCTGTACCATAAATGGCTAACCTTAAAGTAATCCACTACGGATACGGACAGTCCGGATGATGTAAATTTTCTAATTTTCACTGTACAGCCCAGCTGTGCTGAACCTAGGATCACTGTCCATAATGGCCTTTTCATAAGGAACGACATGGCATGTGCATTCACGTTTCGCAACACGTCTGCTTGAGGATATGGGGGTGAACTGTGACCAGCTCTACATTACAATACCATTTGGATTTAAATATCAGTTTGCTTGGTGGATAGACTATTTGGATACCGTGATTATGCTGGTGCAGATACTTAAGATCCAGACAACTCCAGACAACTGCAAACGTATCAAAGACCAGTGTCAGAAGAAGTATACACAAGTCTAAATGAGGTTTCATACATTGGACAACAGTGCTGTACAACATTGCTGTAAATGTGGACTTACCGCATCCTGAAGGAGATTATGCAGCAGCCAAGAGCGGTTGGTCTCTTTCAAAATTGAGTAGTCCATTTCCACCGCTAGTGTATTTATGGCATCCCTCTGCTCCACAGATAGAGTTGTGAGGTTCCCATTGTTGCTCTCACAGACTTCATAAAGCTTGGACAGAAAAAGTATGAAGTCAGCAACATTTTATATCAACATATTACAAATTGGTCCCTGGAAGTTCAGCTTACTTCTCCAAACACACTGTGTATCTCAAATGAGATTGACAAGCACTCTGGCATTTGCCAGCACAGTAAAGAAATGACAACAGTAAACCAATGTATTCATTGTGCACTCCCCTTTACTTACTGGTCCAATGGTTTCTCGAACACCAATGTCAGTTATGTCCTCAAGGGCAATGGTTGCCGTTTGTGGGGTGCCACCAGCCAGAACATGTAGCACGGCCGGGCTAAGTCCTGTCAGGCGTGGGCCACTATGAAGAAAGGCATGTCCTATCATCCGCCCAGCCATTATGAACATGTCATTTTGTAGAAATATTTTAGAAGTAGAGGGGACAAGGTGATCCGACTGGCCCTCAAAAAGCATGGCACCACATGAGTTTCCTAAAGAAAATTAAAAGAAGGCCAGTGTTTACTGATACTTTTATATATCATTGGGTCAATCCAGAAAACAAAACATGAATTATTTCTAAGAAAATATGAAGCCCAGCAAGACCACTGATTTTGTTGGAAAGATATTACATTTCAAATGAACAAATTGAATTAATGCATTACACATTAAAGCCATTAATTACTGAACCATGAAATCCTCGCATGATACCAAAAATGCAAACTTGTCTAGAGAACCTAGAACTTACCAACATCGATAGTAAAGCCATGCTTGAGCTTGTGGATGACAAGGCTCAGGAAGTGCCTTGCCACCCCATCTCCCATAGCTACATCCCCTGAAAACACAAGGATTATTTTTATAAATAGGACAGTCCTCGTCCTTGGCAACAAATGTAATTAGAAGAGAGCTTTCCTGCAAGCCATGCACATCTTCCATTCTTCTAAAGTCTGTAAATGATCCCTTTTTCACTCATTTCATGAGTGATTCTCAGATCATTCAGCTCCCAGAGCTTATCAGATGGGTGTTACAATATTGAAACGTCTGGCCTAAACCAGTGTGGTATGCTTAAAGAAATGGGTCCATTGTTCATTATTGTTATCCCTGTTTTTAGCCATTGGGATGGATGGGCGGAACATTGACAATGTAGGGTCATTTTCAGATATCAACAAATTACTTTGTTTGTCTACGGCAACTAAAGGTCTCTAAAGGCATTCAATTCTATATCTATATAGCATTCAATTATATATCTATATCAACCCATAACTGCTTTTATTGTGAGTATGTGTTTTCAATGTAGTGCTCCAATTTTGTTGTATTTTAGATGCAATTACAATAAAACGCATTCTGATTCTGACTGTACCTTGCAATTTGGCCTGAAAAGGTCTTGCCCAGTCAATGTTTGGGGTCTTGTAAAAGGTAATTATCTGGCCTTCTCTCTCCACCTCATCTTCGGCCATGTCCAGTTTGACCTTTAAATTTCGCTCATCTTCTTTGGACAGCAAAAGTGCCTGTCTAAAATGATCAGCCGCCATACTGACATCAGCAATGTTCCTCCAGGCTGAAAATGGAAGAAAAAATGTTATACATAGCACTTCTACATTGGGGTGAATCATATTTACTGTAACTGTAAAATGTAGAAAAAATAATATCCCCACTATCATCCACTCCTTCAGCTCTGTCCTGCACTCCTTCAGGTCTCCCCTGGATTTGAGCCTGGGAGGAGGATGAAGGCAATGGTTCTTCGGGCCTTATCATGTAGAGATAAATGGAAAAGTATAAATAAATGTGCACTCTAGGGATGTCACAAGACCCGATACTAAAGAAAAAAGAACCAATACCAACATTCATAAAGATTGCTATGCTTTTTTAAGTATTCAAAGTATTAAAATACGGTGGGTAGCGTGTTTTGTTTATTTGTAATACTTCAGATGCTACACGGATCCTCTAACTCTTTTCTCGCAATTTTAATCTACCGGTATTTACTTTACAGCTACATGACACTTGACACTAAAAGCTAGGATATCGATTAGGTATCAAGAAATGTGGAATGTCAATGATATTAGTATCGATTCCTAATTTTCTTGTATTGTTACATCATTTGTAGGAAACATGCAACCGCATAGAACCCCAAATAAACAACCCAACAAGCAACACAGAAATACAGTAAAATGTACAATTACATGGGCAAAGCCATACACTGAATCATGACATTTCTCGTACTCAAGCCTTCAATACCTTTCATCACACCATGCTGCATGAGTAGGCAAGAAGTCCACAGCAAAATCCTCCCCACAAATTGGACATGATTGCTAAGAGATAAAGGGTCATCAATAAGTGTATGATTAAACAAAAGTAATGTTGCCAGTAATGCTGATGCATTTGAATCAAACAACGATTTGTATTATTTTCCTGAATTGTATTACTATTAGTATGAAACTAAAACATCAGTGGAACCTTACTGTGGCAATGACGTCATCATTAGCGTCTTTGGCGGCTGCTGCGTCTTCAGCGTCGTCTTCGTCATCTTCATCAATAATGTCGGGCTCATCTTTCTGAAATAATACAAAAGTAAAAGGACTTTGCACCATAGTGTAACGCGGCATACGTAAGTGTAACAACAACACAAAAAAAAGACTTACATTGCATAATTTGATATGGTGTGGAAGGAGCGGAAGGGGAATCTCACTCCTACATGCCATGCAGGGGTGCTTTGGCATCTTACTGAATTCCACAGCAGTATGTGCCAATGGTGTCAGATCCAGGCTCTCCTGGAGCGGTACTATGTATAAAACATACTTTCCGCTGTTGGATGATGTTTTTAGGATCTTCCCCGTGTACCCCTGTGTCCCCTGGGGTAGGGATGTAATTTTTCTCTGGCCACTGCCACCTTGACAAAATAGAATATAATTTTTCAAACCACTTTGTAAGGGGGACTGATTGACAGGGTACAAAAGAGCATCAATGGTTACTGAATTAAACAAAAAAACAACGTTAAAAATAAGCAGCGTGAGGGCCTGCTAAAAACTTTACAGGACTTCACATAAAATAGTACAAGGCAGCTAATGATGAATTTGTGGCGGTAGAAGAATGTTGAAAGATTGGAAGTGTCCACTTGTATGGAGTGCCTCGTCACTACAGTTGAGTATGCGGTCCGTCTACCATACCGTGCCTGGCGCACTGGCAATGTGATCAAGTGTCATGTTGGGTACACTTGAAACCCAGGTTCAATGCTGGTTGGGGTGACCACTCATCAATGGAGCATTATATTTGTATTAGAGGAGCTAGTATAGGAGAAGAGCAGTAGGTAATTACATAATGACATTATCATCTCACCTGCAGCCTTTTTTAAAAGCCACCCTCCACATAGTGCCCTCATTTTGGGGTATTCGTCCTGGAGGGCTCTGTTGATCTGTAGAAGATTAAAGTTGTCATGTAGACATTGTAAAGCCACTCAAACAATCCTTTTTTTCCATTCATAGTGCTTGAAGTCACACCAAAGATATGATACAATGGTATGGAATCTATATAGACAGACAGACAGACATACAGACCAATAGAAACGTCAATGATATTCATAGTTACTAAAAGCTTACATCTTCATGGACGGCATTCTCACTAATGTTCACTGTCCTCCTGCCGAGACCTGCCTGCAGGAGGACGATTTCATCTTTGGGTGTATGCTCTTTGTTGCCTTCCAATAGGCAAACTTGCAGCTCCATATATTTCACTGAAATCGGTGGTGGTTGAACTGTTTTACGTTTCCTTTTCCCGCCGCAACCAAAGGCAGCTGGGAAATTTCTAAAGTAAACCATAGACAGATATTTGGCTCATATTTGAATATTACATTTTACAAGAACTCAGACTACTTTAAGAAAGAACCATATAGAGACTACATCAAGCAGCCTTGATATAGTGTCTATATCTGATATACATACTCTCTCCCCCAAACACACATACACACACACTGCTACTAGGCCCAAAGTTAAAGATATGGTGTCTGCACTGTCAACAGAACCAAGGTTTTGAATAAAGAATAAAAGGTTCAAAGTTAGCTACAAAAGACAGTAAAATTCATGTAGGACCCAGGTTAAATAATAAGCTACCACTTATACTGTAAGTTTGGATATAAAAAGACAAGGCATTGAAATTACCTCTGCAAGGCCATCTGGGATGTCTGCCGAACAGCTTGAGGAAACAGTGAGACAGCAGGAGTTGGAACCAGTGGGGAAGCAGGACTTGGAACCAGTGGGGAAGCAGGACTTGGAACCAGTGGGGAAGCAGGAGTTGGAACCAGTGGCGCAGCACGAGGTGCTGGTGAGGCCCTCTCGCTCCTGATGCAGCTCAACAGATTCCTCACTGCTGCCTCAATTGTGCTTTCTTCAGGCTATTTTTGAAAGATATGGTTAGATAGTCATGTACATTTTGGACAATAGCATTATTTGAAATTTCAAACACAGGCTTAGCCTATGTTGGCAATTTTTTTTTAGGCAATATAGCACGAGTGAGAGTGGGGTTGGTAATGGACATACACACGGTTATTACTAGACCGTAGCCACTATATTGCTTTTATACCAATTCTACCATCAAATCATTTATAATAATTGAAAAAGTCAGAATGGGGAAAAAAGTCAGAAAAAGTCAGAATGGGGATGTCCACTCATGGGAATGTCATTGTGCTATCAAACTCCCCCCTCCATACCATCCTTCCATATACTAACAAGATTGTATTTGAAAGCACTCTTTAAAAAAAAATCACAATCTATGACTCATTATTATCTTCAATACTATCTTCATGCTTTTTTGGGGGAAATACATGGGATTACATGAACCACATGACCACCCTTCTACTCTTCTCTCTATATGGCTCTGGGCATATGCTCAATACAACACATTAAAGCATGCAGTGCCCTGTTGAGACATATGCTATTTCTATTAAGTCCTATTGCTTGCACAAGAAGTCAACCTTATTATATTATATTATGCATTAAAAATAAGTACTTACACGAGAACTTCCTGATGCTCGATCCATTATCTATGTAAAGAAAAAGAGAAAATAACAATAAAATGTAGTACTTCCGACTATTAGGGTGCCTTCTCAGATAAACTAGCGCTTGTCATGTCAAGGTGGATTGCTGCATGCCAACTGGCATAATATTTCAGACCAATTCAGGGCCGGACCGGGGGGGGGGGGGGGGGGGGTTAGCATAACCAGCACAGCATGGGGCCGCGCTGGTCAAATAAATAACTTAACCATTTTGCCATTTAAATGAAGAGAAAAAAAATCGCGAATCCATCGCGAGTCCACTGAGTCAATCGCGAGTCCATCCGAGTCAATGGACAAGCATGAGTAGCACAAGCCGAGCTATCTGGTGATCGCGTGCTAGCAAATTGTCATTTTACCGGCACAAACCAGCACTTAACACATCTTTTCGAATCATTTGGGCGATTCAAACAATTTTTAAAATAATTGGGGGGACGGGGGCGGACGACGACAACTTCACAGGCGGCGCAGCATCCAAGACATTTCTGAAATTATGGCGACCATTAAAATACATTGAAGGACATTTGCGGCATGTTAATGCAATACTTTGGGGGGAATTCACTTGAACTAAGTTAATTCATTGAACATTATGTAGGATACCCACCTCCGTCCAGTTGGATGCCCTCTTCACTTCTCCAGAAAGTATCCCGTGCAAAGACTGCTGCGATCTTTATCCATTTGAAAAATGCACCCCCTGCCGGCGACTTTCATTGGATTATGAAATTATTTGGTCCCGCCCACGGACGCTCTGCTGCGGATACGAATCACTTTTGCACCAAATGTACCACCTAGACGTGGTGCAAAACTACCTGCAAAAAACCCCACAGCTGAGACTTGCAGGAGCAGATTCGAGCAGTTGTAACGACGGACTTGTGCTCGCTCATTAAAATGCTGAATCAACATAGCGCTCTATATCATTTTATTTGTGAGGAAATTGTTCACAGATGTGCAACTTCTGATGCGTTAGTTCACATTTGGGTTTACGAATGCACACATTTTGGGCATGTTGTCAGATTATGAAACACGGGTGTGCGAATGTGTTTTGCACCAACTGCGCTGCAATGATTGGAGCAAAAGTGTCAAGTGCATGACTCTTTGAAGTTGTGATGCACAGGAGAGGATTTGTGCACCTGTAACACAGACTTGTGAACTCGTAGACCCTATTTTGTGTTTGCAATGGTAGAAAAAATATTTACGACTTCAAATGTACTGTTACACATTTGTGACTTTAGAGTACACATGCTAAATACATATTTACGACTTCAAATGTAATGTTACGCATTTGTGACTTTAGAGTACACATGCTAAATAAATATTTACGACTTCAAATTTACTGTGACTTTAGTGTACGCATACAAAATCTGCAGTTACAGGTGCTTGAGACTTTTGCACCAAATATACCTTCATAGCGGTGGCGGCGGCGGTGGCGGCCAGACCGACCCGAGGACATACACCATTTTCCCCCGGCTGAGAAGTTATTAGTAGTCGAGTGTGTATGTACGTGCAAACGGTGCCGTGCTGTTTGTGAAACCCTTCGTTCTGTACACACATTGGAGTGCAATGGAGTAAAGGGGGAATTTCACAAAGGATTCAAGCCACCAGAATCATCACTCCTAACTTTTGTTATTTTCCTTGTTAAAATATACAATGGAAAGTCTTCTCTCGCATGACAATATTCCTGGTGTAAATTAGAGAGGGTAAACCATAACTCCTAAGTCCTGAGAATGTGTTTCTTTAACTTTAAATATTTAAAATAATTAACCTAAAAAATGTGTGAACTGACACGAACCTCATATTTTTCACCAAAGACGTCCAACCGGCTTTTGCTCTGTTTAATATAAGTCACTGATGGTGTCCAGATTACATGATCGTTCACATCTGTTTGGATTAAATACCGCTCTTTAGCAGGAACCCCATGTCCCTTTTCTCATCGGTCACTCGTTGCCATGGTGACACGACCACATCCGTCGGTACGCCGTCAGGACAATTGGTGTGTTCCTGCCGGTGGCCTGGTGCCTCGTCTTCAGCTTTTTCTTTGAAAAAACCGGAGACGCGTATGCACGAGTTTATAACTGCCTCGTCGGAAACCCGAGAGTGCTCGTCTGTAAACCTCTGCTGAATCCGGCTATTGTCAACGTCGGTCACGGCACATTAGTGTGATTTAGCGGCGTCCATTAAAACGGTTCCTGCGTTTATGGAGGATGGATGAGGTAAAGCATTACCCTTGATGATCGTCAGAAAAAACCGTAAAAAATGTTTCAACGAGAACAATGGAAGCGAAAATAGAAAAAAAAGTTTTTACCCACCCTCTTGTGAACAACATCATCATCAACAACCCCAGAAAACATTATTAGGAAAGAATTATGAAAAAAAGGCATCAAACAGAACAACATAGAACAGAACACACCACAGACCTGAAGAACGGCATCATATAACATTGGCCCAACTTGATTCACATGACTTTAATGACATGTATCCAACAAGAAGTCACTGTAAGTCACTGCCAAATGACTAAATAGTCAAATGAAGTTGAATGATTTGTCCCCTGGTGTATCTCTCTCTCTCACGCTCTCGCTCTCCCGCTCTCTCTCTTTCAGGATGTGATGCATTATGAGCAGCTGAAGGCTGGTGTGATTCAACATGACATGCTGGTAGACAACCTCATCTATAAGGTATTCAAGTTTATGCTGAACGGTTTACACCAGTGAGCAAAACAGTTAATAATGTAATGCTGAATAAAAACAATGAAAAGGTAGCCAGTCCTGGTCCCATTTGTATTATTGTTAATGAATTAATTTATTATTTATCGTATTGT
Source organism: Merluccius polli (assembly GCA_030340625.1). Taxonomy (NCBI): domain Eukaryota; kingdom Metazoa; phylum Chordata; class Actinopteri; order Gadiformes; family Merlucciidae; genus Merluccius; species Merluccius polli. The sequence goes on along the minus strand of JAOPHQ010001144.1, from coordinate 13,000 downwards.
AATATTATTCTTTATTTATCCCTTTATTTTTATATATCCTATTTCAACTGAAACTCTTCAATATTGTTAGATTCAATTCAATGGTCGTCTGGCTAATTGCTAGCAGGGATAGTGGGTGATGAATGGCAGAGCGATCCCCATAGTCTTGTCCATGTGATTTCACGGTTGAGTGTATTGTAATGTATGTCACGTCTTGCCTACTACTCTCCAGGATGTGAAACTGACTGCCAGTAATGACGACTACTACTTTGTGTTTGAAGACTTCCTCTATCAGGTGGGCATCTCATTTTACCCTTCTGTTTTCTCATCTGTTTATTTTTTCCAAGTACAAGAGTCTTTTAATACCTTCGAAAGATAGTTGAGTCTCCGTCTCATGTGGGTATAGGCCCCCCTACCTAAAACGGGAAATAAACATCTCTTTATTTTTGTAGAGACGTTTTTTCCTTTGCTGAACATCACAACGTTTTCCCTGTTTTGCTCTGGGACTGATGCCCAAAGACGAGCCCACGCTGCTTGTCTTTATCCCCTCCAGATAACGACACAGCATAGCAGACTTTCTTGTGTACACACTTCAGTTTGAAACCTCCTTGTAGCCTTGTGTCAGTTTGCTGTAACGTGAGGGATAGCGGTGGAGATACAAGGACATATTACAAGGAAAGTGATTTGGTGAGGGTGGTGCATAAAAGACAATCAATATAAGCTAAATATTAACAAAACATTGAAAAATAATTTTACACAATATTTGCACACTTATTAAGAACTGAAGACTATACATTATATTGGCTGTGAAATGGTTATAAGCATGTAGACTAGATTAGAATAATATAAATAAATATAGATTTGTGTGTGTGCGTGTGTCTGTGTACATTTGTATTGCACATGCTTATTTTACACAGGAGGTGAGAGTAGTTGGTGGTGCAAGAACATCAGTGCATTGTGTGTGTGTGTGCCGGGGTGGAAGTGAGAGATGAGCTGAGGACGGACTCCTGGACCCTGATTTCCTGCGGCAGGTTGAATTTCTTCAGCTGCCATAGGGCCTTCTTGATGGTGGAGGTGATTCACCCCCCCCCCCCCCCCCCCCCCTCCCACCTGTGGTCCTGCGAGATTATGGTCCCACCCGGGAATCTGAATGACTCCACAGTGTTGACTGGGGAGATGATCCATTTCTCTGGGTAGTTGTCCAGCTCCCTCCGATGAGACGGCAACAGAGAGGAAGACACACACACACACACACACACACACACACACACACACACACACACACACACACACACACATGTACGTCCAAGCCTATCTGTTCCTATAGGCTTGTTCCAATATGCACAGCTCTGTTTGCCTTCCGCTGCAGTTGGCTGATAGCTTAGCCGCCGCAAACAGGCGAGCGCGGTTCTTGTTGGGCTGTGTGTGTGTGTGTGTGTGTGTGTGTGTGTGTGTGTGTGTGTGTGTGTGTGTGTGTGTGTGTGTGTTTTTGTTATTTTTTCCAGTTAAGGTCATGACTTGGCGGGGCTTATCACTACATACACAGGTGTGGGCAGAGGATGAAAGACGTTCGTGTTGCCGGTGTACCGATGTTTACCCATGCCGATTTCTCCAGGCAGTGAAAGAATTAGGTCATTTGGTCATTCTTGGAGGGGGCATAGACCAATAGCATCATGGTCGTGTGTGTGTTGGATCAAGACTAATGGTTGGCTGATGCCATTGGAAATGAGTTGACGCAGTCAAGCAATTATCAAGCTTGGATTGACCCGTGGTTTCGAGCGGGATCAATTCAGTGGCCAATCCAATGTGAAGGGTAGCCTCACTGAAAGATATGACTAGTAGCAGACCATCTGAGTGGCTGTGTGTGTATATGTATATGTATATATATATATATAGAGAGAGAGAGAGAGCGAGAGAGCGCATGTATGCCCCGACAGCAGAGGAAGGGAGTGATCAGTTTGAATTAATACAATCTAAAACCATTTTAATTAAACAGTGCCACGGCCAAATCCGAGCTACCCTTCAGGCGACAAAGGTCACTTGCTCGTCCCCACCCCCCGCCTGTGCCCAGAGAGAGCAGTCGTCCGTGACTCACTCTGTCCTGCTAATCTCTGCTCTGATGAGGTCATCCCGGTAATGAATGTGATGTTGAGGTGCTTCAGCCGGAGTACATGGTGCGAAAATGAAGACGCCTTTCTAATGAGGGATAAGCCTCCCCCTTCCCCCCCTCGCGGTTCTACGGAGTGAATGGGACCACTGGAGAAGCAGGTCACCGGTGGTCACATTTAGTACATCCTGGAACAGGCGCTCCAGGTGGAATGGTTTAATCGGTTTCCGGCCCACCGGGAAAGGAATGAAAACCACTCGAGTGTATTATTTGCTACCAGACAAATAAAAAGGCATTAGCGAGCACCCCCCACGCCGTGTCCCAGAGAGAGAGAGAGAGAGAGAGAGAGAGAGAGAGAGAGAGAGAGAGAGAGAGTGCACTGAGATTGTGCGATTGTAAGACGCTTTGGATAAAAGAGTCCTCCAATCAGCATGTTTATTCTCTCCTATCTAGATCCTCATTAATTAAAGTTGATGAAAACGAACCATAACAGTACGTGATACTTTGTGTGATGAATGTACTTCTGAGGACCACGGCTGTGAAAGGCAAACATTGACTGGAGGGCAGTTTGGATTAGCCGCCGTGACCTCAGATAATACGCAATTAGCTGTGTATTAAGTGCGTCCTCACAACTATAGTAATTTGCTAAATGTGTGTGTCCTTCGATGTGTTCCCCTTCAGGTGCTGATGTGCTTCTCTCGAGACACGGCCATCTTGGAGCACTTCATGTACAACAGCGCAAGTCCTCCCAAGTCCTTCATACAGGGTGGGTGACTGTGAGGGCCCATGGTCCTCATAAACCATACACACACAACCCTTGTAGCGTGATTAAGTGGCTTAAACTGATAGAAAACTAACTTTGATTATTTTCAACTCGAATGGGGCACCTCTTCCTTTAGGAGGAATATAACTAATATTATATATTAGATTATACTATAAAGATGAACTTCGACCTCTATCTGAGGTCGAAGTTCTTGCCCAAAATCAGTGACTCTACAATCTCTGACTTTAAACTTGTGAACTAATTAAAACATATAAGTAGAGTCGAGAAAGACAAAAGAGGGAGTGTGGGCTTTAAACGCATGTTCTGTATGATGGTCACATGACTATTTTAGGACCCCCACTAAAGCTGGGAGGGGTGAGCCAGAGATAGAGAGCGAAAGGGGGATGTATAGCAATCTTCTTGTTTTTCACAGTCCAAGTTGTTGTCAAGCAACCTTGTGAGGATGACTTTGTATTTGTATGTAAAATTGTATGTGGGAGAGTGTGCATCTCAGGAATGCATGGATGACGGGCCTGGAAGATTACCCTGTCACACATCGTGTATGGTTAAACTCATCAGGTGGTAAAAATATCCTGAGTGTGTCTCGCTGTGTAATTAACAGCTTTGGGGCCCATTTGGTCAGTGTGGTGAATTGAAGTTCATCTCAGGGACGGCAGCATGTGCGTGAGGGTATGCTGTGGAGTGTTAGGTGGGATGAATCACTAATCGGGCCCAGATCAGTCAGTGTCCCTGGACCAAGGTGTGTAACCAAAGCTACGCACACGCTAAATAATGTTGTACACTTTGTACACAGCACATACACACACTTGCATATGAATAGATGGTGTGTGTGTGTGTGTGTGTGTGTGTGTGTGTGTGTGTGTGTGTCTACCGTGTAGGAAAGGGCGGACATGAGGAGTGTGCAGTCGTGTATCCGCCGAACGGTGAGAATTGGTCTTCCCTCACACACTCTACTGTATATACCAGAAGTACAGTGTGTACTGTATTACTGTATAGGGCTGAACGATTAATTGCATTTGCGATAACATTTGCAATACTTGCGATATGATAAAACGCGATTTTCGAACCGCAACTTGCGCAATTACAAGGTGGTCACGTGACACACGCGAAAGAGTGGAGAACTCGGCTGTATCGACTTTTCATGCTGCCCGGCTTTAACCGGTTGCGCAATGGCCTCTGGCTCGACGGCACAGTCACAAACTGACACAGCTGAGACTTTAGTCTCGAAGCGGAACAGCACATCGGTGGTGTCCAACTATTTTGGTTTCAAAAAAGAAGATGCTGCACAGCGTCTGGTGTTGTGCAGAGAATGCCGTGCTCCCGTTGGTACTTCACGGGGGAACACTACAAACTTGTTCCAGCACTTAAAAAAATACCACAAATCAATGTATGACAGTTGCATGGCCAAAATGCCAAGCACCAGTGCGCCAGACAAGCCAAATACCTCAAGACAGGGATCACTGACCGAAATGTTTGAAAGTGTCACTCCATATGAATGTAATACAAAACGGCACGGGGAAATCACTCGGCAATAACCGAGTTCATAGCCAAAGATATGATGCCTCTCAGCACGGTGACCAAGCCTGGGCTCATGGCATTGATAAATACGCTTGATAAACGGTACAGTATACCCTGTGCATTTCTCTGTTTTTTATTTATAACTTTATTAACTTTGATTTTACAAAATATTTTCAAAGTCGTAGAGGCAAATTCTATGTTTCAGTTGTGTGAAATGTTACTGACTTGGGAGCAGTAAGATACAAATAATTTTAAATTATTTTTTATTTTTTTAAAGACTTTAAATTTTGCACACAGTGTTTACAAAGTGCATGCCTTTGTTTGAATTACTTAAATGCACAGTGGCAAAGCCACAGATGTTTCTGTAATGAGCAGTTAAATAAAAATGTCATTTATTTCAAGTCATACATCTTTTAATTTAATTCTAACAAATAGGCCCAGCCTATGGGAAAGAACATTTTACACTAAATGTATCTAATATTGTGTTGGTCATATTTAAATCATTCATTATGTTTTGTTTAGGGAAAAAAAGAGAATAAAATACAAATTAAATAAAAAATCGCATATTAAATCGCAATTGCAATATTGGGGGAAAAAAATCGCAATTAGATTATTTTCCCAAATCGTTCAGCCCTATTACTGTATATACCATAAGTACATTGTGTATATACTGTATAAATGGTGTGTGGTTTACTAGGCGTGCACTGGACCAATGTTAAAGGGGGGGGGGGGGGGGTTGAAAAAACAGCTGCTTGTCCTAAATACATGATGACAACATCCTGACTATTAAAGCAGAAATGTCTCTTCTGACAGGTGTCATCCCTTTCCACGGATTCTCTATGTATGGTGAGCGAGTATTTCATTCACACACACACACACACACACACACACACACACACACACACACACACACACACACACACACACACACAAGTTTACAGCTTCCTGTCAAACCTAGGTGTGTGTGTGTGTGTGTGTGTGTGTGTGTTTTTGTTTGTTTCTCTATTTGTGTGTGTGTGTGTGTGTGTGTGTGTGTGTGTGCGCAAGTGTTTTATGTGATCATTTTCTCTGTGTGTTTCTCTCGGTGTGTCTGTTTGTTTGTCTATATGTGTGTGTCTATGTTTGTGTGTGCCGTGTTTGTGTGTGTGTTTTTGTATGTATGTGAGTGATTATTTTTGTGTGTCTTAATATATAAATATATGTGTGTGTCTTTATATATGTGTGTATCTTTATATATGTGTGTCTATAAATATATATTTGTTTGTGTCCTCCCAGTAGCTCCTCTGTGCTTCCTCTACAACGAGCCGTCAGAGCTCTACAGCGTCTTCAGGGAGATGTACGTGCGCTACTTCTTCCGTCTGCACTCCATTTCATCCTCCCCCTCGGTGAGTGTGTGAGTGTGCGTGTGCATGTGTGTATGCATGTACTTCTGTGTGTGTGTGTGTGTGTGTGTGTGTGTGTGTGTTCCGTGCCACCAAAAGATTGTCTCTTGTGAATGTGTGAGATTTTGTGTTCTCAAATGTACAGTTTTTTTGGGGGGGAATAAAGTGTCGTAAAGTTGTGTTTATAATAAACGTATCTGTGCAGTGTTTTATGTATATGTATCGAGCTACCTATGCAGTGTATATCTGAAGCCTATCTACCTTGGTGTCTATTAGATTAGATTAGATTTTATTGTCATTGCATAGGAAAACACAATGAAAATTAGCAATCCACTCAAATATAAAGAACAGTCATATTATAATAAATAGTAAATACAATCAATGTAAAAATTGACAGTTGTTTCACTTGCATTTGCAGCAGTTATATGATATATCTTGCATATCGTGGGCTAGCCTCCCTGCGTGTCCTTCAGCAGAACTGGCTTTCATCCAAAGCGACGGACAGAATATTTAGATACACGTGGTTAAGGAGCAGGTGTGACGGGGCCTCTGGCTCATGTAGACATCTGTGGACATTGGGATTCGAACCCAAGACCCTATCCGGCCGGGAGTCGGAGGAACACCCTGAATTAACCTGTTTCCTCCCCTGCTGGCGCTGCAGGGTATCGTGTCTCTGTGTCTACAGTTTGAGCGTCTGCTCCAGGCCCACCTGCCCCAGCTCTTCTACCACCTCCGTCAGATCCAAGCCCAGCCGTGAGTACTCCCCAACCGCAACCGTGACCACGGTTGACCGGGAATGTTTCGGTTTGCATTTAAACGCACAATAATGTATGATAAGTGTTTTATTTATTCGTTTTTTAGTTTTTTTATAAACTACAGATTTAAGTTTGCAAAAATGCAAACAAACTAGATATGGCTTTTTTGTAGGTTAGGTCAGCTCGCCGCTGTCAGAAGGTTAGCGTTCTGTTTCTCCACTACAGCGAGTCCACAGTATATTTAAGGAGGTGGTGCCATCTATTGGTGAATTGCTAAAAACACAGCCTATTTCGCCTCAGTAGAATGAATGAGGCTTATTGTTTATGATTTAGATATTACCCATAGCATTTTGGACTCATTGTGACCTCAAAAAAACGATATATCTCGCTGTACACATTTCACTTAAAATTTTTCTCAGCATATTTTTACCATTAATTTATGAATATGTTTAAAATTGAGATTTTGTTTTAAAAGAAGGTACAGTTGTTGCTGTTGGATATTTCTAGTTAATTTCTGTTTTGTCGGTTGTTTTTTGACATTGTTTCTAACTACGCGCTTTGTGATTTGATGGCCGTGTTGCCAGTCTGCGAATAGCCTTCAAGTGGATGGTGCGGGCCTTCTCAGGCTACCTGTCCACCGACCAGCTCCTTCTGCTCTGGGACCGCATCCTGGCCTACGACTCGCTGGAGATCGTGGCAGGTAATACCCACAATGCACCTCATTGACTGCCTCAGCCCCAAAGCTCCTCACACTGGTTCTAATTATCCATGTATGTTGTGTGTGTGTGTGTCTGTCTGTCTGTCTGTCTCTCTCTCTCTCTCTCTCTCACTCACTCATCTTGCCTTTCCTCCACCCTCTCCCCCACCTTGACCTCTGACCCCAGTGCTATCTGCAGCTGTGTTTGCCTTCCGTTCAGACAACCTAATGGAGGTGACATCACTGGCCTCAGCGGAGGTGAGCTGGCACCCTGCGTGTGTGTGTGTGTGTGTGCTAGTGAATGTTATAGCGTGTGTGTGTATGTGTGTGTATGCTGTACTGTCAATGCGTGTTATAAGATTGTGTTTTACAGTGTGTGTGTGTGTGTTTGTGTGTGTGTGTGTGTCTGTATATACATGTGATACACACACATACACTGGAGGCTGTAAATAGCGCCCGTCGAACTGCCAGCACCGGTAACCCAGTCTTCTTCTGCCTGTACATTCTTGGAGAAAACGCTGGCTGGACACTTCAGTCTCCCTGAAACCCACCTCCGTCACACCACCCCAAGGACTGGCGCCCCACCAGCAACACACACCCGACTCCAACCCAGTAGACTTCCATAGACCCCCCCCCCCCCCCATACACACACACACACACACACACCAGTCTGAAGATGACATCCTGGGTGCAGGGAAGGGAAGTCAGGACCACACGTGTGCACATTTGAGTCGTGCAACGTACGGGGGGGGGGGGGGGGGGGGGGAGAGAGAGGGGGGAGGGAGGGAGAGAGGGAGAGAGGGAGGGAGAGAGAGAGATTACCTGTTGTCAAGTTGACGTTGTCATCGCAACGTTAACCAGTACTGTGACGGGAACGTCACGCCGCCTGAGCCTGATCTCATGCTGTGCGTGTTCGTGTCATGTGTCCGACATTGTCATTTGAAATTGACCTGACCCTCTTTTCTCCTTCGGGGGGGGGGGGGTTAATCTGGGTTAATCTGCCCCCCCCCCCTCCGGCCCTCCATGCTGACTTGAGGAGCCTTGCGTCCCACTGCTGCTATGGCGACAGCTCGACCCCCCCCCCCCCCCCTACCGTTGGGGAGATATCATAACACACACACCGCCACCGCTGCGTTGCGTTATTTATAGAGCGCCAGAGCCCAACGTTGAAATATTAGACCCGTGCCCTAAATACGATCGGGTCCCTAAATGTAATCCCCCCCCCCCCCCTGCACCCCACCCTGCCCCACCTCGCAATCGCAAAAGGCTATTCCGCCATTTTCCACGCCCGGCATCCTTCGTTGCCATAATGCACCGTTAGCCGACATGGCGGCACATTGGTTTCAGTTAGAAGGCAGTTTCCTGTCTTGAGTCCGGGGGTGTGTAAGTTAATACCCAGGAGGGGCGGTAGAAAGAAAAGTGGAGTAGACCTTTTGCACAGTAGGAAAACACAGGTGTGGCTCATAACATTAATGGTGGGTCCGTTTCATTTAGGTATGGTGCTGCGACACAGACTGAAAACAGACCCACTGTTGAAATGACAGGAACAGGAAATGACTTTACCCTGCTATTGATGATCTGTGAAAAGGGTCCACTGTGTCCCACTGTCTAATTTGCATTGTTTGTTGGTTTGTTTGTCTGTTTATTTGAAAACCTCCGATCCTAGGCCGTGCTCGCCGACCTTTCAACCCTTAAGGTCATGCCACTCATCCAGATCTTCCTTTTTGCCAGCGCCGTCTAAGGTATCAGGTAGCCACGAGCGCTGTATGCTAGCAATGTATGCGAGCGCTGTACGTGCGTGCGCATGTATGTACGTATGTGTGTGTGTGTGGGTGTGTGTGTGTGTCCGCGTGCATTATTTGAAATGCCACGCGGCTCCCGTGCAGACGCCATTGATCAACTCTCGGAGGGGGGGAAAGCGGCGGCAACGACAAGCGACCAGCAGCGGCACCCTCCCCCGCTCCTCACCTGTCTACTCCTACTTACACATTCCTCATAAGAGCAGCGCTCTCCCATGCAGCACTGCTATTAGCTACTATACAGCACGTACACGCCAGTGCGGGCTTTATTTACCTAGCGGCCATCTTGGTTCTAAACAGTCGCTGGGTGGGGGGGGGAACTGAATGTTCTAATTCTAAGGAATTTGGTTCTAAACATGCATTTAGAACCCAGATGGAACCAAGATGGCCGCTAGGGGAATAAGGCCCATAGTCTGGCTCACGAGCTAAGGGGTAAGCTAACCAAGCGTACACGAGGCAGAGGCATGGCGCACGTGTAAGGCGATATGTAATGCTATATAGCAGCGCCGGCCGAGGAGACGACGACGACCGGCGTCCAAGCGAATAATTGAGTGCCGGTCTAATGAAGTGACAATTGAATATTCTCGTTCACCCCGTCGCTCTGTAGCAGCCTGGTGTTATTATGCTAATGATTAGAAGCTAAGTGCTACTGTGCACCGCCGCTTTGGAGGAAATGGCCCAAAAATGTACCAATCTTTGTCACGAACAAAACGTAAAAGTCTGCTGTAATATGCGGATGACATGGTTGTATACGCATAATGACTGTGTCGAAAGAGAAATGATGATCTGTTTAATTCTCAGTATTTATTCTGGTTAATAGCAAAACTCAGTGTACAATAATAAGTATTTGCACTTTTTTTTGTGCTTATTTAAGTGTGCTTTTATACTCTGCCTGTGAAAACCTCATCGATGAATGCAGTCCTCATTTTGCACAATGTTAAAATGCATTTGAATCCTATACTTAGCTTCCTTTGCCAATGTCATTGCCAATGTCACACCTCATTCCTTTGTCTGGTTAACATTTTTTGCGGCCTGCGTGATTTAAAAAAAAATAAACACAAATTGGTCTCAAGGTATTGTGGTTTATTCGTCATTTGAAACCACCCATGTGTATGCTGCTCGGATGTGATTGGCCGTTTGGCTATCCTTAATTCAACATCATATCTCCTCTGCCTTTAAATAAACATTTGTGCAGGGCGTTCTCTCTCTCTCTCTCACCCTCTCTCTCTCTTTCACATAAAAGATAGTCGAGCGTGATCAAGCAGAATGGGGGTGGGGGGGGCGGGTACACTTGGCGTCGTTGAGGAAGTTAACTGCTGGCCCTCGTCCTCGCTTTATTGCGCCCCCCCCCCCCACCCCCACCCACACCACCACTGCGGTCATGTATCGAATTATGCTGCTCATCTCTTTCAAACCCCCCCACTCTCGCCCCACCTCTCTGCTTTTCTTCCCCTCTCTCTCTCTCTCTCTCTCTCTCTCTCTCTCTCTCTCTCTCTCTCTCTCTCTCTCTCTCTCTCTCTCACTCTGTCTCTCTCTCTCCCTCTCATGCGAGTGCCAGAGCTCCATTTACCACCTGTTTCAGCGCTGTAACCAGCCCCTCGACTCCTTCTTAAGACCACCACCTCCACCATCACCACCACCATGACACACACCCCAAACCACCCAAACCTGCAGGCTTGTTATATTGGCTTGTGTGGGGGGGGGTCTGGTGTTGTGTTCAAGTGTTGCGGGGTCACCTAGCCTGGCAAGCCAGACCTACATCAGAAAGATGTAAGGTCTGGCTCAGCTCCATTGGCAGTGTGGGCGGGATAAACGGTTGTCTTTCAAGTTCCCTCTGCACGCAATAGGATAGCGCTACAACCAATCAGAGCAACGAAGAAGAAGAATTAATCAAAACTCCGAATACATATTTATTTTCGAGGAAAGTCTTCAGTGCCGTTCTTTGTTCTTTTCTCAAATAAAATGTTAACTTCAAGTCTTGAAGAGTCGCGGCCAAAGCCGAGTGGAAAGACAGCCGTTCGCCAGCAGCAGCAGCCATTGTTCACCTCTAACACGGAACCGTCGCAACTCTGTCGTCATGGTAGCCCGGCTTTCGACTCCGCCCCTCACGCTGTGATTGGTCAGACATACTTGGTGTTTCCAGCACCAAGAAGCCGACGGAGCCGTGCTAGACCTACCTAGCTGCCAAATAAATGTGCTGCCGCTAGGGGGTGTCTAGATTTCTAGGCTAGGGGTCACCTTCAGAAGGGACCCCACCCCCCGCCCCCTCTCCAACTGGGCCTTTTTAACAGTGAGATCTGAAAGGAGGTTTTTTGGGAGGGGGGTATTTTACATTTGCCACGCCTTTTTATCTCTGCCCCCTTTTCCCACAGAAGGTCTCTTGCCTCTTGCCAGGCCATTATTGGAAATAAGAATTTGTACTAACTCACTTGGAAAAGGTTGCTGATGATGATGATGATGATGATGATAATTAATAATATATATAATAGTGGCATAACATGTGTGTTGACATATTTTCGTTGTGTAGTGAAAAGGTGCAGCTATTATTGTAATCATCTCATTATACATTCTGAAAATATGCTTGTCTAGGAGTGGCTGGTGCTCATGTACTTTATTTATTCAACAGGAGCAATCTTGTCTTATACTGCATTGATTACATTCCATCGCAAATATCCATAATATATACATATATAATATTACTTTCCATAGAGCTACATCAGTCTTAGACCTGGAAGTATGTGTATTAGGGTTAGGGTTAAATACTTTTTTGTTCCATGTATTACATAATATCCCTGGTAGTGGGATATTATCAGATTTTTTATTTGTATAGTGACATAGTTTGTATATAATTTTGTATTGTAATATTCCTGTCTTATATTTATATTCCTGATCGTCCCTGTTTATAATATATACCATTCACATCAAGGCAAATTCATTGTAAGTGAAAAGGTGATAAATCGCATTCCAATTCTGATAACCAGTTTGCCAAGATTCAAGCCAGGTCAAGCACAACATAATTACAAACACACACACACACGTCATCCTAAATTGTCATGACCTTTAGTTGTACTTTGTTGTATTATATACCAATTAAGACTACTTTAATTTAACCTGAATCATATTATTCATGAACTTCTGATGGGAGTTTTACTTGCATTCGTACACTTCTGGGGTCCGTTTCACAAAGCAGGTTTAACAACCTCTGAGTCTAATCCTAAACGCTGAGTTGATCTACTCTGAAATAGAAAACTCTGGGTTTTCGGTTCCAGAACAGCGGATTTGAGTTAATTTGATCAACTCAGAGGAGTTCCACCTAGGGTTAAGCGCGTGCACCACAACTACAAAAAGCCAGCATCAATGGAGCCCCGATTCGACGAGTCACCATGGCAACGGGGAAGAGGAGGTCTACATTTTTCACCAACCTCGAATTGGAAATCCTAATGCGCTCATATGGCGAGTTTCAACACGTTTTTAGAAAGAAGTGCAACACTGCTGCGTAAGTTTAAATGGAGTCCTTTGCAATCACAATAATATTACTGCTTGAATGGTAGGCCTATTCATTTATTCCATTTAGGTGCAATCCCGCGGGGGAGAAGCGCACTTGGCAGCAGCTTAAGATGACATAAAAACATTGTTCAAACAGATAAGACCTCGGCATGATCATTTTGATCATGTTTTACACTGTAAAGTAAATATTAAGTGGCTATTTGACTGTGCAGTTGTTTTACCCCCAACATAATGCTGTTTTTACACACATAAATGTCTCTATCATGTTCTGTTAAATAATTAAGCCTATTTAAACTAACACAGACTACTCAGCCAACAGAAAGAAGGCAGATGCCCGTAAAACGGGGTGGTGGTCCAGCACCGCCCACCTCTAACGGAGGCAGAGGAGCCCTAAGCCAGTATATTGGAAGGCCAGTGGCTGAGGGAATCCCTGGAGGGAGCTCATCCTCTGAGTCCACCCCCCAAGACCTCC
>JAOPHQ010001143.1:272500-314549 GCA_030340625.1 Merluccius polli | reverse complement strand
TACCTGCGTTAATGCGTCAAGTCCCTTTTCAACACTCCCATGTTGAAAAGAGTTTTAAAAACTTGAAAAATGGTCTTTACGGTACATTTTTATTTTAATAATTAATAATTAATTAATTTGAGATTAACCGCAATTAACTATGGACAATCATGCGATTAATCGCGATAAAATATGTTAAATGATTGACAGCCCTAGTAAAAATATATACATACTATGGATAGTGGAAATAAACTGTATAATGTAAATGGCCGGTTAGAGGCCAAGCTGGTATATAACGGGCCGCGGCATCAGTCTCACCTAATGTGAAGATGTGTGTTGTCCCTGCTCAGACCATCGGCAGTGCTGAGCTCAAGGCCATTGTCTACGAGCTGCTGACCACTGTGGAGGAGCTGTACGAGCAGAACGGTTACCACGGCTCCACAGAGAAGTTCTTCAGCCTGGTGGAGAAATGTGCCGACAAGAGACCGGTGGGTTTTTCACAGCTGTAGTTCCTCATGAGGTCAATGTTTCCCTCCCTGTGTGTAATAATAGTGTTGAGCTGCAACTGATAATTATTTTCATAGTGGTTGAATGCAACGCTAATTTTTCTGAATAATCATTTAGTCTAGAAAAATCGCAAGTTACCAGAGTCCAAAGTGATGTCTTAAATTAGCTTGCTTTATCTGACATGCAGCCAAGAAACACTGAAGTATTCATTATTATAGTATTCATGAACCAAACATTTGAATTTCTGAAGCCAGGCAGCAAGTGTTTGGTATTTGTATTTGATAAATGATCTAAATGCTTAATCGATTATAAAAATGATATTCGATTACATTTTCTGTTCATCGACTAATAAATGAATTGACTAATGGTTGCAGAGCTAATGTGTTTCTCTTCCAGGATTCTTCCGTGCTGACGCTCATCTCATATCGAGCTCAGTCCATACAGCCGGCTAAGGACGGATGGATACAGAATCTGCATCGTCTCATGGACACCTTTTTTAAGTAGGACACACACACACAGCATTATCTCTACTGCCTTTCCTTCTGATCCCTGCTGTAATGATTTTAACGTCTCTGTAATGTCTCTGTTCCTCTCCCTTTCGGCTTATCTGTCCGTCCATCTCACTGTGTGTCTGGAAGGAACGAGAGCCGCAGCAGGATAAGGATCAAATTGCTTCACATCCTCTCCTTTGTCCTCAGCACCAACCGGCAGCTCTACGAGGTGTGGACAAACAACACAGACTTTGGTTCCATATGTATCGTTATCGCTTTTGCTAAACAGTGCTTTCACTGTCCTTTCTGTCTTTGTACGCCTTTCGTTTTTCTGTCCTACATAAGAAAGAAAAAATCCCTTCTATTATCGCACATGCGGCGAAAGATTAAGATCACAGAAGGAATTTCCGTCTACATAATCAAATTACCCCCAAAAAATACATATGACCCACTTGTTATCCCCCAGGAGGAGCTGATCGAGGTGGTGGTGATCCCCCAGCTAAGCGGCATAGCGGAAGACCGCGACCTGGCCGTGAGGAAGCAGGCCACCCAGCTGCTGGTGGACCTGGCCGAGGGCTGCACCACCCACCACTTCACCAGCCTGCTGGACATCATCGAGAGAGTGAGCGCCATTTACTCATAGGAATGGAATTTAAGATTTAATTAGGATCCCCATCAGCTGATGCAGAACACATTAGCTACTCTTGCCGGGGGTCCACAGAACACGTATTACAAAGAAGAAACCATCACAAAAACATTTAACGAAGAAGAAACCATCAACACACACATTTTTGTTGTTGTTGTATATGAATACAATTTTAAATAATAAGTCAGCAATGCGGTGTTGTGTCACTTGTTTTTTGAAACTAGCTTTATTCTGAGTTTTAGAGATATGACCTGGAAGGGAGTTCCATTTTAGCTCTATACAGCACTGCACAATGTTTCACAGTGTTTTTTTTGTTTTTTTTACAGTCAGGGATTTTCAGTGATTGAATGATGATGATGATAATAATACAAAGTCCATATTGAATCTCGCGCTTGACTCGCAAAACTTTCATGTGGTGTTCTCTACTTCATGATTGTTTGGACAGTTAAACACACTAAGGACACTTTCACAAGCACACAATTTATTTGGTCTGTTCACTTTGCGCTGCTGCTCCTTCGTATATGAAGCCCCTCAGCAAAACTCCCTTTTTTTTTTTTGGGCCGTGAAACCCAACCAGACTAAATTAGAAATAAACCAAGTATCAATTTAATTTGGATTCTGACTAATCAAATGGACTAAGCTTGTGAAGCGGCCTAAAGACAATGAAGTTTACCGATCAAAAATCTTTTTTTGAAATCTATTACTGTCCTGTACTTTCTGCTGGCACCTGAATGTCCCGCCTGGGATTAAGAAAGTACTATCTTATCTTCTCTAATATATATATTCTCTAATATATCCATTCTCTCCGTTCAGGTGGCCAATCGTTCCCTGATGTCAGGGCCCCTGGAAGTGTTGGATAGAGACCCCATGGCAGAGTCTCCGATGGAGGACGTCAGGACGGCCATAGTGGGTCTGCTGGAGATCCTACAGGTGAAGCCACACGGACACTCGCAGGAAACGTGACGGCATACTGGCCCTTTAAAACACTTTTCTTGAAGGGTGCTTTTGTCCCCCCCCCCCATCTCCCTCACATGCAGAGCAAACTGTACAGCCTGCCTGCCAGCCATGCCAGTCGAGTCTATGAGCTCCTCATCAGCCACCTGCAGCTGCACTACAAAAGCATCTGCTGCTCTGCTGTCGCTTCCAGCATCCGACTCCAGGTATTTTATTATCTGGGAATCTGTCCTTGCTTTGTATTTATGGTACACGTTGGTGCCTCTTTCACTCCTATTAAAACGTCTTCACTCCCCCCTGCAGGTGTTTGACTTCTTCCTGATGCTGCGAGCAGATTCCCTCCACCGCCTGGGTGTCTCCAACAAAGATGGTGCCCTGAGATTCAGCCCCTACTGCTACTGTGACATGGGGTGAAAACACACGCACACAGGCACACGTGTCACTTCACTGTGTGTCGCTTTGGATAAAAGTGCCTGCTAAATGACTTGATGACTAAATGGTTCTGTGCAGCTTAATTGGTAGAGTGGTAGAGTAAGGGGTTCGATTCCCGCTGGACAAAAGCGTCCACCAAATACAACTATATTACTGAATGGCTATTGGTTTAGCATGATGTCACCAACAGTGCAGCTGTTAATAATGCAGCTTACCTCGCCTGTGGAGTGACAACGGTTGTTGTGCTGTCGCAGGGAGCCGGAGAAGCGTGGCGGTGGTGGTGGGGAGAAGAAGCAGACCGGCTCCTCCTCTCCTCCTGCGGGAACCCCTGCTCCGCCTAACCCACCCATGGCCTCGTCGTCCTCCTCCTCCACCTCCACCACCTCCTCTTCCTCCTCCTCCTCCTCCTCTTCCATCCGCACCGCCTTCCTTCCCTACGCCCCCGCTTTCAGTGCCCTGCTGCAGGCTCTCAAGATGGTTTGAGCGCACACACACACACTCACACACACACACACACACACACACACACACACACACACACACACACACATGATGACACACACATTTGTGTAATCAAAAGCTCAGTACAGGGTGATTCATGTCATTATGTGCTGTGGCAGGAGACTGACTGGAAGGTTCTGAAGCTGGTTCTGGACAAGCTGCCTCGCACCCTCCAGTATAAGGTGCTGCTGCGGACGTCTCCCTGCAGCCTGGACCAGCTGTGCTCCGTCCTCTGCTCCATGGTACCTCGCCGCGCCACACCAGCCCATTTGTACTTCTGCGTAGTGCCAGCCTGCTCATGCCCGTTTTCCACTCTTTGTGCGTTCTGTGTCTGTGTTTCTCTCTCCGTGTCTTTTAAGGTGACGGATCGTCTGATCTCGGAGCGTTTGAAGAAGACTCCAGATGGCTTTTCCCGTACTGACGTTCAGCTGGCGGTGGTGCCGGTGCTCACAGCCATTACGTCTTACCACAACTTCCTGGAGCAGCCCAGACAGGTACAGTGGCACCCCACAGAGATCAACTGTGGTGCTCTTTAAGTGGTCAACACATCATTAGGGCTACTTTAACTGAGCTTTATCTGACAAGCAGCCATTAAAAACTAAAAAAGTGAAAAAGGTATTCATTTCGATCCATTATGAACCAAACATTTGAATTTCTGAAGCATCAAGCAGTAAATGTGTGGTATTTGTCCTTGATAAATGACCTCAACGATTAATCTTGATTCATTTTCTGTCAATCGATTACGATCGACAGGTCCACTACACCCAGGGTAGCATCAACCCTTGCGTTGAACATTCATGCGAATGTGAATGATGTGATGTCACGTGTCTCTCTTCCCCCCCCCCCCCCCCCCGCAGAGAGAGCTGGTCCAGTGCCTAGAGACGGGCCTCATCTACCGCTGTGCCAAGCAGTGTGTGGTCGCCCTGACTATGTGCACCGTGGAGATGCCCGAAATCATGATTAAGCTCCTCCCAGCTCTCATCGTCAAGCTCACCCACATCTCGGCCACCGTCGCCATGGCTTCCCCTATGCTGGAGTTCCTCTCCAGTGAGACCATAACAAAACACGCACAAAAAAATCACTTCCACTACTGATGTCACAGGTTGACTATGACCATATGTAGTTTGTGTCAAACCATATGTGAAATGGTTTCCTTTTTTTTTTGCATTGCAAGTTGGTGAGGTAGACCTAAGACTTGTTGGCTAAGTGTTACTGGTTTTGTTGGGGTCTTGTATTACAGCTCTGGTGCGCCTGCCTCACCTGTATGCCAACTTTGTGGCTGAGCAGTACGTCAGCGTGTTTGCCATCTCGTTGCCGTACACCAACCCTTCCAAGTGAGTACACACACGGGCACACGATGCCACCAAGATCAGATCAGATGTACTTTATTAGTCCCAGACAGGAAACTAAGGTGTCACATATTCTTTTTTAAATGACAAATAAAAAACATTCTAGGCTAGCTGTCTTCAACAGGGAACCCCTAGTGAACCACGGAGGTAATGCAGGGGGTCCGCGAAATGTCCGACTAATATTTGTGTATTTTTTTTTTTGGTGGTAATATATTTAGTAGGGCCGGGACTCGATTAAAAAAATTAATCTAATTAATTAGAGGCTTTGTAATTAATTAATCAAAATTAATCACATTTGAATCGCATATAAATATTTGACCTGAGAACAGTGAGTAGTAATTATTTTTTTTGGGGGGGTGGGGGGGTGCGCGCCTCGGACCTACGGCCAACGAGGGGGGGGTGGGGGGGGTGTGCGCCTCGGACCTACGGCCGACGACGGGGGGGGGGGGGGGGGGGGGGTGCGCGCCTCGGACCTACAGCCGACGACGGGGGGGGTGCGCGCCTCGGACCTACAGCCGACGGGGGGGGGGGGGCGCATGATAACAACACACCCCGGAGCTACGACCGGCGCGGGGGGGGGGTGCGCGCGATCGATCGTAATACACCACGGACCTATGACCGGCGGGTGGACCTATGATCGGCGGGGGGGTCTCAAAAAGGAGGACAAATACGCGGGACAGGGCTTTGAAAAACCGGACGAATGGCCGAATGGCCACCCTATACTTGAGGCTCGATGTGCTGCGGTGATATGCGAATTCCTTGTTGCATAGCTTGCACACAACCATGCTCTTATCGACGCTTCCATCCGTTCGTTTTTTGTAACAAAATGTCCCATCCACGGGGCCAAACAAAGCGGTCTCATCAGCTACTTTGTTCATGTTCACTGTGGTTTGTTGTTGTCTGAACTCAAGAACGCTAGTTGGTGCTCCAGTATAATCGGTCCGCCTGAAACTCTTCCAGTGAGAAACGTTCCGCGGTGCAAAAATAAGTGCGATTAAATTGCGTCAATTTTTTTAACGTGTTAATTATTGTGTAATTAATTAATCTTAACGCGTTAAAGTCCCGGCCCTAATATTTAGAAATTATATTTTCTAGTTGCAACTTAAATGACTTGGCCGGTTTGCTAAGACCGCAACAATTGATTAATTGTTGACATTGTCTATGTCAAGATGTAAATCAGCCATGATTTTTGTTCAACTCACCCCCTGTCATGGTGTACACGTTACGAAGTTGGCGAGCCATTGACATCAATTCTATTCCAAACGAGTGTTTAGCAGCTCTCATAGCCGTGTCTTTGTTTTATCCAACACAAATAAGCGGAATGCATGTACACCTTGACACCCCCTGTAGCTGTAGGGTTTTTATTAAAAAAATATATACAGGGTCCCTGCTCCGTTTCCCAATCCACCAAGGGGTCCCTGGGCTGAAAAAAGTTGAAGACCCCTGTTCGAGACAGTTGAAGTGGATATTATTGTGTACATGCATATATACTGTACATTCACAATCACAGGTGTATATAAAAATGCATGTCCTCTTCTCGTCGTCTTTCCTCAAGGTTCAACCAGTACATTGTGTCCCTTGCCCACCACGTCATCGCCATGTGGTTCATCCGCTGCCGACTGACCTTCCGCAAGGATTTTGTTCAGTACATCACCAAGGTATGTGTTCCACAATTGGCTTCTTCTTTTGTTGTGTGTTTGCGTTTGAATGCATCTTAAGGCTTTCCCCATCTCATCTCCTTGTCAGTTCCATCTAACTTTTATTTTTTTAAATTTTTTTCAGGGTTTGCGCTCTAACGCCCTACTTCCGTTTGATGACGGCCATGAGCCAAGTTCTTTCCGAGCTCGTAGCACCAGCCTCAATGAAAGGCCCAAAAGGTAAAGCATCCGTCCGTCCGTCCACACTTGGGCCTACCTGGTGCTCCACGGCTCTGTTTTATGGCGCTTTTTTACCGCATGGTATCGGCTCGACTCAACTTTACGCTTGGATTGGTTTTCCATTAGCAAAAGTTGTGGATAGTACCTGGTACCTGGTTCCTTTTTTTTTGGTATCACCTTGGTCGAGGTTCCAAGCGAGCGTAAGCTGATACTAAAAGGTGACGTGAAAAAACTGCAAACCCCTTGTTGGTCAGAGAGTGTGCGTAGGCGGTTAGCAGTGAAATTGAGATTTTAGCAGTAAATGTACAGTGTAGGTTAGTTTGTCAGTGAATGAAGGCGGGAAGTTTAACATCTCCATTGTTCCTGTGTGTTTGTGTCGCATTGAAGATGTCACGGCAGTTTCAACACTACACTGCCTACACTGAGGGGGTACTATCTGCAGTAGAAAACTAAGTACTTCGTACCAAATGCTAGACGAGTCGAGCCGATACCATGCAGTTGAAAAGCACCATATGATAGTAGTGGGTCATGCGTTAGACAGCAGTGGGCCATGTTGGCAGTGTAAGAGGTTGTTTGGGTTATTGATAACTTAATAGGGGGGGGGGGGGCGCAGCATGACTGGCTTTGTGGCGCAACACTTGCTTGATGTCTCTCAAGTTGGAACACGGTGGACATTATTTTCCATGTATTCATTTGTTCATTTTGATTTGAAAAAGGTTGCTTTGTTTTGCCCAGATTTGTTGGTGTTTCAGAACCACTCATCGTCACAGTAACGCCCGTGGTTACAGGATTGTACACATTGTGTTAAGATGGAAGAATCAATGCGGGGCTTCATGCGCTCTTATTTTGAAAAGAAATACTGGAGAGACGGCATTGTAACCGATAATTATGAGTTAAAAAAGAAATGACGTATTCTCTCCAACCCACTTGTTAATACAACAAAACTTAATACAAGGGAACAAGTGTTATTATAAATCATATGTTATCAAATGGAAAGAAAAAAATCAAATTAAACTAGTTTTCAATTCCAGACATTTCCATTTGGTAAATAAACAGTGTATTCCCAGTGAGGGAATTTAAAACCCTCAGTCTATGAGACATGAGTGCAAAACTCCATACAAGCCGACCAATACGATGGACTTGCTTTACTGCAGCAGTTCCTCCTTCTGAGGCTGAAGTCCCCTTCTTGGACCACCCCTACCCCCTGCCTACTTTGGCTGCTCTTTGTCTCCAGTTTGTGCAAAGTCCTAAAGGAGATGTGTCATCATATCTTTTCCCCATCATCCTCAATTCAATTTAAATCTGCACTAATGCCATACTTATACCCATACCTTTTTATGCTAGTCGTTGCCACTTTCTTAATACCTCCCCTGTCGATAGCCCATTATTGTCATTATTCTTTTACATCACAGGTCTGTCTTTCCTTTGCTCAAAGCCGACCACTGCCTTGGATCACCACATGCCTGCCCGATCTCAAACATTTGACGTCACTGAGACAATACGAAATGATAATCGATCAGGCACAAGGTTCACAATGAGCCAATGTAATGAACAACTGACTTCCATAAGGGTTCCTTTATCCATATTGCGTGCTGTGGTCCAATGCTTGGAGTGAACCCAGGCTTGTGTTTTTGTTGTAACCCTCATGTGTTCCTCAAACCCCTTGCTGCTACCCCACTTCTCCCCCAGTGGTCTGGGGCTATAACATGTGCCTGATGTGTCAGAGAGTTATCTTTTCAACGCTTCCCTGAATACCAACTGTTAATTCATTGTTTCGTATTGTAAAATGCTGAAGCTAATTTCCCTTTGCTGTAGCTTGTCCTGTTTTTATGCTTTGATGTTAACGCCCCCCCCCCCCCCCCTTATAGGATCCTCTTTCCTACCTTTCTTTTTCTGTGCTCTGAATCATTGTGTTCGCTGCTGTTAATTTTCACCTTTTGTTTTTCTTTCAATCCGCCATTGGGCTCCCTCCACCCCTGCTGTTGGAACTGCGTTGTTGGCCTCATTGTGGGGGTTGATCGTTTCATGCCGGATCCCTCCCTCCTGGCCCCTTCCCTTTCCTGTGAACTCTGCCATTTGACCCCCCGTGCTCCTTGCTCCCTGCCCCTCCCTCCCTCCCCCCACCTTGCCTTTGTGATGTGCATTTGCTTGTCTGTTCTGGTATTGGGGCGGGGGGGGGGTATTCACGTTGACCTCCGCATACAACACTCCCCCCGTGTCCAAACGCACACCTTCCAAAACCATTCGTCCATGACCCCTAAATCCCCTAAATCCACCCCCCCCCAACCCCCTACTCAACCCCCACACACAACAACCCAACCCGCCCGTTGCCATGGTATGCGTCACCCCCACCAGTCTGCGGGCGGCCAAAGTGGCGAGGGCGGCGGCGGCGGTAGCCAATAGCAGCAGCTCGCCAGTTAAAGAGCTGAGGGACCTCTCGGCCATGGACGCGTTCCGATCCCGCAGCATCAGCGTCTCCGAGCACGCGGTCCGCAGGTTAGAGAAGAGCATTATGGGTAACCACAAACTAAAAAAAACCACAACAGCAACCCAAACACTTGTTCCTTCCTCCATGGGATGTTTGATGTGGCGTCCAGCCGTTGTCATCCGGGGATGATGGTTTTGTGGCCAGGTTTTTTTTTTGTGGCCGTGCATGCCGGGAGGAAGGGTTTGTTCGTCGCCATTGTTTTTGTTTAATTTCCTTTTTTTTTGTATGTGTGTTTTGAGGTTTTGGTTTGATTTCACCAGCCGTTTTAATTTTGCATGGAGTTTATGCATTGGAGAGAAGAAAAATAAAGACGTATGCAATTTTCACATCGCTTTGCGCTTAACACACTACGCTTATGTAACACTTTTCAAAACCCTCAAGTTTTGCCTTGGCTTCTTCTTCCTTTTCTGGGTGTGGTTTGTTGACCTAACAGACGCATTACCTTAGGGACCGGTGCATTACGGGTGTGGGGCAGCGGGGTATGGGCCGACTTGACTGCCCCATCCCAACCCACACCTGGTCCCCTTCCAATTCCTGAGCTTACTACTGCTTGCTGGGCCAATGAGACGCACACACCAATCACAGGCGCTACGCTCGCTTACTTGCTTGAGTTTCTTTGTATGCTGCTTCTTTTGTTTGTGGGACTGATGACCACCCAGCCTACAACATAATCATGACAATCTTGTCTGTGTGGATCTATTCTCTGAATAGCTGTGCAGGCTGTGGAGTTTCTGCATAGCTGACTTGAACCAGAGATTCAGTCTTGATACCATATCACACCAATGTTGTTTACCTCAGCACACAGTCTAAATCATATATGTAGAGCTGGAGTATAAAATAACAGTGGATCCATGATTTGAGGTTGCAGTTGGCAGATAGTGCTGTTCCATACATGTACACTAGGTGGCAGTTAAGGTTTAGCAGTTCATTTGTTGTCAGTATTTGCAGATGTAATCAACTGATTTTTTTTATTACAATTTTGTAGGTCCATTTTTTTAAATATTGTAGGTACATTTGGTAATATTAAATCACACTATATACTTGATAGCGGAGCATAGTGGCTCGACGACTGCAATACAGATCTGTGACCTGTTTAACACACCCATATTTTTTTTATTAGAATGGTGCCACTCGATATTTAAGCAATAGCTGCTTGTCGCTTTGTGGACACCTGCCTTTCTTGCCATACTGTTGTTAGGGATCACACCCCCATTTAAATCATGTGGCTTGTGTAGAGTAACAAGGAATGTTTTCCATCTTGGGTTTTGTCCGAAAACCTTGCATGCAATGTAAAGCCTGGGGTCACCTTGTGGCCATGATGAACAGGTCGTAGGTAAACTGACTCATCGTAGGTAAACTGACTCATCGTAGGTAAACTGACTCATCGTAGGTGAACTGACTCATCGTAGGTGAACTGACTCATCGTAGGTGTCCTCCATAGCCAACGTTCACTCGGCACCGAAGCAGTGAAGAGGCGTTATTACTGTTATTCCCATGCTTTTTGTTTTAACACCCCGCTGGAGCCAAGTGCGAGTGAAAGATTGCATCACATGTAAGCCGTTTGAAACATGTAGTTGAAGATGGTATTCCCCTTTTAGATCATGCCTTTAATCTTACAGTGTATGATAATGACGATGTTATGTGTTGCTGTGGATACAGACAGGCGCTGTGACCTATTGGATGCATATACTGATAAGAGATTTGCACCAAAGGGAGACAATGGCCAAACACACATCTCCTATGAACACACAGGGCGCACGGTGGATTTGGTAGCCAACTCCATCGATGTTCGTTAGTAAGCAAGTGCAGCACTGAGCTCTGCTGCTGCCTCGCAAACCCCCCCCCCCCCCCCCCCCCCCCCCCCGCTGATACACTTGATATTTTAATAGGAATGCCTTCACACGTCTCCATCCCCAGCAGCTCTGTGGATCTGTGCTGGGAGAGAATTAAAACAATGTCAATTAATATGTAGGTTTCTGTGGACAATGGTACACTGCACTGTAGAGTTTGGTGTGAGTGTGTGAATCAGCCCGTGCATGGCTTTCTTTCTGTTATGTGTAAAACGTTGCATGCCCTGTGTGTGCGTGCGTGTGTGTGCGCACGTGTGTGTGTGTGTGTGTGTGTGTGTGTGTGTGTGTGTGTGTGTGCGTGCATACGCGTGCGTACTTCAACGCTGTCATTACATTTTGAGTGTGTACATCACTCAGCCTCCCCTACCAACCCCTCACTGACTCCTGCTCTCTGACATAGAATGCACACCTCCACCACCACCAGCAGCCTGGGCTCCGCGGACGAGAACGC
Source organism: Merluccius polli (assembly GCA_030340625.1). Taxonomy (NCBI): domain Eukaryota; kingdom Metazoa; phylum Chordata; class Actinopteri; order Gadiformes; family Merlucciidae; genus Merluccius; species Merluccius polli. The sequence continues at coordinate 303,024 of JAOPHQ010001143.1, read as the reverse complement.
CGTGACCCAGGCGGACGAGGGGCTGAAGACGGTCCACCTTGAGCTCACTGAGACGTGTCTGGACATGATGGCTCGATACGTCTTCTCCAACTTCTCCGCCCTTCCCAAAAGGTGTGGCTGGAGGGTTTTTCACGGCGTGCCACTTTTACTGAACGGTTTTAATTTGCGTGCTGCTGCCAAATGTGAAGAACAACTTTGCCCCCCTCCTCCTCCGCAGGTCTCCGATCGCTGAATTTCTGTTGGCCGGCGGCCGCAGTATGACCTGGCTGGTTGGGAACAAGCTGGTTACTATAACCACCAGTGGAGGAGTCCGGACGCAGGCCCTGCTTGGTCTGGACATGGCGGAGCGGCAGGGAGGCGGGGGAGAAATGACCAGGCAAAGCCTAAACACACACACACACACACACACACACACACACACACACACACACACACACACACACACACACACACACACACACACAGGATAGAGTAAACAACACTGTTTTGTTAAATGTTGCCTTCATCTCTGTCTTCCTTCTCTTCTCTCCTGAACGCTGTAGGTCCGATCCGTCACTGCACACCCGTCTGACCAAGGAGGCTCCGGCCAAACTGGAGTCCCAGTCCACCCAGCAACAGAACCGAGCCACCCGCATACGAGTCCGCTCCATGTCTGGTAATAACCAGTGGATGGGGGGCGGGGGGTGTAGATAGATAGATAGATAGATATTGGCAGGGCACAAAATTAGCACCTGCCACCAGCCATATATGTAAAATATGCAAGTGATAGATTTGCTTTATGCTCCAGCCAGAAAAATCTATGGTAATGTGGGAGCTGGTAAAATGTGAATATTGTCATTTGGCCAGTGGAGAAAAAATGTGTGGGCGATGGAGGTGTGGAATAGGATCTGGGCGATGGAGGTGTGGAGATAAATTAATGGAGAGTCTTGCTTTACATATGTTGGGTAACCATTGATAACACACCAAAGATAATTCATGGAACGTTATAATCATTTCGGAATTGTGAGCTAATGATTCAATGTCAAAATTTGGGGAATAGAAATGACATGACTACAAGCCTTCTCCTATTGAATATTGTCTTGGTTTTTAATCTCTTCACTAAAAGTGATCTCTAAGACAGGCAAGATAGGTAAAAAGAAACCCTTCTGGATGGTGATGGTGATGTTGATGTTGATGGTGATGTTTCTGGGCTTGCAGGTGGCTACGCTTTGCGACCCGGGCCCGCCCAGAGCCTCAGCCCTCTGGTGTCGCCCTCCGAGGGGGAGTTGGGCCCCCCTCTCTCCTCCTCCTCCTCTGCTGCCACCGGCCCCCCCCCTCTGGACGGCCTGGGGCCTCCCTCCGCAGCGTCTCCGGCCCCCGCTGCTCCCCCGCCCCTCAAGGACCACCCCAGCTTGGCGGAGTTCGTCCCCATGCTCACACAGGGCTGGGCTGAGATCTTCATACGGAGGCCGTCGGGTACGTCAAGACTATTGCTGCGTCTCAATTTGCGTACTTCCCTACTTACACTTGCTATTTTGCGTGCATAAGTGTGTTCCCACGTTTGCCCCATAAGTGCGTTTGCCCGGTTGCAATTCGCCATTAAAAAGAAGAAAAAGAAGAAGCGGTGACTTTCGTCATTTCCCGAAAGTGCACAATGGCCGTGTTCGATTTGAGACTACACACTCCCCTGTCGAAATGTACGCACTACGCAAAGTACAGTAGTACAATAGTACAATAGTGTACACACAGTGTACTACATGGAAGTGTACTAGTGGAAGTATGTGAATTGAGGCGCACCAATTTTTATTATGCCTTATGTGTGGAAATGTCAAACCCAACGATCCGATTGAATGAACTATAAAGCAAAAATAAATAGCAACGTTTCCAACTGTAAAAGCTGCTATTGGGATATTTATTTTTCTTTTAATACAACATCCCCGGTGTTGTATTAAATTAAATAATTAATAGTGCAGTGCCCACTCTGAACGTGCCTGTTGGGAACAATATGTTTGGCCTCCGGTATTGCTACCTGCAGCTTTCTCGAGGCGCCCGCCAAATGTGAAGTTGCAAGGTTGTCTAGGAAAATCAAAGAACAGACATGCATACAGAGACTCCTCCTTTTATAGTTGGATATACATTCTGCTACATTAGTCCTTTTTTAATTTGTTTTCATATCAGGGTTTGGCTGGGCGAGTGCTCATTCAAACACAGTGTTTAACATGTGGAGCATCTATAATCAGAAGCAGGTTCAACCACACTTGTGACCCCAATCATGTGCGTACTGCCTTGAAGAACAGACCCGTCACGTGTTAACAAAGACAGGCCAGTGGCGCTTCTCTAATGGATAACCATGGAAGCGGCCTCCCAGGTCACCCCGAACGGCAGGTGGACCGCGGCCGTGCCTCTCAAACCGTCTCCGGAAATTGATCAGGTTTTTATAACACCCGCTGGAACTAATCAACCTCAGCTTCCTGTCAGACGAGTTCATTGGAGTTCTGTCTGACGGAGAGAGAAAAAAAAGAAACCCAAACCTGTCACTGCCCATTAATGAGCCGTTTGGGGAGATTTGTATCGATCGGCAGAGGGTTAAATTACCAACCCGAGCACAAACGGCGTGGAGCGGCCATCCGAGCAAACCGTGACGTGTGTGTGTGTGTGTGTGTGTGTGTGTGTGTGTGTGTGTGTGTGTGTGTGTGTGTGTGTGTGTGTGTGTGTGTGTGTGTGTGTGTGTGTGTGTGTGTGTGTGTGTGTGTGTGTGTGTGTGTGTGTGCACTGCCTGTAGGAAACACCAGTTGGCTGATGTGTCTGGAAAACCCCCCCAGCCCCTTCTCCTCGGAGCTGGGCAACATGCCGCTGCAGGAGCTGTCCACCATTCTCATGGCCATGGAGGGTGTGAAGGAGCCCCCAGGCCAGACGGCCAGCGCCCCCGCCAGCACGGCGGCCCCTGCCCCCGCCCTGCCTCCTCTGGCCCCTCAGGCTGGGGCTTCGGTGGCCCTGGCATGTGAGCCTCTGGTCCTGACCCATGGCGGCGGCGGCGGCTTGGGCGGAAAGTGTCATCTGAGCCAGCGCACCAACACAGGTGAGACGTGTGTGTGTGTGTGTTGTTTTTTTACGAAGGACGTCCAATACGCGTCATGCATTTTCTTTACAAAATGTATCAACCACTTTCCTCAAGGTCTATTGTTGGAGCATGATTAGAACTAGGACAATCCTCAAGGATAGAATGTACTGTTATGCATGGGGCTCATGTGCTGGCCCGACCCATACTGTTATATTGATTGTTTATTGAGTTTGAGCTGGGAGCTGATCCGCACTCCCTCTCAAACGTCCCCCTACATGCAGTGGCTAATTGTGCTCATCAAGTCGGTTGATGTTGAACAATCAATGCTGCAAATGGTCTTCATGGAAGCCTGCTTTCTATTGCTCACCGACCGATTTTCTTGCTCTTGAGGGGCTTTTTTTTTTTTTTTGCTCTCTCTAAATGTTTTATTTTTATCTTCACCACCACCACCATCACCACCACTACTACCACTACCACGGTGCTTATGATTGGCTGCTGGTGTGTTGTGTTTGCGGCGCCACCCGTGCTGCCTACCTTCTCCCTGGGCTCCTTGCCTGCAGTGGGTGACTCTCTCTGGGCATTGGGTCTGGGTCCCTCTGCCCCCAGAGGACCCCCAGCCCCCGGCAGGTTGCACAGGAGCATTTCCTGGGCAGGTACCGTCTACAACACGTGTGTCCCCCCCCACCCCCCCCGGTCCCCTCCGCCAGCCAGCTTGCTGGTGCAGCGGAGGGGACATTACGTCATCTTGTCACTTGTACAACGCAGCCATCTCAGATGGGTACAATTTAAAAAATTAATTAATTAATTAAAACAAAAAATGTATCATAATCAGTTGATCTCCTCATTGCATATACCCAAAATACCCCTCAAACTATTCTGTAGAGTCTGGAGAACCTGAGGTTTTCTGAACTACTTCCATTTTGCTGGATGCATATCGTCATGGTAATATTCTGTTCTGTAAAGCACTTTGTAACTGTGTTATAAAAGCTCTATACAAACAGAGCATTAATATCAGAATGATGTGCAGGGGTCCATGCTACAGAATTGTACAAATGGCAAAGTGTTTCACTGCTTCTCTGGTTCTCTCATAATGTTGTATTAACATGAAAGGGGGGGGGGGGGGGGGTCTTGAACTAGCAACCGTTATGGGGGGGGGATGCTCAACCAATGGAACGGAAGCCAATCATAGCGCTTAGAGTGATAGACGTCTCCTTAGATGAAGCGATCTGATGAACGTGAATGATCCGTGTCTATTTTGGGATGCTCGTCTTGATTTTCCTTCCCGCCGCTCCTCTACTCCTACTGTGATTTCCTCAACACGACGTATAGTCCCTGTGTGCCACATCCGAGCGCCGACGCACGCCGTCACTCCGGGCCGCGAGCCGCTGAGAGACAGCCTAGCGAGTGTTCTCTAAGGAGAACTTTATTTTTTTGTTTCATATTTGCTTGAGTGAAGTTTGAAGTTGACCCCATGGTTTTTAAGGAGCTTGTGGGAGCTAAGCTGTTGTTCCAACCCACCGACTCCTCCACTAAGCCTGTACAGGGTGTGTCTTAAAAGAGCCGGTAGATATTGGCTTCTGATGCGAGAGGAGCCTGCTCTGGATGGAAGCCACCTGGGCCCGCCCTACTAACCTGATCTCTTTGTTTTATGTGTCTGTGTGTGCTCAGCGTTTGTTTGTAGGTGGGGACCTAGGCTCTGCTGATGTAGCGTAGTCCAGCGGCTAATCAATATTCATGCATGCGATTCTGCTCCTTGTTGACTTGACGTGGCATGTGTGATTTCTTCCATTTGATGTCGGACTGAAATTTGAAATTTCTTGTCGCCGCGGGACTCTTGATTGGAGGTTCTGGTTGTATGTGTATGTCAGTGTGTTGGTTTTTATGTTTTTATTTTTATTTTTTTCATACCGAAAGTATGGAGTGTCCGAGAAATAACAACCGTTCTCCCACATCACTGTGTGTGTGTGTGCGTGTGCGTGCATGCATGCGTGTACATGCGTAGGCTTTGACTAATGCATAACTACACGTGTACTGCTGTCATAGACTCTGTGGTGGTGGTGATGGAGGAGGAGAGGTCGGCCCCCCACCCGACCCGCACCCCGTCCGACGAGTTTGAGGCCACCTCGGAACCCATCTTCATGGCCGAAAAGTTCACCAAGACCCCGCCCCAGCGCACTCTCAGCAGGGTAGGTGGTGGTGGTGGTTCTGGTGTGGTGGTGGTGGAGGTAGGTGGTGGTGGTCAGTGGCGGATTATGGCATGGGCGGCAAAAAATCCGGAATGGTGACATTTGCGCAATTGGTTTTCTATTGCTCATTTGCACGTCACATCAATGATTATGTCACTGTGTGGGTCACCGTGGGAAGTAAGGGTGTGGCAGGTTCATTTATTTTAGTTGGTTATGTTCATATTCATAGATCAAATTTCCCCTCGAGGGACAATAAAGATCTGAACTGAACTATTCTAATGAGATTTATTTTTTGGGGGGGGTCGCAGAAGGGGCGGTTCGCCCAGGGCACTATACAAGCTAGAACCACCACTGGTGGTGGTGGGAGTCATGGGGGTTATGGAAAATGATTGTCCTGAAATGCCATGCAGATGATAATAATGGATGCAAATGTTGTGTTCCAGATTTCAATATATGATTGAAATGGAATAAAGGCTTGAACGGAATAAAGGCTTGTGTTTTCAGACTTGTGTACACAAAACCTTTTTATGCTCCCCACATCCGTTTGTTTTTATTCATGCCCAGTTTTTACTGAATCTGGGCATAGAATCAAATACATTTTGTCTTTTGTAGTGCGTTTTGCAGTTCGATAGGGCTAGCGGGGCTTACTTTGCAGTGCAGCAGTATTTGGAAAGGGGTCATAATATCCTACTGAAAGCACTCGCATGCTCGCCACAAAAATCTGCCACAAACAAAAAATTCTGCTCCTCGTATTCCGCTGAACCCAGCTGGAAGGACCAAATAATTTCAGTTCTGCTCGTATATCAATCTCGGCATAAAGGCATCGGGGCATTCAACCCACCTCCTCTCTCTCCCCATCTTTCCGCTAGTCTTCGTCCACATCGAGCCAGGACGACGAGAAGTCCACCCTGGAAGAGGTGAGCGAGGGAGCCATCCCGATCGACCAGCCCACGCAAGGGCCCTCCACCCCCGGCAGCCAGGGCCCTGAGCTCCCCTTCCAGTCCCACAGCAGCCAGTCCCAGAGCCAGGGACTCAACAAGTCCAGCTCCTCCCCCGAGCTGCAGACCCTGCCCGAAGCCTTCGCCAAGGCTGCTATGGAGTCGACGATGGGCCACCCTGCCCGGCCTAGAGCTCCTTCCGACGGAAAACCACAGCAGTCCCAAGTGCCACATGTGGAGAGGGAGAGGGTGGAAGCAGGAGGAGGAGGTGTGGCAGCAGCAGTGGGAGGAGGAGGAGGTGGAGGGGAGACGGCTGGACCGATAGGTCAGGGCCAAGGTGGTGGTGTTGATGGGGTGTCCGGGCATAGTGGGGCAGCAGGCATGTGTCTGGAGCTCCCTTCAGCACCCGCCTACCCAGGGCCCATTTCCCCCAGCGGAGGCCACCGTCCGCGGGGCCACACCATCTCCGTGTCCGCCCCCTCCAGGAGAGAGAGGCGGACCGAGAGGGACTCGTACCACAGTCGCCCCGGACCCAACAACGCAGAGAAGACCTCTGGACTCAGCCCCAGGTACTGCCCACACATGGGCACCGTCCGATATATATATATATATATATACACACACTAAGATCTATTCACACTGCCTGTTGGTTCTGTCTGGTGCATCCAGCGTAGTGGTCTTCTTCAGTCTTCTTCAGAGAACCAAAAGTACTGTTCGTGTTTACAGAAACCTCATTACGCGCTACTCGCCTATTGTCCTGTATAATATACCTCGCTAATTGCCATAAATACTTCTCTCCAATGTTTTCCTTGTAGCTTTGTGTTCCTCCAGCTGTATCACTCTCCGTTCTTTGGCAACGAGGCCAACAAGCCTCTGCTCCTGCCCAAGACGCAGGTCAGTCGTTTCACTCAGCCTCCTTCCTGGAAGATGTGTGTGTACTACTGCTGCTGCTGCTGCCTGCTATGCATACACTTGTACCACGTGTCACCCCAATGCTCAAATCATAGTTTGTTGGTCTTTGCTAGGTGATCGATCGTGCCGTGAAGGTGCTGGATCAGATGCCTCCCTATGACACCCACAAGATTGGAGTTGTGTTTGTCGGAGCTGGTCAGGTGAGAAGAACCCTCAAGCATGCACCCACACACACACAAAATGTACACGCACGCACGCACACAGATCAATGTTATTGATCTTAACTTCTTTAGCTCTCTCACACAACACACATTTATATAATATACTGTATATTTATTCCACGGCTTTGTTGAATACTCGATTCTTTGGTCGATTACTGCATTCTATAGTGTTATTTCTAAATAACAGACCGCTGCTATGAATAGCAGTCCATTGCTATGGACGCCATTTCCAACCGTAGAATCTAACGGACCATTTTTTAGAAGCAATAACATAATTTTAATTTGTTGTTTCTTTAGTAAGTAGCCATGTAATAGGCGAAATAATATCTAGCGAGCCGGTCATTATTCCTTCAGGGTAATTCAAGACATGCATCCGGCATCACCCTGTCGGGGTTTATTTTGGCTGTACGGTATCCCTCACATCACATGACCACACAGTGGACTAGACTCAGTCCATGGCTGTCCCCCGATGCTTTGCAGGTGAGCAACGAGGTTGCTTTTCTGTCCAACGAGTATGGCTCCAACCGCTACGCCTCCTTCCTGACGGGCCTCGGCAGACTGATCCACCTCAAGGACTGTGATCCGGACCAGATCTTCTTGGGGGGTCTCGATCAGTACGGGGACGACGGAGAGTTCACCTATTGTTGGCACGATGACATCATGCAGGGTGTGTGTGCACGTGTTTACGTGTGTGTGTGTGTGTGTGTGTGTGTGTGTGTGTATTGTGTTTGAAATTACATGCTGCTCGAATAGTAGATTAGTATTGATTTTTGTAGTGCACCAGGTGTGTGTGTGTGTGTGTGTGTGTGTGTGTGTGTGTGTGTGTGTGTGTGTGTGTGTGTGTGTGTGTGTGTGTGTGTGTGTGTGTGTGTGTGTGTGTGTGTGTGTGTGTGTGTGTGTGTGTGTGCGTGTGTAGGGGGCATTTTATGCCAGCGAACTATACTAAAACGCGTGTACAGCGCCTATGCGATGACATCAAACCTCTAACGTGCGCGTGTAAATTCCACTCACTTTCAATGGACAGACGAGCGTCACGTAGGCGTCACGCAGACGCTGCACACGCGTTGTTGCGCATACGCCTACGTGACGTGTGCGTGACGGGTGAACTACGCCTCAAATACGTGACGTGAATACCACGCGTGACTGTTAAGTACAATTCTACATGAGCGTACAGCACACGCTGTGTAGTGTTTGTGGAAATCCAATAGCGACGGGTCATTGGTGCCGTGCCGCGCGTTAACGCAGCGGACGCCTCTGCGCACACTCGTCTCAATGTACAAACAATCATTTACTTCATGATGACGAGTTTTGAGTTTAACAGCTGCTTCGCTTCGCAATTCAAGCAGTCCATGTATTACCAAGAGAGACGATGTGACAGTTTAGGCTATTTCAGTCACACATGCACACGTTAAGGCGTCTGAAGCGTTGGCTTTAGTACAATAGTGACACACGCGTTAACGCCTATAGCGTGTGTGCACGCCTATAAAAGGATGTTGAGGTATATCAGGGACTGTACCATTGCTCAGGCGCGAAACTGATGAAGAGGCTGTGCGCATTTATGCACGAGGTACACTGGATCATCAGGACCTGACAGTTATTCATTTCTATGTTCTGCAGCATATCTCCACAGAGCAGCTCTTACACAGTCTCAGGTTCATACGGGATTGTTTATAAGAAAGCATAAGTTATAGATGAACCCCAAACCCCATCAAAGCTGTCAGGATATTTTTATTTTTAAATAGCTGAAATTATTTTAATTATCCCTTTCACTCTTACTGTCATTAGATATCAATTCGATGAGAGAGAGAGAGAGAGAGAGAGAGAGAGAGAGAGAGAGAGAGAGAGAGAGAGAGAGAGAGAGAGAGAGAGAGAGAGAGAGAGAGAGAGAGAGAGAGAGAGAGAGAGAGAGAGAGAGAGAGAGAGAGAGAGAGAGAGATCCATGTAGGCCTAGCTTTTGTCAGTTTGATATTTCGTTTTAACCACAAAAAAACGGGAAAACTGAAATACCGTGGTTTTTTTCCGTTTTTTCTTTGTCTGGGTTATTTGTACATTGAGACGAGCGTGCACACAGGCGTCCGCTGCGTTCGCACGTGGCATGACACTTATCACCCGTCACCCCTTCAGTTTTGGTGTACTCGCCATACGCGTGCCTGTACGCACGCGTATTTTTCAGTCTTTATGCAGACGTAGGCGACGCGGTTTAGGCGTTTTAGTATAGTTCGCTGGCGTAAAATGCCCCCCATACGTGTGTGTGTGTGTGTTGATGAACAGCATTGTACTGATGAGCAGTGTCTCTGCAGCCATCTTCCACATCGCCACGCTAATGCCCAACAGGGAGAGTGATAAGGGCTGCTGCAACAAGAAGCGACACATCGGCAACGACTTTGTCACGGTGGTCTACAACGACTCGGAAGAGGAGTACAAACTGGGCACCATAAAGGTACGCGGGCACACACACACACACGCACCGCACACACAAATGCACGCGCGCATGCACACGCACCTTTTGCACCTTCCTCTCTCACTGTTTCTCTTGCTTCCATTAGGGCCAGTTTATCTTCGTGGAAGTAATCATTAAACCCTTGGACTATGAGTGTAATCTTGTCACCCTCCAGTGCCGCAAAGGTAAGATAAACAACATCTGTCTAGACAGGTGGCTGAGAGTGCAGAACAAAAAGTGGAAATGGCATTTGCTTTTAAAATGTTATAAACTTCCCTCTCCTCCCTTTCAGACTTGGAAGGCTTGGTTGACACAACGGTGGCCAAAATTGTCTCTGATCGAAACCTGCCGCTTTTGGTCAGACAGATGGCTCTGCACGCTAATGTAAGAGACCACCACCCAAATACACACAAACACAAGCAAACACGCACACCCACACCTCCTTTTCACCCGTGTCTGTCTCCACAGATGGCCTCTCTGGTGCATCAGTACCGAGCGAACCCATCGGATGCCTACGCCTCCAAGTGGCTCGCCAGGTTACGGCATATTAAGAGGATCAGGACCCGGGTATGAACACACACACACACAGACATTCACACACACGGCATATTAAGAGGATCAGGACCCGGGTATGAACACAGACACACAGACATTCACACACACGGCATATTAAAAGGTCCAAGGCCTGGGTATGAAAACACACACACCTCTTTCCTATGGTTTTATTTTGGCAGACCTTGCATTTCACTTACATCCATCCATCTCTCTTTCTCTGCTTTATGTTGTATTCTCTCTCACTCTCTCTCTCTCGGCCTCTGCTTCCCCTTGTCTCCTGGTGGTTTTTCCACTTCCCCAGGCCCAGGAGGACATCCAGTCCCGCCCCACCGCTGGCATCTCCCTGACCCAGGGCCACTCGCAGTCCAACAAGCCCTCGTACCAGCAGAGCGCCTCCTCTGCTGGGGGCAGCGAGGTCCCGGGCCAGAGGAAGAGGCTGGTCTCCACCGTGGACGACTTCACAGACTTTGTTTGACTCCCCTGCGGACGTGTGTGTCCCCCCCCCCCCCCCCCACTCATGGAGCACGTTGTCTTTCACTCTGTCGCTCACACACACACACATGCACATGCACACACACACAGGCGCGTGTGTGTGGAATAAAGAGACTATAAAAACTGTAATTGTTTGATTGTGGAGAAGTGATGTCAATAATCCATCCTGCATCTCATTCCAGTTCTCCTCAGTCACACCAAGAGCATTTCAATGGCTTTCAGCTGTCAAACCTTTTTATTCAACTTTGTCAAGTGCAAAAGCATGAGAAGTGCTAAATCTGCCCGATGGATACATGATGAGATACTGTATTATACTATTGGCAACACAGGCACTTTCAATGGCACGGCTAAGCACTGCTTTTAACAAAAACACAAATACATTTCAATCCTACAAATTGCTGTACAAAAACAAACAGAACATGCAGATGGGGTTTGACAAAATGTTGCATATATTGCAGTAAGAGCTGTATTTGTGTCTGGGGGGGAACAGCAATTATATAAAATTGTTTTTCGAAATGTGCTACTTGAATTGGTCATTTCAAAGTTAGATATCTTTTTTTTTGTTTTGGAATGTCAAGATAATGGAAAAAGCTGTCTGCGATGCCAGTGCTCAATTTGTGAAGACATATAAACAATACTTATTCTGACAAAGGAGGAATATGTACATCAAAACAACACTGCTACTATACCTATATTTACATACATGGGCAAAGGTATACCTTTTAATCTTAGTGCCATACTAAAACACAGTGGGTATGTCAAACATAGCTTGGCATTACAAATGAACTCAACATTTGACATTTTGACAGATTGTGATGAAAACATGACTATATTCAGAATCAAAAGAGAACACATGCTCCTAACGTATTATACACTTTGGGATATAAAAAGATGAAAGAAAGATAAGAGGTCATTAAGAAATGGCTTCTTGGTTTTAAGCTGAGAGATATGGCCGTTCATATTGTCCCCGGTACAATGCCTGCAAAGTCGTGTTACAACATGATTGAGAGAGAAAAGAAGAGATTAAGGTCCCTGAGATCCTCCCAGAGCACAGGACACATTTGGGTTGGAGCAAGACACTTGAAATCTACAACCAGACAAGTATGATGAAAGAAAAATCAAAGTACATGAAAATACACTTGTTAGCTACACTTTGAAACGTTGATACTCACTGGGGTAGTTTATAATGTAACTGTTTCGATATATAAAAAGAACTCGACACTTAGTTAAATATGACAATGGTTATCATCTCCACTAGAGAATAAAGTGCTAAATTGTTTAAGAGCGAATGGATTCATAACTTGGTAAAAGTGGGTGCATAAATGACGCAAAGCTTTGGTGTTGTTTATCGTTGCCAAACACACACACACACACACACACACACACATGCACGCGCACACACACACGCGCACACACACACACACGCAAAGTATGAGTGAAGCTCTTCTCTATCGGCTTCATACCAAGCTTATTCATTACATCACACAAACATGAGCCCTCACAATAACACATTGTAATCTACATCAGAACAAAAGTGCATTTAAATTAAAAACCATGTGGAATACAACACAAATGAACATATATTTACAAAAATAAAATGAATCATCAATCAGAACATCTTTGCTACTTCCTGAAGGTATAAGGCTGCGATTTGTACCTTTGCAAATCAAGAACTAGAACTGGAGAACGGGTCCGATGGAAAGACCTCCCACGTCCCACCACAGATCCACAGCATTCCCACATCTCAACCTCCAACATTTGTTCCCCATTCCCTTCAAAGCGAGACGGATAAACAAGGTACGGTTTTTCCCGTTAGATCATCCGACCTGCTTTCCTTCCTTCCAACGCATAATCATTCCTACCCTTGAACTGCCAACACTTTCCATGCTACATCCTCATCATTCTTCCTGTACCCACGCCCACCACCACCACCACAACCCCCTGGTTCCTTCTAATTTCCCTCTAATCATGTCTCCTAGTCTATGCGCAGGGCTTAAAGCACTCGAACCCTGGAGAGCCGAGTGCTGTGACTGAGGATGCTCAGCATGCTAGTACTCCACAAGGCGCTATGTTTTGTGTGCTTCAGGCTGTTGACTTTCCATCAACCTCCAGTGGGGTTATTTGTGAATGCATTAACCGTACCTACAGTGTGTACGCTTGTGTGTATGTGTGTGTGTGTGAGAGAGAGACCCTTGTTCTATATTTATATTCAAAGCCATGAAAAAACGAACCAGCGGCACTATATACAGGCGACACTCCCTCAAGTACCCTCGGTCACATCAACAATACCTTGTTGATGATGTTTGTTTTCCTCCAAACAAGACGCGCGTGTAGACACAACGCCATGGTGGCGATAACGCCATAAAACACGCGCGCATCGCCTGCCCTCCGTCCGACTACCGCTGAACACGGCAGCTAGCCGACAGCAGCTAAAACAGTTTGTGAGTCTTCGCTTGAGCACGACGCTGTGCTTCTGTCAAAAGGCCCCGCGTGGCCGCCGGGGTCACGGCGGGGTCAGATTTGGTCCAGGGAAGTAAAGAGGAAGGAGAAGAGTTTGCTTTATTTGGCTTGGAGGTCTGTCAACCTGCTCTGCCGCTAGCAGACTCTATTAGCACCTGGTGACCTGCACCTAGTTTCAAAACCAGCTCAATTTGACAGTTGATCCAACACGGCTTGAACCGATGGGATGCTTTTTTTTTTTGGGTATGCTTCTTCTTGCGATGCCTTGTCTTGAAATAGTTTTGTTTCATGCCTTCCTTTAAACTCTGCCAACGTTTTCAATGTTTCTTCAATGTGTCTTTCTCTGGATTTCAAGATGACCGCCCAAAGACAATACCTGCTGTCCCGACGTCATCATCTCATCCTCAACCCAGGATATAAACGTGTACGTTATTCACCTTTAACACACACACACACACACACACACACGCACGCACCCACACACACACACACACACACACACCTATATCTTCTCCACCATCTTTGGCACTGGCCTGGGGTATCAGTATTTAAGCGTTGCGGTGCTCAGGGGGCGGGCGTGTATGGAAAGATAGGGCTTATTTTGGACGGTAGTATGTGTGTAAGGAGTGTCTTGGCGTGGGCGGCTTTGAGTGGGGAGGCCGGGGTGGCTGGAGCTGCAACACCTGGTGATTTGGCGCCCGCGGTGGGGCCAGGGATTTGCGCCGGTTTAGAGAAGGGAACGGGCGTCGCCGTGGGAGTCTTTTTTCCGTCCGTGTTCTTGCACTTTTTGGAAGCTCTCGCTTTATCCTGCTTCTTTTTCCCCTTCTTACTGGCTTTTTCCTTTTGCTTGCCTCCCTTTTTCTCTATCCGCCTGGGATCTTTGTCGTCCGCGCTCTCCCTCCCCGCCTGTCCCTCGTCGCTCGGCCCGGCGGCCCTCGCCAGGACGCTCCTGTCCCTCTCCCTCCTCCTCCCGTGGGCCCGCTCCAGACAGCACTCCGTGTGGTACAGGTCCTCGGTCGCCATGGTGACGCGGTCCAGCTGCTGCAGCAGGGCGTCCAGGGTGGGGAGGAGCCTCCGCAGCGAGGCCTCCGTCTCCGCCCTCTCCCTCCAGCTGGCCCCTCCCACCGCCACGCCGGGACCCAGGCCCAGGCCCAGGCCCAGGCCCAGGCCCAGGCCGATGCCCGGCGCCTCGGTGAGGCTGCAGGGGCTGGGGGCGGCGGGGCACCAGGAGGCCTCCGAGCCGGCGTCCACGCTGTCGGGCGTGGGGGGCGACTCGGGGGCGTCCAGCGGCGGTAAACACAGGGACTTGCAGTCGCTGGTGGAGGAGGAGCGCGACGGGGGGAGCTCCGTCCCCTCGAAGCGTACCTTGTGGCGAAACTGGGGAGGAGGAGGGAAGAGAAAAGACGTGAGGTGCAGGAGGGGAACGCAACAGGCAGAATGCAAAAAGACAAACGTGGGGGAATCAAAGTCCCAATTCACGATCAAGGGGAACATATTCCGTATCACCATTACTCTTGTATCGTTTGCTGTGAGAGAGAGGAGGCCAGGGGTGTAGTGCTACTTCTACTGTGAGTTTTCAACATCAATCTGCTCCCCGTAATTCACTACTCAAAGTGGACCGAGCCTAGGGGTGACCGACGGAGTGGATTGTGCCGTACCTCCTTGGCCCGGCTGAGGCCCATCCACATCTTCAGGCGCCGGAGGAAGAGCTCCACCATCTCGTAGTCCTGGAGGTCGACGGCGGGGCGGTACAGCTCGGCGCGCGCCCGTCGGTAGTTCCTCAGCAGCACGCAGGTGACCAGCCACAGTGAGGCCAGGCGGAGTGCGGCGAAGCTCACGTGGAACGCCAGCGACAAGACGGAGCTGGCGGGACCCGTGGGCATCTCCACGGGACGCCACGGCAACAGGCCCCGCCCCCCAACGCTCAGCAGCGAGAGGCAGGCACCGCTCACGCTGCCGTAGCCGTCCAGGACGGAGTAGAAGAGCTGGTGGGGGGGGGGGAAGAGGACAGCTGAGCGAAGGTAGTTCCTTCAATAAAGCCCAAAGCCAAATAAGTGTAATAAATAATACATTTTGCATCCAAAATAGACTTTTACGAAGCAAGCAAAAAAAATACAGCCCCGCTATAAGCGCTCCGTGTGCTTTGCTCTGTAAAAACAATATGATTCACTTTCTTTTTTGGGTCATGCTACATACAGATATATGAGCCAAAATGCACTCTGTGTGCTTGGAGCTTAAGACATGGAATTGCATTGGAGCTGATAGCTTCAGCAGTTTAAAAGGATGTTTATTTATGCCTGTCCCGGTGGCAATAAAAACACAGGCCAATGAAATTGAGAGTTTTGGGTTCTTCTGACGAAATGAACAGGACAGCACTCTAGCGAATATCTATATATATATATATATATATATATATATTGTGCCGTGTAGGAGGAGAACTAAATTATCTCTTTTGATCATTTCATTGTGGATCACGAAGAGTAGGCCTTGTCCCTGGCAGAATGGACGTTCATGGTCAACCTTTTTGTTCATACTTTTGTATGTGTATCTTAAAATGTGAACAAATCTTAGAATGTAAACATTGTAGACACTAAACAGTAAACCATTGAAAGCTTAGCATTCAATTGCATTAAATTGGCAAAATAATTGAGCTGAGTTCCAGTACTGTATGTGTCCTTGAGTGCGTGTGTGAGTGTGTGTGTGAGTGTGTGTGCATGTGAATGCCTGTGTGTATGAGAGTGTGTGTGTGTGTGTGTGTGTGTGCTAGTTCTATCAGGTGTCCTGTGTGTATTAGAGTGTGTGTGTGTGTGTGTGTGTGTGTGTGTGTGTGTGTGTGTGTGTGTGTGTGGAGGGTGCTACTCCTACCAGGTGCCCTGTGTGTGAGTAGGCCAGCAGCAGCAGCAATAACGCCAGGGAGACTCCTAGCAGCTCCCACACAGAGCGCCGCAGCGCCCGGCCGAACACCGCCCACTCTCGCAGGAAACGCAATTGGTGTGATGCCTGCACCGCGGACAGCAGTGAGAGAGCGAGAGAGAGAGAGTGAGAGAGAGTATGTGCATACGTGCATTTCACATACACACCTATGTAAAATGCACGTGTAGCCTATGAGTATCTGTACAAATGCAAGAAAGACAGACAAGATAGAGAGACAACACAGACAGACATCACAGGACAGATGACAGATAGACAAACAGACGGCTGATGGACGGCAGATACTTTTCCATATATTGCCAAGCAATCTGCTCTCTCCCCTCCCTTGCTCACCTTCAGCACCAGGACGAAGAGCAGCAGGGCGGCCATAACGGTGTATGTCTGGCTCCGCTTGGCCACGGGGTAGAAGTCCGTGAAGGAGTCGGCCGCGTGACGCAGGTACCGCCCCCACTCCAGCTTGGCACCGGCGCAGCGGCTCAGGTGCAGTGCGCACACACACACCGCCAGGGCTAGCTTGCACAGGCCCAGCAGTCGCCACACCGACAGCAAGTAGCCGTAGCCTTCCCGCAGCACTCCCAGAATCCCCCTCACCAGGAAGTACAGCACTAGGCCCAGCAGAACAATCTGAATGAGGAGGAAGATGAGGCAACTTAAAGTGACGGAAAACGGGATCTAGAAACGTTAAATAACCGTAACGTATGAGAGGGATGTATCCACTACACACCTAGCGAATATCTTGTCAAGACAATGTCAAAAAGTAGACCGTCAGCTAAGTCAGCTAATAGACTCAGTCTTGGAAAGATACAGGATTGTAGGGGCGTGGTCTGAATCACCCCCCCTTCACTGTTTTATGTAGTTTAGTAGTAAGTCCAAAATGTCTTGCTCCATTCAGCACCGTCACTGCAATGTGAGTGTATGGCAATTGGTCACTGCCTTGGCCACATGAGTGGATGGTAACTTATCACCCGCTTGGCTACGTAGCCAGAAAGGTCAATAGACTGCACCCATCAAATCGGCTTGAAGGAATAAAAGGAAATAGATGGACTGGAATTACTTGAAAATTGGGTTTGATGGAACGTCATTTTATGACGCTTAAGGCACACTTTGATATTGTGTTGTGACCGTGGCCAACAGCTCACCTCTGATGGTTGTGTGCCAGGGAATGTCGTGTGTCAGGTTTACCGTGAGCAGCAGCTGGAGATCAAGGCCCTCGATTGGCCACAGATGCACGACTGTGAGGTCAAGGCTGGACTGGGCGCGCTCAGAGATGGGGAACTCGAACAGGAAGGAGAAGACGGCCAGTAGGTCTGTGTTGGTGTTGTAGAGGCTGAACTCCACAAACAGAGCTCGCGTTCTACACACACGCACACCAGACAAGACACACACGCGCACACACACACACACACACACGCACATGCACACAGATAACTTGTTTATAAAGTGATGATCAAATCTGTTTTATTCTGAATTTTTGTACTTACTGAGTAGTACAATATCTATGATATATACTCCCCATTACCAAGAGCACCTAGTGGGCAGAGTGTGTGTCCCAGCGTACCTGTGGCTGAGCCAGTGGATCTGCTGTAGGTTGTGTAGGGTAGCTGAAGCCTGCTCCAGGGTCCGGTTGAGCTGGTAGACCAAGACTTCTCCCCCAGGGGTCCCCATCTGGCCCAGAACAGACCATGCCCTGGTGGGGGTAGGTGAGAAGTGAGGGGTGAGGGGTGTGGGCGTTGAAATACAATATCTCAAGGAAGGACTTAAACAGATTTAATGAAATATTTCTCAAACTTACCTGTGAGCCTCATAGGGGCTGAGGCCTGGGGGACTGTAGGTGGGTGTCAGGCTGTGGGTGGGTGTCCCCATGCCCCAAACGCCCCTCCCCTGTCCAACCCCACCGAAACCAATACTAGCTGCATCTGAAATAGAGAGTTAGTTTGTTACATTGAGTTTCAAGAGAAAAACATACATAAGTGTTCTGAAAGCAAAAAAATAGAACCAGGAACAAGCAAGGGGAAACTCGGCAAATGAAAAAGCAGACACAAAGTAAATAAACGGCCTGGTGAGTTTCTGCAGGAGATTGATAAACGATCCCACAAACACAACACAAACGTCTCTCAACTGCAGCGCTGTTAGCTTCCGACTCGGATTTGTAGTTCAGAATGACTGTGGCACACTAACGCGCGCGTGGTGGTGATGATGCACGTGACTTACCCTTACCGTGTGAGTCTGTTAGCTGGCGCAGTCTGAGCGTGCCCAGTAGCACGGCGCCCGTGTCTGTCAACAGACCGGAGCTGTTCAGCAGCCGTGGGCACAGGGAGGCGTTCAGCCACGTCAGAACGTCCTCTCGTCTACCACACACACGCACGCACACACGCACGCGCACGCACACACACACACACACACGCACACACACACACACACACACACACACAGATGGACATTGGTGAAACAGTAATTTAGCAGCTTTTATCTTTTATCTAAAGCCACTTACAAGTTCAGAACAATCAATGCATACAAATGGAAGAAGTAACAAAAAGAGATAAAATGGTGCTCAACTTAATTAGCGGTATAGCAAAGCTTTGCAGTAGATAAAACATTTATTTCTTAAAGGAGCAGTAGGAAAGATTTAGAGGAAATTCCACTAACTGACAAGAATTTGAAAAGACATCCCCTGCCCTAAGCCCCTCCCACCAAACGGTGTCCAATCGTGCATGCGCAGATCAGTGTAGTTGGGCAGAGAAAGGCAGGCAACCAGGAACTGGACTTTGCAGATCATTTTCCTGATTGGTAGCTACAACTAGTCCTGATTGGTTGTTTTTTGGCCGGGGTGTTGAATAATTTTTGACAGCCTACTGCACAGTTATAAGGCACCCGTAGAATGTTTTTTTTTTTTTGCAGAGCATTGGATTTACAGTTAGCAGCTGGGATGTTATGCGTAATTACATGATTTGTACTTAATTATTTAACAAAAATTGCCTACTGCTACTTTAAAATAAGGCGCACTATGTAGTGCGCGTGCACACACACACACACACACACACACACCTGCTGATGTTGTGGTACTCGGGGGTGAGCACTGTGCGTTCCAGCTGTGTGCGCAGGCTGTGTTTGTCTTTAGCCGTGTCTGAATAGTTTAGGAGCAGGACGACCAGCAGGAAGAACATGTAGACCAGGAAGTTCTGGAGAGAGGAAAAAACACACTCTGTTAAACCACAAAAACTACATGTACTACACTCTCTCTGGTATGTGTAGTCTCTCTCTCATCTACTGCATGTGTACTGCTCTCTCTCGCTGTCTAGTGCATCTATTCTCTCTCTCTCTCTCTCTCTCTCTTGTGCGCGCCTGCCGCCGGTGTGGGGGTGTACATAGAAAATAATAGGGGCGGCTGTTTTGATGCACGCCGTTCGGCGGCGGTGTGTTTTGGACTTTAGTTTTATGTCGAGCCTTCGTCGCCTCCGTCATGGCGCTAATTAGCCAGTTCACGCGGGTGTGACGTCACATCAATGCCGATCGGAGGTGAAGCCGATTAATATCGGGTGTTAGCGGGTTCACATAGGGTTTTTTTGGGCAGTGTGAAAGGGGCTATACACAACACAACATCAACAACAACAATATACATGAATGTAAGAGCCACATGAAACCAGGCAAAGAGCCGCGTGTTGGCCACCCCTGCTCTAGTTCATCTACTGTGTATGTACTGCTCTCTCGCTCACCTTCAACATGGTGTGCAGCATGTGGACCTTGCGGGCCTGGTGTCTGGCCTGGGACAGGGCGAACCCCTGTGGGGGGCGGACCCGGGACACCCGCTGCACCACCCGCTCCACCCGGGGGAAGTCCACCAGCACGTCCTGGTCCTCAGGCCGCAGCCGGCGCACGCACACTGCATAGTAGCTGGCCTCACACACCACCTGCAGGCCGGAGGACGCCCAGATCAGACCAGGATGTCCAGATCATGTGTTTGTGTGTGCCTGTGTGTGTGTGTGTGTGTGTGTGTGTGTGCCTGTGTGTGTGTGTGTGTGCGTGTGCGTGTGCGCATCTACCTTGATGGGCTCCAAAAGCAGGCAGGAGCACAGGAAGCTGGAGAAGCAGGAAATGAGCCACATCATAGCCACGCCCTGGTTGAATCCATATCCCGCCCACGCTGATATCCCATTGGACAGAAGGATGCCCGCCCAGCTCCCCCATAGGGCAGCGCGCCCGCACCAGGGAGGGAGTCGCCGTGGACGACAGACATCTGTGACCACTGCGGACATAATGAAATCGATTCGCAAAAGCGTGTTAGAACAGGTAGCGGGATTGCTTGATCCTTTCCAATTGGCCCACTGGCAGAGAAAACAGAGTTTTTAACTGATGGGTCCCAGAGCGTTTGAGTAAATGGTGCCCTCTCTGAGCAGTGAGGGTCCTCCACTGGTCCTCCTCAAGGGTGCGTACTCTCTAGTTTTTAAGAACTGAATGTACTGAAGACAAAGGACATGGTCATTGATTTTAGAAGGTCACCTCCTACACCGGTGCATACAGTGATCCGGGACACTGACATTGAGATCGTGGACAATTATAAGTACGAGGCCAACACTGACACATATGCAAGAAGGTGCAGCAGCGGTTATATTTGTTATGCAAAATGAGATGATTTCATGTCACTTCTGTTATGATGTCTCTGTTTTTACATGGCTATTATTGAATCTGTTGTGACATTTTGTATGATTGCCTGGTTTGGAAACGTGACTCTTTCTCATAGAAATGGACTAGGTAGCTTGGCGAAAGTGGCCAGTAAGATCATGGGGGCAAGACAGGACCAGTTGAATGACATCTTTAATAGGCATCAGGAAGGCCCATGCCATCCTGGACTGTCTACCCACTGCAGGGAGAACCTGCTCCCCAGGGGCCGGCTCTTCAGAGTGACAAGGGGGGAGACAGAAAGGGCCGGGAACTCCTTTATCCCTGTGGTCATTCATTTATTAAATCACTGACTACTGGTTATTATGATATATGTTTTTAAATGTTTATATTAGTGGTGGGCTGTTATCGGCGTTAACGCGCTGCGATAACGAGAGACTCTTATCGCGCGATAAAAAAATTATCGCCGTTAATCTATTGTCAAAGTTGGGTTGGGAGCTGGGTCTATACCAGATTTCCACCAAGGAAGGTAAGCGCTGCGGAACGGCTGGCTGCGGAACGGCTGCGTCCTCTGCCCGGCGCCCCCCCCCTCGGTCGTAGGGCCGGGGTGGGTTACGATCACGCAGACTAACTTTTAGTCATTATTTTGGTAGCACACACATATTATGAATGCCTTCGACAGAATTCAAATGAGCCATTTTAATCTAGATTAATCTAGATTAATTCCAAGATTACAGTGAGATTAATCTAGATTAAACAAATTAATCTATGCCCACCACTGTTTATATTAGGGCTGTCAATCGATTAAAATATTTAACTCGATTAATCGCATGATTGATCATAGTTAATCATGATTAATCACGATTAACTATGATCTATGAGGTAATACTCTTTTCAACATGCAAAAAAAGCATGTTTATTTATTGTTACAATGAGAAATACTCTCAGTTCAAGTAACTAACGTGCAAACTGCATAGTAATGTTTACTAACACAGTAGTGTGTTGAACTTCACATTTGATCTATTCATCCTCATTTTTGTTTAAGCAGCCATTTAACACAAAAGAATGCCCCTCAATGCATTGCATTGCAATTTGCATCAAATTCAAAACAAACAGGGTGATGCACAAAATAACTTCAAGAAAATAATAATTTAAAATAAATAAAGTGTTTGCCCCCCCCCCCCCCCGTCGGTCGGCGGACCGGGGTGTGTGACGATCGCGCACCCCCCCCCCCCCCCCCCCCCCATTTTTTATCCATCACTGCTCACGGGGTTGTAGTTCAGCCCGTTCTCATCCCAACTCGTAATATACCGACGATTTGTCACGCCCCTAGACGTCTGATACTGATGCAAAAGGTCCCCTCCCGCGTCTGTGTGAAACGATCTGGGTTCTCATAAACCCGTTCGCGGTGGTAAGAGACGAGCAGAGACGAGCAGAGTCTACAGCGTCCATTCACTCCAATAATAACCCGGTCACGGTGATAGAACCCTAACCCTAACCCTTTTTGGAGTGAATTGTTTCACAGTAGACTGCGGACGCTGTAGACTCTGCTCTGCGAGCGGCCGCTGTAGACTCTGCTCGTCTCTTACCAACGCGAACGGGTTTATGAGAACCCAGATCGTTTCACACAGACGTGGGAGGGTACCTTATGCGTCAGTATCAGACGTCTAGGGGCGTGACAAATCGTCGGTATATTACGAGTTGGGATGAGAACGTGTTGTGTAGTTTGTTTGCGGCATCGATCTTGTGTGCATTGCTTCCTGATTTCCCGAGCTACGGAGTGGCCCGAGGTTCAAATGTCACAGCGTTAATCGCGCGTTAAAAAAAATAGTGCCGTTAAAAACATGTTGCGTTAACTCGTTAATAACGCGTTAACTTTGACAGCCTTAGTTTATATACATATTAACAGCATGTTGGGCTCCTTGTCTTGTTGGAATTGTAATCCTGTGGTCGTTAGAAAAATGAAAATAAAAATGATAAATCTCTTCCCCAGGTGGAAGATAGGCATACTCAAATGTAACATTAGCACCACTGCCAGTGGAGATGTGTGATGATTAACAATGTTGCATTGAATAAGCTGCTTCTATTGACTATCAGCAGAGAGAGAACAAAAGAAAAAGAAACCAAAAAAAAGGTCTGGTTTTGAAAAGATGAAAAGAGCTCAACACATTCCTGACACAGACATGAAAAACGCACACACACACACACACCTGTGTTGGAGGTGAAGGCGGTTTTTGGGGGGTCTCTTCTAAAAGATCCTGGATGCTGGGTGTCACTCATCCTCTGTAGGAGAATCACTTCTGTCTTGTCTCCAAAGATACTCGACCTTGGTGTGTCACACACACACACACACACACACACACACACACACACACACACACACACACACACACACACACACACACACACACACACACACACAAACACAACCACCATGAGAGGAGACCTTTGTCCTTTGGAAACTAGTTACTTTGGAAACTTTGAGAACTAGAGAAAGTTGGGAGACTGAAAAACGTGGAGATGTAAACTCACAGATCGGCCATTTCACTCTCATCTGGCTGGGGGAAGAAGTTCTGCCCCTCCGTCAGGATGTGCTTTATCAGGTCCTCATCTGTGTGCGATGTGTGTGTGTGATGTGTGTTTGTGTGGACACAAGGACAATTAATTTAGATTTACTTTTTGCTGTTCAAAGTGTGTATGGATGGACAATAAAGATTTATTTAGTTTCATACAAAAGCCGGTGTATTCTCACAGCTGCAATTACCTGACGAGGTGAAATGTTTGTTGTGCTGACCGGTTCCTTGTTCATCGTCGGGGTTAAAGGTCATGTCCACACCAAGGTGCCTACTGCCCTGACCCCTTTTCAACCTGGGCAGCCCTGCCCCCAGGCCGGCCCCACCAATCACAGACACGTCGCTCACCATCTCCGGCCAATCGTCTCTGTCGTCTGTCTCCTCCTGCTCTGCCAGTGTCCAACTGTCAACACTGCACAGTGGACAAGAGAGAACAAACTATGAACAAAAACCTAATGTGACACATGCACGTGCACGCACACGCACACACAGATACTGGATTGTTTTATTTATTTAATGGCTTACTAATCATTGGGTCAATTTATTCTTCAGAAATATTAAAGAGAAATGTCCAACTCAATATTTAGGCAAGACAAAATTCTTCCACCCTAATATGATTAATTTATTAATCCCAGAGGGGAAATGAAGGATCAGGTCTAATATACACATTATCATAACATACATAATTCATAAACCATCACTTAAATAGCGTCCAATCATGGAACAATGTCAGTTCTATTTAGGACATGCTGTCAATCAGTTCAGTAGGAGGCCAGATTCACTTTGACACCAAGCCTGGATCTTTTATTGATTCTCAGACTCATGGTGGTGAAGTATGGTCAAATGATTGGCCTCTTCCACAGCTAGCAGATATTTGAGGGATTTTATGGTGTTGAATGGTTTTCTTTCAGTAAGATCCATTTTAATAGACTGGATTGTCATTGTTTTATAATATATATATATATATATATATATATATATATATATATATATAATTTACTGATTGAAATGTATATATGTCAAAAGTTGTGATTTGCATCTCTTAAAGAAACTAAATATTGAATTGCATACATTTCTCCATTTATTAAATTCTTGCCATGTTCAGAAAGCCAGAAACCAGACTCTCACCTCTTGTTGGACGGAGTTGGCAAATCTACATTGGTCTCTTCTGAATTTGTCTGAGAAACAGATGGAGGAGATTAAAAGAGAAAAAGAAAGTGAGCGAGACAGACCCTAATAAGTTCCCCTGGAAATATATACTCCACCATAACAACAAATTGTAGTCAATTATTCTTGTTATTTTCGGTTTGTATCTTCATTCATATGACGACTTTAATTAAATATACCTCATCGTGGACTCCATTAAAAAACAGGAAGGAGCTTCCTCCAATGGAGTTATCCAAGAAGTCATCAATCTCCACTGACTCCTGGTCTACTGGAATCTGCTCCACGGATACACACTAGAGTACACACACACACACACACACACATTGATTATCTCGTTATAAGTTCTGTGCGAATGGCTATGTTAAATAACAGGGAGTGTAGCGTACACGTGCACTTCAGCGTAGCGTATCAGTTCACATGAGCCTAGCGTATGAGTGCACGTGAGTGTAGCGTAAAAGTGCACGTGAGCCTAGCGTAAGAGTGCACGTGAGTGTAGCGTATGAGTGCACGTGAGCCTAGCGTAAGAGTGCACGTGAGTGTAGCGTTCGAGTGCACGTGAGCGTAGCGTAAGAGTGCACGTGAGTGTAGCGTTCGAGTGCACGTGAGTGTAGCGTAAGAGTGCACGTGAGTGTAGCGTTCGAGTGCACGTGAGTGTAGCGTTCGAGTGCACGTGAGTGTAGCGTAAGAGTGCACGTGAGTGTAGCGTTCGAGTGCACGTGAGTGTAGCGTAAGAGTGCACGTGAGTGTAGCGTTCGAGTGCACGTGAGTGTAGCGTAAGAGTGCACGTGAGTGTAGCGTTCGAGTGCACGTGAGTGTAGCGTTCGAGTGCACGTGAGTGTAGCGTATGAGTGCACGTGAGTGCCACCTTGCTGCGGCTCATCCTGAAGAGAGTGAAGATCAGCAGGTAGACGGGGTAGACCATCAGGCAGCTGACCAGCCCGGCTGCCACCGTCTCCCCGCTTAGAGACGCCAGCCGAGACGCTGCCCTGGGGCTGCCACACAGGGACACACACGATACACACTGAATAAACACTGAATACACACTGAATACACACTGAATACACACACACACACACACACACTCCACTCAATACACAGATACACATTAAATACTTGATATTTTTATCCACCACGGTCCCGTACAACCGTAGCAAACCCTAGCAAACAATCGGCAAGCAAACAATTACCTCGTTGCTAACTCCCTATCTAGGCAGGTATAGGGCTGAGGGACTCGCCCATTATAGACAGATACACGGACATGTAAACACCCGGGTGTGTCCCATACCTGTATCTTTTGTCCACCGACCGTGCTGTACCATAGCGTGTTGGCGAGCAGACAGAGCTGCAGCAGTAGCGCGCAGCACGTTGCCCTCTGCAGGCGGGTGAAAGGACTGCGGGCGGGCCGCTCCCATAGTGACAGCCACAGGTGACTCTCGCACAGCGCCCTCTGCATCTCGTACACCAGCAGATGAGGCACTCTGCGGAGCCGGGCCTCCTCTGTGGGCGTAGAAGGTCAGGGGTCAAACGGGGCGGGTGGGTTAGCGGCAAACTAATCTCGGATCCAGCAGTCCGACTTTGTTATAGCAGAACTTCTGGGGGGAGACGGCACAGAGCCTTGGCCAGAAACAAAAACTGCAAGGGGCGGAGTTGTGACTTGTTCCTGTTTCATTGTGGAGATATTCTACCGAAGCAAACTCCTTTGTGCGAGTGGCTGAAGCTTTCATGGGGGGGGAAATGTATTTCTACAGTGGCCAGTCTAAATAGCGTTGATTTGAAACCTTTGAAATGATGCTTACAGATCCCCGCCTTCAGCAACACGATTGGTCGAAACAAATATGAAGTGAAAGAACACACACAGCGGCCACTACGCAAGGTAACACCGCCCGCATATTACTTTCTGTCTCGTACCCGTGGCTTCCACCTCAATCTCCACCCGCCCGTCCGTCTTCTCGTTGTCCACCGACAGCCATTCCTCAACCAGGAAGTAGTAGCTGCTACCCGTCTGCATGTCCTTGACCAAGACGTACTGCAGCATCCATGCGGGGGACAGACCTGTGGGTGCGTGGGAGGCAGGCAACAGGTGTTTCTTATTATTTACGTCTTTGCCAACTAAATCATTAGCGTTGCTACTACGGTTAATTTGCGCTAGTGAATGTATAAAAGTGCACTCGTGTGTTTGTGTCTTGAGTGCACGGCTAAACAGGACATACCCTTGTTGTCGTGCCAAATTCGTATCTTCCACACGCTGCCAAGACTGGTATCCGTGGCAACGTGGAAGATGTCTAGAGCATTGCGAGCGAAAGACCCTTTGCTGTCCAGGTGGCGGTGTCCGCTGCGGCTCTCGCGGCCGTACAGACCGATACCCACGTGGGCTGTAGTGCCTGGGGGGGGGGGGGGGGGGGGGGGGGGAGACAAAGGAGGGTCAAAGACAATCCACTATTGACCAGATCCTGGAACCGACTCCTGTTCTAGAAAGCTACATTCCTGCCATGTTTTGGTTCCACCCATGCACTGAGCCAGCTAATTTCCCCTGCTAGCTGTACCTCCGGGTTGTGCAAATTGGAAAATCCTGACGCTTGACTCAAATTACTTTCGATTTTGGCCTACTTTCTTTTCTTCCACCTCTGTGATTATTGGCTCTGTCTGGGTAAAAACTCTCACGGTGCATTTCAAATGCATAATGCTGGGTACACACTAGAGGATAATTAGTCTGACTCCTTTCAGCAAAGCCCCGATATTTTTGATGGTTATAATGATTTTTTTTGCCAGATTATCCTGTGGTGTGGTTTATGTTAAGATTGTTTTTACTTCCCCAAATCCAATCGGGGCTGCACCGATTTGAAATCGGAATTATTAATTAATTATGTTTAATATTTACAATCCGATATCCAGCAGTTTGGGGGAAACTCTGAGGACAGCCGAGTATGCAGTGTATGGATCGTCACGTGGGAAAGACGACAGCCAATTGGGAGCCACACTGGCCGGTAACAGAAGCCATGGCGGCAAAATCGAAAATGAGATGGATTTCCGAAATGGAGTCCACCTCACGATGCCACATGTACAGTCCATTTTCACACCGTCTCCATGACTTCATCATAGCTAGACTCGCTATCATAGCATGGCCGCCGTCCGCCATGTTTGTTGGCAGATGGCAAACAGTAAAGTCACATTATTTTTTTATTGTGAGATTGCGATTGCGAACGACCAAAACAGTTACATTTACCTTCATCGGTCGTGTGTGGTCTCGCAACTTTTCTAAATTTGAATAAAATCGTCTAGTGTGTGCAAGGCATAAGTGGACCTCCGCGTCGGCCTGTCTAGTTCCTTCGACCCCTGGCCTAGACTACCGCCGCCGGTGGAGGCGCGTTCACCTGACTCACGTACCTGCCCCGCGGTTCCAGCCCGTCTTCACCTGGACTTCGTATTTGAAGAGGCCGTCCCGGCCACAGAGCGGAACCACGGCCGCCCGCCGCAGGTCAAGCTGGTCCAGTTTGTTCAAGATGGCGGCGGCCACGGCGTAACACAGCAGCCCCAGCAGACACAGCAGCAGCACCACCAGGCTGGGCGCTCCCGAGCGCTCCTGTGTGAGAGAACAGAAATGAACGCCGACGTCGACCAGAAATCTGCCCACTTGTGTGTCAGCGGTTGTGCGAGTGCTAATAATAATAATAATAATAATAATAATAATAATACATTTTATTCATAGCACTTTCTAGAAACTTCTAGACACTACTACATTCAAGAGTAAAAAATAACTATCAAATATCAATAAAAAGTCACATTAAAATATCTAAAAGCATACACATTATGGCTTCAATTCCCAAGCACTGCCCCCCTGCCCCTTTACCCCACACACGCACACACACACACACACACACACGCACACACACACACACACACACACACGCACACACACACACACACACACGCACACACACACACACACGCACACACACACACACACACAGCGAATGGGGTCACTTGAGGTTGCACTGACCGGCACTATGAAGCTGATGGCGTTGGACGGCACAAACAGGCCAGCGGCGAAGGCGGTGAGGTGTCTGGTGCGGCAGACGGCTCGGCTGGCGTTGGTCTCGGCCAGAGGCACCATGCCGTCCGTGCGCCACTGCTTCTCGCTCTCGCTGAAGTACTGGCACAGAGAGACGAACACGCCCACCTCCAGACGCACGGCCATTGCCGCCCCCGCCGGCGCTGTGGGGCTCAGGGCACAGGGCGTGGTCACGTTGATGAAGTAGTCCAGCGTGGTGTCGTACGACCTGGGAGGAAGACCCCACACACAGGCCTCAGAACTTATATATTTTGGGATTGTGTTATTATGTTGCTTGTGGAATGTCTTGTTTTAAACCTGCACTATGTACGTTTTCCCATTAGCATTCCATTTGCAGTGGAAAAGTTACATAGTGCAGGTTTAATGTATGCGTCCGCAACATGGCCAAATGTCTCCAATATACAGCAGCATATTTACAGACAAACAAATTGAAAGACTCTTATCATATCATGAAGAGACAATGTTCAAAAACTCTTGTTCCTTACTCTGGGGACAGGAAGATGGTGTACTTCTTGTGGTCCAGGTCGTGACCCCGGGTCATGCTGAGGGCGATGCGCTTCCTGTCTGTGCAGTTGAACTCGTTGGCGAGTTGGTGGGAATGGAGATACGCTGTGATGTAAGGCTCCTCCTCATCCACACCTGGGCTACCCTCTCTGTTGTCTGCAGCAGGACATTAGGGTAACCATGAAGCGCTTCACATTTTAAAAAGGTTTAGGATGGGTTACATCTGAAATAATAAGACATTTTATCATGATGTTGGTAATAGTGCCCCCCCTGGTGTAGGCTATGCTTGTAACATGTTAATAGTGCCCCCACTGGTGTGGGCTATCCTTGTAACATGTTAATAGTGCCCCTCCTGGTGTGGGCTATCCTTGTAACATGATAATAGTGCCCCCACTGGTGTGGGCTATCCTTGTAACATGTTAATAGTGCCCCTCCTGGTGTGGGCTATCCTTGTAACATGTTAATAGTGCCCCTCCTGGTGTGGGCTATCCTTGTAACATGTTAATAGTGCCCCCACTGGTGTGGGCTATCCTTGCAACATGTTAATAGTGCCCCCACTGGTGTGGTCTATGCTTGTAACATGTCAGATCAACAGACTAGCCTACAGTCATGATGAAACTCACACACTAATCTTACTAAGCCTTCATTTGTCCTTTGTTTTGTGCTACCATGATTTGTCCCATATGCTCATTCGGCATCTTACAGACCTAACATTTATATGTTGGGTCCTTAAATGAGTCTAGTTTGAACTTTCTGTCTATTTTTAATTGCTGTTTGATATGTGTGACTGCTCCGTTGGGACTGCTACTCAATTTCGTTGTACTCTTCAATGACAATAAAGGAATTCTATTCTATTCTATTGCACTCCTAACCTTCCTGCAAGGAGGGACCCCTCTTCTGTGTTGCTTCTCAAGGTTTCTTCCCTCTGGATTTGGGTTAGTTTTGCCTTGCCATTTAGAAGGGCAGGGTGAAGTCGTATAATGTGGGGCCTGTGAAGAGGCCTTTGAGACCGTCGCTGCAATGAGGCGCGATACAAACAAAATGGCCTTATACGCTCGAGTGTCCTACCCTCCAGGGTGGTGAAGTTCAGCTGGATAAACACGCCCCGCCTGCCGGTTGCCGTTCCCTGTGCTGACCCGGACGATGACAGAGTCACACTGGCTGATGTTGACTGCTCCGGCTGTGGGCACACCCGCCGTCCGTGGTCCTTCCATCCCTACGTCCGCCCCTCCTCCTCCACCGCCAGCGCTGCCGCTGCTACCGCCACCGCTCCCGTTGTTCACGGCCACCGTGATGGCCTGACTGTCGTCCAGGCCAGAGATGGGGATCTGGGTGCCGTTCTGCGTGCGGAACTCCATGGAGGCCACCTCGGTGGAGACGGTGTAGTTGGGGACGTAGTTGAATGGGAAGGGGTTTGGC